>BSBK01000415.1:632500-1232500 GCA_027943335.1 Chamaecyparis obtusa
CTCCTAAGGTGGATGTGACCTTGGAAAGGATTTTGGATTAGGATGATTTTGTTGACAAGTTTTTTATGATTTCACATCAGCTAATAGATTGGATGCCCTTCAAGAGGCACATGGTTATGCTGATAAAATATCTTATTTTAAGATTTTGATAATTCCTTCTCTTCCATCCATGCCACAACTTTCCATGTTCCAACCATCCTTGGTCTTTGATCTTCTCTCTCCCACCCACGGGACCAATCAAATCCAGGATGTTCATGGGAACAACTCTTTTTCATAGCACTCTGGCATGGAGAAGTTTGATGAAGGACATGTCAATGTTGATGGCATTGTTCCCTATAAGGTTGTCCAAGAGGAGCCTATGGGATCAACCAAATCCAACAGAGAGCCTAAACATCCTAGGAAGAATATTCCTAGCTACTTTAAGAGCTTTAAAGATCCAATGGAAACTAACTCATGAATGTGATTATGGATTTAAATTGTTCTTCTTGGAATGTTAGGATTCTTGAGTCACTTGATAGAAAATACAAAAATAAGAAATTCCTCATGATAAATAAAGTTATTGGCATTATTTTTATTTAAGAGGTTAAATAAGTTGGGTTTTCTTTGGACATTAGCTTAAACTATTTCTGGGAGGATGCCAAAAAATTATTTACATCTCACTAGAAAGGTAAGTGATGGGCTAAAATCTTAGTAGGGCCTAAATGGGATAATCTTATCTTGAATTGGGGATTGTCCCCTTGGAATAGACTAGTGTAGACCACCCTTAATATTAATAGAGAAGAAATTGGAATTTGCAATGTGTATGCACCTAATGACCATAAGGAAAAAATTGAGTTATGTCCACATGGATGTTCCATAAAGATAATTTCCTTGGATTGTGGGAGGTGAATTCAACATGGTTGAGGCCATCTATGACAAAGCTGGAGGAAATAAGTTTGATTCAAAGGGAAGTAAAAAAAAATTTATAGTATAGAATTATTGTCACTTAGGATTGCACCTGCAAATGGATAAGTGTGAAACTTAGCAATCCTATGAAACATGGGACTACTTTCAGGTTGTGGGTGACCTATGAGAAAGTAGACCTATGAATTAAGGGTCAGCTTCCCTTGAATCACATGCAATTTAACTAAACTTTGAAGGAAAATGGGAGAGAAAGATGCATTAACATGAAATAAAACTATGGTGATTCACCAAACTTGGATAGATCCACAAACTGCAAACAAAATCACAATGTGATTTAAACATAACCTGAACACCACGACTTTCCCCTAATTATGATATTTCCCTTAGAAACAATAAGGTGTTGATTGTAAATGAGAAAGGAAAATGAGTTCCACAACCCAAAATACTTGTAAATGCACACAAATTAGGACTTTAGGCAATAAAATGTGTTTCTGAGTATTTAAATGAACAATATACCAAGTAAAGAATTAACTTTAGTTACAATAACATTGATATAAGACTCACTAAACAACTCAGAAAACAATAGGAACAAGAAGGATAACTGTTATGTATTCAATCAAAAGTAGACAAAATACAATCTGCTTCTCCAGGAGCTACAAACATTCATATCTTAGAGTGAGATAGGATGAAAGAACCACCTCTATGAAAAAATGTGAGAGGTATAAATAGATAAGGGGGTAGAAAACTACATCTCCAAGAAATTTGGAATCCCAAGACTACCTCCACCAAATCCAGGACTGAATAGGAGAAAAATCTGCATTTAGGTCCATGGGATATGTTGTCCAATAATTAGGTACCTTAACCTCCCCTAAAGGTTGTAAAAATGAGATATTTGCAAAATTGATGCGTTAGAAAACTTTCTCTTTCAAAAACAAATCTCACCTAGTTCCCCTAATCATGCTTTGGTAGGTAATATTTGAACAAGATGATTTATAAAACATCACTTGTCAAATATTTTATAATATAAAATATGCATGATTTTACATTAAAAATGTCTCATTTTAATAATGACCCCTAATAAAATATTTACAATAATAATACCTAGATGTTTAGGGGTCAAAGTATCTAATCGCAAAAAATACCTAGGACTTAGGGGTATAGGTCTACATCTCCAATTTTGCCTTTTAGAAAAATGATTTTTTTTTTGAAAATATTCTTCAAATTCTTAATAAAAGTCCATTGTCTTTTTAATTCCCCCTTTCTTTTAGGAAAGATTAAAAAAATCTTAAATTATATACTTTTAACATATATCCCACCCTTATGTTTATAAAATAAACATTCCAAAATAAACCCACTTTTAATATGTTTTTGGAAACATACTAAAATAAGTTTGCTTGCCTTTTAAACTTCCTCTCCTAAAAAAACTCCAGCTCTATGAGGGATTTTGAATGGAAGAAGACTTATCTTGGGGAAACTTTCCATTTGCCTTAGCTTTTCTTGGGTTAGCATTCAAAAATGGTATGTAAGGCAAGAGCTAAGTGTTTACTTCTCATTTCATTGCAAAGTTTAGTTTTCTATTTTCTTCATAGTTTATTCCTGCTCCTTCATTCTTTCATTGCTTTGGAAGCATTATTTTCTGTCCTTGTGTCCATAGCATGAGGTGTAATTGTATTTTCTGCTATTTTTTTTATCATTCTTCTCTGATTCATGCTTCCATAACATTATCTTTTGAAGATATATGTTGCTGCTGGGTATGTGCAAGATCATGAGGGGCCAAACTATGCCCTTAAGTGGCAATGAAAAATTAGCAAATCAGGGTTAGTCAACTTGACGTGAAAATTTCAACTAGCTATCAACCTAATATCAAAAAGTTGTAAGAATAGAATCTATAGAAAATTGAATGTAGTTTCTAAACTACTAGGCCTTTTTTGAGAAAAAGTTAGTATGATTGGTGAAAAGTATAGATTTCAATGCAACAGTAGAAAAATTTTAGGAAAAAAATAAGAAGTAGGTGTATGTCTGATCACCTTAATCATAATCAAATGATAATATTTTATTATAAAATTTTATATATAAGTAGTAGACTCATGCCCGGATGTGATGCATATTTTTTTGTAATTTTATTCCAAAAAAATAATTAATTATGAATTTTTTTCTACAACATTTTTAGAATAAAAAAACTCCCATGTCTGGCCACCTTAATTCATTCAAAACTTTACAAAATTCAATTTTTATTTTTTTTTCCTTATAGTAGGTGAAGCATAGAATGTGACACATTTTTCAGATTTCAAAAATGTTATACTGTTTGAAAGTTATAGTCATTTTTCAATCAGTATATAAATCAACACTTTAGAGGTAGCTCAATTAGAAAATAATTAATAATTACTTACCGAATTCAAAATTTGACAGCAATTATATTGATAGAAAGCTGATAATCTCCTTAAGATACCCTTTTTGTTTTATCAAATTTGGGTGAAAAAAAAGTCATCAGCTACATTGTCAAAGTTTTGAACTGACATCACCACTTTTTGGCCCCTCATGATCTTGCACATACCCTGCTCTTACATGTAGAAATGTAGATTTTATTTGAGATATGCATCATATGCAATGTTGTTTTTGATATCTTCTTGAGATCAATATGAAAATGTTGTTCATATATTATGAGATATATATGAAATGCATCATATATACTTGCTGTTTTGATGCATATTTTTGTGATGCTCAATCTCCATTATGTGCTTATAGAATCATGCTTCTCTATCATTGAAGTTCTTGCTCAAATTTATATGTTGTTTCTTTTCATAGATACATATGAAATAAAGACCTGTGTAAAATGAAGATTTATGAGATATGTATGTGCAAAGGCTGTCCAATATCTTTTGGGATATGTAAATTTACCTTTTCTTTTTTAGAATTATTTGCATGAATGTTGAAGGCATCATGTTGATTTTGTATTGTTATTTTGCTTATGCATTGCTATAATCATGAAATATTGTTTATCTCTTTCTCTTGAAGTGACTCTATAATATGAGATTCATTTGGAATCATTGTGCTCTATTCCATTAAAGTTCTTGGATCATGATTAATGTTGTTTTTATTCTTTAAAACTCAATTCCTTGCATATGCAAAAACACCCATATTGAGATACATTGCTTCTCCAAGACTTTGTATCAACTTTTGGGGCACTATGATAAACATGAATGTATATTTGCCATATTGCAATGCTATGGAAAGGTCTATACCTCCATTCTTTGAAATATTATGGCATGGTTTTGTACCTCCATTTTGTTCCTTTGAGTGATGTAGTTTTTATTTCTGTTTGCTGGAGTACATAGCCTGCCTCTTGCTTTTGTCCTGTAGCAATGATTTCAATGCAAAATAATATTTCTTGTTTAGCTTTATCATGTTGTCAATTCTTGAAGATGATCATCTCACACTTATCATTCTGATGCTAGTCTCTAGATAGTGCCCCTTTTACATTTTTTGCATGAATTTAGATCACATTCTATCTTCTTTCTCCTTGAATGTCCCATTGAGTATTGTTTCTTCATTGATTGCTTCTTTTCTTGATCAGTTCTTCTACTTGAGGCTGTGGGGAAATAAGAAACTCTATGGACATGAAGCTTCTTATAATCCTCACAAATTTGATGTGTAGTACTATGAGGGCTTGACACCTGATCATGAGTGTTCTTGTCCTATCATTTGGGTTAATGCTATGTTATAGCTTCTTCTGCACCTGCACATGGAATACAAAAATTAAGAAAAAAATGGTACCTCTCCTTCATGCATCATTTTGAGTTTTCACCTCTTAATTTGAGCATGGTTTTCTTTGATAGATTATCACCATATATGTACATGCATAACTATAGATATAGATAGGTGATGAAGGGTGCTCACAAACACATAACAGAAATAGAGAAACAACAACAATAATATGCAAGAACGGAAAATTGGCTTCTTATTATCTCCACAAATGTGGAATTACAAACTTTCAGAATTACAATATGCAAAGCCACATGGGCATTCCCTTACAATATTCTGTAGGACAAAGCCTCGAATCAATACCCAGATCTACTACCCAGAACTATTCTGAACTACCTAAGACAATAATACAGCCTTCCTTATATAGGCAATTTCCACTGCCCGAGAAGGTTCTAGAAATTTCAGCCCTAAGGGCCGACCAAACTTAGAATTATTTTATTTTACATTTTATTACATCATAGTCGGCTCAAGATAACCTTTGAAACCCGAACAGAAATTTTGAAGAAAATTATTTTCTGCCATTTCAGGTGGCCCAACTTCCGAAGACCATAAGTCATCACCAGTTGACCCGATCGGCTATTATAACCCCATTTTAGAAACACCACGAAGCGCTCTACAAGCTTGGCCCGCGCAAGCGCCCATCACCCAAATTTTTGACCTCATTCAGGGCCTCTAAAGCTTTCAAAACTGAGTTCAAAGTTTCTGTACACTGCTGCCAATACCGAAAATCTTCAATATCTTCCAATATACACTTGATCTGGCAATGAAACTTTACTGGCAGACTTATATGACCAAAATGAACCTCCAAGAAAGAAATCAAATCATTCTGAGCACATGCAAAAATTACCAAAAATAGTAACTTTCCATAAATAGCAGCTCTGCACAAAATAGCCCTTATTGAATATAAAAATAAAAATATTTTTTTTTTTGGGTGATGCAAGATTACTCTTACACCCAGGATGCTCCTGCATCAGACACCTGGGGTAATTTGAGAAGTGACCCTGTCACGACTCAGGTGTGTAGAGGAAAACCAAGATGGTTAACCTCCTCCTTTGTTAGCCATGATGAATCTTCAACAGGTCGTCCTTTCCATTTGACCAAATACTCTTCATATGTCCTATTCCTTGTGCTTTTGCCAACACGACTGTCCAGTATGTCTTCAATCTCCTTGATATCTGAACTGGTTGCTGGAATACTCCACTGTACTGCTGCAACCTCATCTTCAACACCTCCTTCATGATACTCTGTCAAATCTAAAATGTTAAACACTCATGAAATATTCAGCTCACTAGGCAATTCTACCTCATATGCATTTCCTGAATCATGCTTCTTCAATATCTTACATGGTCCAAACTTCTTCATTTTCAGCTTGTTATATGTACCAACCGGAAACCGCTCCTTCCGCAAATGAACCATGACTTCATCACCAACCTGAAATTTTTTATATCTCCTTTTCTCATCTGCCTTAGCCTTATACTGTGCGTTCATCTTGGTAATATGCTTCCTCACCTCCCCATGGATGTTCTTCAAGTGTTCTGTAAAATCCTCAGCTTCAGCACTACTTATTTCTCCTTTATCTATCTTTCTCAATTCAGATGCATTTCTTGGACTACTTCCATATACAATCTGGAATGGTGATTTACCAGTGCTCCTATTGACATAATTATTGTATGCAAATTCCGCCTGTGGTAAAATCAAATCTCATCCTGTTGGCTTATCCCCAACCAAACATCTTAGCAGATTTCCCAAACTCCTATTCACCACCTCTGTCTGTCCATCAGTCTGTGGATGATGCGATGAACTAAATTTCAAATCTGTCTTCAACTTCTTCCACAATGTACGCCAGAAATATCCAACAAACTTAGTGTCCCGATCTGAAACTATGGTCTTTGGCAAACCATGAAGTCTCACTACTTCTCTGAAAAACAATTCTGCTACATGCACAGCATCATTAGTCTTCTTGCAGAGAATGAAATGTGTCATCTTTGAAAATCTGTCAACCACCACAAAAATTGAATCATGTCCCCGCTGAGTCCTCGGTAAACCAAGAACAAAGTCCATGCTGATATCCTCCCAAAGCTTCTCCGGTACAGGTAATGGCTGATACAACCCTGTATTCTGCTTCACTCCTTTCACCATCTGACATACTCTGCAACTCTGTACAAACTTCTTCACATCTTGCTACAACTGTGGCCAATAATAATTCTCACTAACCAAAAAAATAATTTTATCATGACCAAAATGTCCAGCCAATCCTCCGCTATGCTTCTCCTTGATTAGATTCTCCCTCATAGAACTTCGTGGAATGCACAACTGACTCCCTCTAAATAGCATATCATCTGGGATGATAAAATCCAACCATTTCATCCTGTCTAGAGTAAAAGGTTCTGTACAAGCTTTCCAAGCTTCACCAAAATTAGGATCCTCTGTATACAAATTCTTGAGTTCCTTGAACCCAACCACTTCAATCTGCATTTCTGTCAACAATAGTTACCTTCTGCTAAGCGCATCTGCAACCCTATTAGACTTTCCACTCCTGTGTTTCAAAACAAATGTATAACTCTCAGTAGCACTCCTTGGAGTAGGCCATTCAAGAATAGCCTGTACCTTCTCTGGGTCCATTTTTAGACCTTCTCCTGAAACCAAAAATTCTTTTAGAACCTCGTTCATGAGCCGCATGAAAGTTCTTGGTGCATTGGTTAGCCCAAAAGGCATGACTAACCACTCATACAGTCCTTCCTTTGTCTTGAAGGCAGTCTTCCATTCATCTCCTTCTCTGATCTGAATCTGGTGATATCCACTCTTTAGATCTATCTTTGAGAAATACATAGCTCCACTCAAACAGTCCATAATATCATCCATTCGTGGCAATGGAAACCAGTACTTGATTGTGATCTTGTTTATTGCCCTAGAATCTGTACACATCCTCCATTCTCCATTCTTCTTTGGTGCTAATACTGCTGGTACAGCATAGGGACTCAGACTCTCACAAATCAATCCTTTCTGTAACAGTTCATGTACTTGTCTGTTCAACTCCTCACTTTCTGTAGGTGTCATTCTGTGTGCTGCCTTATTCGGCAAACTCACTCCTGGGATCAAGTCCATCTGATGACTGATCTTCCTGACTGGTGGTAATCCATCAGGCACGTTATCGGATACAATATCCTAAAACTCATTCAACAAATCTGCAACTTCTATAGGAACATCTTCTACTTCCTCTTTACCAGCTTTTAGAATTAAAGAAAAACATACATGCTCATGCCTCATACCATATAGAAAATTTCTTCCATCAACAAAAGTTATCCTTGCATTACCACATACCTTTTCTTCAGTCTCCTTCAATGGTTTTAGCTTATGTCGCACTCCATCCTTTGTCAAGGAATAGATATTCGCATGACCATCATGTACAAAACATCTGTCAAACTGCCATGGTCTACCCAAAAATATATGACATGCATCCATAGATATGATATCACACAATACCTCATTTTGGTATCCGCCAATCTTTAACTTTACTAGGCATTGTTCATTGACCATGACCTTGTGGTCATCCTGTACCCAGGCAATCCGATATGGATGTGGGTGTTTCTATCTCTTGAGCTTCAACTTTGTCACCATCTCTTCTGACACCAAATTGTCAGTGCTTCCACTATCAATGATCACATCATAGCATTTACCTTCACACTTGCACCTGGTGCGAAACAGGCTCCTCCTTTGCTCAGGTTCATTCTCACCACTCAACAGGACTCTTCTGTTAATCAACATTTCTCCTCTTTCAGCATCTTCAGAATTTGATGATCTGGCATCTTCATCTACATGTGCAACTCTGGCTTGGCCTTCATTTCTCCTGTCTGTTCTGCCTTGGCGCTGAGGACATTCAAATGCCCTATGACCTTCTTCTCCACAGTGAAAACATGTTCCACGGAAGCCACCTCTTCCAGATCCTTGTCCTCTTCCTCTTCCTCTCTGATCTCTAATATTTTGATCCTGGAAGTGATTGGAATTATTTCCTCGCTGATTCTGACTGCTACTGGCCTCATCCTTCTTTTTCGGATTTTCATTTCGGCCACCATATGACCGTCCACCAGATCATTTAGCATGACCTCTTCCATTTTGTCTGCTCTCAAACTTCTTATTTAGATTTTCCTCTACTTTTAGGGCAAACTGGTATGCCTCTTCAATACTGTTCATTCAAACTAGATTTAGCTCCTCTTGAATGCTTGGCCTTAACCCATTAAGGTATCGGGCAACTTTCTCCTTATCAGCTTCTGCATGGCCTGTTCTGATGAAAAGTCGATAGAACTCCTCTGTATACTCCTGAACAGATCTTCCTGCTTGCTTCAAACTCTGCATTTTCTTCAGTAGGTCAAGCTCATAATCAACAGGAATGAACTGTCACTTCAATTTATCCACCATCCGATCCCATCTCATGATTTTCTCCTTTCCCCTTCTATTTCACTCCAACTGAATCTCTTGCCACCATATCTTCGCATGACCTTTCAGTCTGGCCTTCAAAAATTTGACCCTATTAGGATCCTCAACATCTTCATACTCAAAATATTCCTCACATTCATTGATCCAGTCGATCAATTCTTCTAGGTTAAGATTTCCAGAAAATGTAGGAACCTCCATCTTAGGTCTTTTCCCAATCTTAGAAATGGCATGAAAAAGTCTTTCTTCCTCCTGGTTCACAATTTTGACTTCTCCTTCTTGATATTTTTCTTCGGCTTCATCCTCATTTTCATCTCTGACATTAAGATTCATTCCTCTGTGAATCTCTTCTTGCAATGCTCGCACTTGTCTCTGCAGCTCTCTAACCTCAAGTGTCACAGCACCAGCTCTTCCACCATGTTCTTTTCGTGGAGGCATTTTCGCGATGCGCGCTGAAACCCTAGCCATGGACCTGGTGCAAACTGCCTCACAGTCGGCGATCTGTTTACACACTCAAGAACTCCTTCTCTGATACCACTTGATGAAGGGTGCTCACAAACACATAACATAAATAGATAAACAACAACAATAATATGCAAGAACAGAAAATTGGCTTCTTATTATCTCCACAAATGTGGAATTACAAACTTTCAGAATTACAATATGCAAAGCCACATGGGCATTCCCTTACAATATTCTGTAGGACAAAGCCTCGAATCAATACCCAGATCTACTACCTAGAACTATTCTGAACTGCCTAAGACAATAATACAGCCTTCCTTATATAGGCAATTTCCACCGCCCGAGAAGGTTCCAGAAATTTTAGCCCTAAGGGCCGACCAAACTTAGAATTATTTTATTTTACATTTTATTACATCATAGTCAGCTCAAGATAACCTTTGAAACATGAACAAAAATTTTGAAGAAAATTACTTTTCACCATTTCAAGTGACCCAACTTCCGAAGACCATAAGTCATCACCAGTTGACCCGATCGGCTATTATAACCCCATTTTGAAAATGCCACGAAGCGCTCTACAAGCTTTGCCCATGCAAGCGCTCGTCACCCAAATTTTTGACCTCATTCGGGGCCTCTAAAGCTTTCAAAACTGAGTTCAAAGTTTTTGTACCCTGCTGCCAATATCGAAAATCTTCAATATCTTCCAATATACACTTGATCTGGCAATGAAACTTTACTGGCAGACTTATATGACCAAAATGAACCTCCAAGAAAGAAATCAGATCATTCTGAGCACATGCAAAAATTACCAAAAATAGTAACTTTTCATAAATAGCAGCTCTCCACAAAATAGCCCTTATTGAATATAAAAATAGAAATTTTTTTTTTTTTGGGTGAAGCAAGATTGCTCTTACACCCAGGATGCTCCTGCATCAGACACCCGGGGTAATTTGAGAAGTGACCCTGTCAGGACTCAGGTGTGCAGAGGAAAACCAAGATGGTTAACCTCCTCCTTTGTTAGCCATGATGAATCTTCAACAGGTCGTCCTTTCCATTTGACCAAATACTCTTCATATGTCCTATTCCTTGTGCTTCTGCCAACACGATTGTCCAGTATGTCTTCAATCTCCTTGATATCTGAACTGGTTGCTGGAATACTCCACTGTACTGCTCCAACCTCATCTTCAACACCTCCTTCATGATACTCTGTCAAATCTGAAATGTTAAACACTCGTGAAATATTTAGCTCACTAGGCAATTCTACCTCATATGCATTTCCTGAATCATGCTTCTTCAAGATCTTACATGGTCCAAACTTCTTCATTTTCAGCTTGTTATATGTACCAACCGGAAACCGCTCCTTCCGCAAATGAACCATGACTTCATCACCAACCTGAAATTTTTTATATCTCCTTTTCTCATCTGCCTTAGCCTTATACTGTGCGTTCATCTTGGTAATATGCTTCCTCACCTCCCCATGGATGTTCTTCAAATGTTCTGCAAAATTCTCAGCTTCAGCACTACTTATTTCTCCTTTATCTATCTTTCTCAATTCAGATGCATTTCTTGGACTACTTACATATACAATCTGGAATGGTGATTTACCAGTGCTTCTGTTGACAGAATTATTGTATGTAAATTCCGCCTGTGGTAAAATCAAATCCCATCCTATTGGCTTATCACCAACCAAACATCTCAGCAGATTTTCCAAACTCCTATTCACCACCTCTGTCTGTCCATCAGTCTGTGGATGATGCGATGAACTAAATTTCAAATCTGTCTTCAACTTCTTCCACAGTGTACACTAGAAATATCCAACAAACTTAGTGTCCCGATCTGAAACTATGGTCTTTGGCAAACCATGAAGTCTCACTACTTCTCTGAAAAACAATTGTGCTACATGCACAACATCATTAGTCTTCTTGCAGAGAATGAAATGTGCAATCTTTGAAAATCTGTCAACCACCACAAAAATTGAATCGTGTCCCCACTGAGTCCTCGGTAAACCAAGAACAAAGTCCATGCTGATATCCTCCCAAGGCTTCCCTGGTACAGGTAATGGCTGATATAACCCTGTATTCTGCTTCACTCCTTTCACCATCTGACATACTCTGTAACTCTGTACAAAATTCTTCACATCTTGCTGCAACTGTGGCCAATAATAATTCTAACTAACCAAAGAAAGGGTTTTATCACGACCAAAATGTTCAGCCAATCCTCCGCTATGCTTCTCTTTGATGAGATTCTCCCTCATAGAACTTCGTGGAATGCACAACTGACTCCCTCTGAATAGCATATCATCTTGGATGATAAAATCCAACCATTTCATCCTGTCTAGAGCAACAGGTTCTGTATAAGCTTTCCAAGCTTCACCAAAATCAGGATCCTCTGGATACAAATTTTTGAGTTCCTTGAACCCAACCACTTTAATCTGCATTTCTGTCAGCAATAGTTGCCTTCTGCTAAGAGCATCTGCAACCCTATTAGACTTTCCACTCCTATGTTTCAAAACAAATGTATAACTCTCAGTAGCACTCCTTGGAGTAGGCCATTCAAGGATAGCCTGTACCTTCTCTAGGTCCATTTTTAGACCTTCTCCTGAAACTAGAAATTCTTTCAGAACCTCATTCATGAGCCGCATGAAAGTGCTCGGTGCATTGGTTAGCCCAAAAGGCATGACTAACCACTCATACAGTCCTTCCTTTGTCTTGAAGGCAGTCTTCCATTCATCTCCTTCTCTGATCTGAATCTGGTGATATCCACTCTTTAGATCTATCTTTGAGAAATACATAGCTCCACTCAAACAGTCCATAATATCATCCATTCGTGGCAATGGAAACCTGTACTTGATTGTGATCTTGTTTATTGCCCTAGAATCTGTACACATCCTCCATTCTCCATTCTTCTTTGGTGCTAATACTGCTGGTACAGCACAGGGATTCAGACTCTCACGGATCAATCCTTTCTGTAACAGTTCATGTACTTGTCTGTTCAACTCCTCACTTTCTGCAGGTGTCATTCTGTGTGTTTCCTTATTCGGCAAACTCGCTCCTGGGATTAAGTCCATCTGATGACTGATCTTCCTGACTGGTGGTAATCCATCAGGCACGTTATCGGATACAATATCCTGAAACACATTCAACAAATCTGCAACTTCTACAGGAACATCTACTTCCTCTTTACCAGCTTTTGGAATTAAAGCAAAACATACATGCTCATGCCTCATACCATCTAGAAAATTTCTTCCATCAACAAAAGTTATCTTTGCATTACCACATACCTTTTCTTCAGTCTCCTTCAATGGTTTTAGCTTATGTCGCACTCCATCCTTTGTCAAGGAATAGGTATTCGCATGACCATCATGTACAGCACATCTGTCAAACTGCCATGGTCTACCCAACAACATATGACATGCATCCATAGATATGATATCACACAATACCTCATCTTGGTATCCACCAATCTTGAACTTTACTAGGCATTGTTCATTGACCATGACCTTGTGGTCATCCTGTACCCAGGCAATCCGATATGGATGTGGGTGTTTCTGTCTCTTGAGCTTCAACTTTGTCACCATCTTTTCTGACACCAGATTGTTAGTGCTTCCACTATCAATGATCACATCATAGTATTTACCTTCACACTTGCACCTGGTACGAAACAGGCTCCTCCTTTGCTCAGGTTCATTCTCACCACTCAACAGGACTCTTCTGTTAATCAACGTTTCTCTTCTTTCAGCATCTTCAGAATTTGATGATCTGGTATCTTCATCTACATGTGCAACTCTGGCTTGGCCTTCATTTCTCCTGTCTGTTCTGCCTTGGCGCTGAGGACATTCAAATGCCCTATGACCTTCTTCTCCACAGTGAAAACATGTTCCACGGAAGCCACCTCTTCCAGATCCTTGTCCTCTTCCTCTTCCTCTCTGATCTCTATTATTCTGATCGTGGAAGCGATTGGAATTATTTCCTCCCTGATTCTGACTACTACTGGCCTCATCCTTCTTTTTTGGATCTTCATTTCAGCCACCATATGACCATCCACCAGATCATCCACTGCGACCTCTTTCATTTTGTCTGCTCTCAAACTTCTTATTCAGATTTTTCTCTACTTTTAGGGCAAACTGGTATGCCTCTTTAATACTGTTCATTCGAACCAGATTCAGCTCCTCCTGAATGCTTGGCCTTAACCCATTAAGGTATCGGGCAAATTTCTCCTTATCAGCTTCTGCATGGCCTGTTCTGATGAGAAGTCGATAGAACTCATCTGTATACTCCTGAACAGATCTTCCTGCTTGCTTCAAACTCTGCATTTTCTTCAGTAGGTCAAGCTCATAATCAACAAGAATGAACTATCACTTCAATTTATCCACCATCTGATCCCATCTCGTGATTTTCTCCTTTCCCCTTCTATTTCACTCCAACTGAATCTCTTGCCACCATATCTTCGCATGACCTTTCAGTCTGCCCTTCAAAAATTTGACCCTATCAAGATCCTCAACATCTTCATACTCAAAATATTCCTCACATTCATTGATCCAGTCGATCAATTCTTCTAGGTTAAGATTTATAGAAAATGTAGGAACCTCCATCTTAGGTCTTTTCCCAATCTTAGAAATGGCCTGAAAAAGTATTTCTTCCTCCTGGTTCACAATTTCAACTTCTCCTTCTTGATATTCTTCTTCGGCTTCATCCTCACTTTCATCTCTGACATTAAGATTCATTCCTCTGCGAATCTCTTCTTGCAATGCTCGCACTTGTCTCTGCAGCTCTCTAACCTCAAGTGTCACAGCACCAGCTCTTCCGCCACGTTCTCTTCGTGGAGACATTTTCGCTATGCGCACTGAAACCCTAGCCACGGTCCTGGTGCAAACTGCCTCACAGTCGGCGATCTGTTTACACACTCAAAAACTCCTGCTCTGATACCACTTGATGAAGGGTGCTCACAAACACATAACACAAATAGAGAAACGACAACAATAATATGCAAGAACAGAAAATTGGCTTCTTATTATCTCCACAAATGTGGAATTACAAACTTTCAGAATTACAATATGCAAAGCCACATGGGCATTCCCTTACAATATTCTGTAGGACAAAGCCTCGAATCAATACCCAGATCTACTACCTAGAACTATTCTGAACTGCCTAAGATAATAATACAACCTTCCTTATATAGGCAATTTCTACCGCCCGAGAAGGTTCCAGAAATTTTAGCCCTAAGGGCCGACCAAACTTAGAATTATTTTATTTTACATTTTATTACATCATAGTCGGCTCAAGATAACCTTTGAAACCCGAACAAAAATTTTGAAGAAAATTATTTTCTGCCATTTCAGGTGGCCCAACTTCCGAAGACCATAAGTCATCACCAGTTGACCCGATCGGCTATTATAACCCCATTTGAGAAATGCCACGAAGTGCTCTACAAGATTAATTTGTGCAAGCACCCATCACCCAAATTTTTGACCTCATTCAGGGCCTCTAAAGCGTTCAAAACTGAGTTCAAAGTTTCTGTACCCTGCTGCCAATACCAAAAATCTTCAATATCTTCCAATATACACTTGATCTGGCAATGAAACTTTACTGGTAGACTTATATGACCAAAATCAACCTCCAAGAAAGAAATCAGATCATTCTGAGCACATGCAAAAATTATCAAAAATAGTAACTTTCCATAAATAGCAGCTCTGCACAAAATAGCCCTTATTGAATATAAAAATAGAAATTTTTTTTTTTTTTGTGATGCAAGATTACTCTTACACCCAGGATGCTTCTGCATCAGACACCCGGGGTAATTTGAGAAGTGACCCTGTTATGACTCAGGTGTGTAGAGGAAAACCAAGATGGTTAACCTCCTTTGTTAGCCATGATGAATCTTCAACAGGTCATCCTTTCCATTTGACCAAATACTCTTCATATGTCCTATTCCTTGTGCTTCTGCCAAGACGACTGTCCAGTATGTCTTCAATCTCCTTGATATCTGAACTGGTTGCTGGAATACTCCACTGTACTGCTACAACCTCATCTTCAACACCGCCTTCATGATACTCTGTCAAATCTAAAATGTTAAACACTCGTGAAATATTCATCTCACAAGACAATTCTACCTCATATGCATTTCCTGAATCATGCTTCTTCAATATCTTACATGGTCCAAACTTCTTCATTTTTAGCTTGTTATATGTACCAATCAGAAACCGCTCATTCCGCAAATGAACCATGACTTCATCACCAACCTGAAATTCCTTATATCTCTTTTTCTCATCTGCCTTAGCCTTATACTGTGTGTTCATCTTGGTAATATGCTTCCTCACCTCCCCATGGATGTTCTTCAAGTGTTCTGCAAAATCCTCAGCTTCAACACTACTTATTTCTCCTTTATCTATCTTTCTCAATTCAGATGCATTTCTTGGACTACTTCCATATACAATCTGGAATGGTGATTTACCAGTGCTCTTGTTGACAGAATTATTGTATGCAAATTCGGCCTGTGGTAAAATCAAATCTCATCCTGTTGGCTTATCCCCAACCAAACATCTCAGCAGATTTCCCAAACTCCTATTCACCACCTCTGTCTATCCATCAGTCTGTAGATGATGCGATGAACTAAATTTCAAATCTATCTTCAACTTCTTCCACAATGTACGCCAGAAATATCCAACAAACTTAGTGTCCCGATCTGAAACTATGGTCTTTGGCAAACCATAAAGTCTCACTACTTCTCTGAAAAACAATTCTGCTACATGCATAGCATCATTAGTCTTCTTGCAGGGAATGAAATGTGTAATCTTTGAAAATATGTCAACCACCACAAAAATTGAATCATGTCCCCGCTGAGTCCTCGGTAAACCAAGAACAAAGTCCATTCTGATATCCTCCCAAGGCTTCTCTGGTACAGGTAATGGCTGATATAACCCTGTATTCTGCTTCACTCCTTTCGCCATCTGACATACTCTGCAACTTTGTACAAACTTCTTCACATCTTGCTGTAACTGTGGCCAATAATAATTCTAACTAACCAAAGAAAGGGTTTTATCACGACCAAAATGTCCAGCCAATCCTACGCTATGCTTCTCCTTGATGAGATTCTCCCTCATAGAACTTCGTGGAATGCACAACTGACTCCTTCTGAATAGCATATCATCTTGGATGATAAAATCCAACCATTTCATCCTGTCTAGAGTAACAGGTTCTGTACAAGCTTTCCAAGCTTCACCAAAATCAGGATCCTCTAGATACAAATTCTTGAGTTCCTTGAACCCAACCACTTCAATCTGCATTTTTGTCAGTAATAGTTTCCTTCTACTAAAAGCATCTGCAACCCTATTAGACTTTCCACTCCTGTGTTTCACAACAAATGTATAACTCTCAGTAGCACTCCTTGAAGTAGGCCATTCAAGGATAGCCTGTACCTTCTCTAGGTCCATTTTTAAACCTTCTCCTGAAACCAAAAATTCTTTCAGAACCTCGTTCATGAGCCGCATGAAAGTGCTCGGTGCATTGGTTAGCCAAAAAGGCATGACTAACCACTCATACAGTCCTTCCTTTGTCTTGAAGGCAGTCTTCCATTCATCTCCTTTTCTGATCCGAATATGGTGATATCCACTCTTTAGATCTATCTTTGAGAAATACATAGCTCCACTCAAACAGTCCATAATATCATCCATTCGTGGCAATGGAAATCTGTACTTGATTGTGATCTTGTTTATTGCCCTAGAATCTGTACACATCCTCCATTCTCCATTCTTCTTTGGTGCTAATACTGCTGGTACAGCACAGGGACTCAGACTCTCACAGATCAATCCTTTCTGTAACAGTTCATGTACTTGTCTGTTCAACTCCTCACTTTCTGCAGGTGTCATTCTGTGTGCTGCCTTATTCGGAAAACTCACTCCTAGGATCAAGTCCATCTGATGACTGATCTTCCTGACTGGTGGTAATCCATCAGGCACGTTATCAGATACAATATCCTGAAACTCATTCAACAAATCTGCAACTTCTACAGGAACATCTTCTACTTCCTCTTTACCAGCTTTTGGAATTAAAGCAAAACATACATGCTCATGCCTCATACCATCTAGGAAATTTCTTTCATCAACAAAAGTTATCCTTGCATTACCACATACCTTTTCTTCAGTCTCCTTCAATGGTTTTAGCTTATGTCGCACTCCATCCTTTGTCAAGGAATAGGTATTCGCATGACCATCATGTACAACACATCTGTCAAACTGCCATAGTCTACCCAACAACATATGACATGCATCCATAGATATGATATCACACAATACCTCATCTTGGTATCCGCCAATCTTGAACTTTGCTAGGAATTGTTCATTGACCATGACCTTGTGGTCATCCTGTACCCAAGCAATCCGATATGGATGTGGGTGTTTCTATCTCTTGAGCTTCAACTTTGTCACCATCTCTTCTGACACCAAATTGTCAGTGCTTCCACTATCAATGATCACATCACAGCATTTACCATCACACTTGCACCTGGTGCGAAACAGGCTCCTCCTTTGCTCAGGTTCATTCTCACCACTCAACAGGACTCTTCTGTTAATCAACGTTTCTCCTCTTTTAGCATCTTCAGAATTTGATGATCTGGCATCTTCATCTACATGTGCAATTCTGGCCTAGCCTTCATTTCTCCTGTCTGTTCTGCCTTGGAGCTGAGGACATTCAAATGCCCTATGACCTTCTTCTCCACAGTGAAAACATGTTCCACGAAAGCCACCTCTTCCAGATCCTTGTCCTCTTCCTCTTCCTCTCTGATCTCTATTATTCTGATCCTGGAAGCGATTGGAATTATTTTCTCACTGATTCTGACTTCTACTGGCCTCATCCTTCTTTTTCGGATCTTCATTTCGGCCACCATATGACCGTCCACCAGATCGTCCACCGCGACCTCTTCCGTTTTGTCTGCTCTCAAACTTTTTATTCAAGTTTTCCTCTACTTTTAGGGCAAACTGGTATGCCTCTTCAATACTGTTCATTCGAACCAGATTTAGCTCCTCCTGAATTCTTGGCCTTAACCCATTAAGGTATCAGGCAACTTTCTCCTTATCAGCTTCTGCATGGCCTGTTCTGATGAGAAATCGATAGAACTCCTCTGTATACTCCTGAACAGATCTTCCTGCTTGCTTCAAACTCTGTATTTTCTTCAGTAGGTCAAGCTCATAATCAACAGGAATGAACTGTCACTTTAATTTATCCACCATCCGATCCCATCTCGTGATTTTCTCCTTTCCCCTTCTATTTCGCTCCAACTGAATCTCTTGCCACCATATCTTCGCATGACCTTTCAGTCTGGCCTTCACAAATTTGACCCTATGAGGATCCTCAACATCTTCATAGTCAAAATATTCCTCACATTCATTGATCCAGTAGATCAATTCTTCTGGGTTAAGATTTCTAGAAAATGTAGGAACCTCAATCTTAGGTCTTTTCCTAATCTTAGAAATGGCTCGAAAAAGTCTTTCTTTCTCCTGGTTCACAATTTTGACTTCTCCTTCTTGATATTTTTCTTCGGCTTCATCCTCGCTTTCGTCTCTGACATTAAGATTCATTCATTTGCGAATCTCTTCTTGCAATGCTCGCACTTGTCTTTGCAGCTCTCTAACCTCAAGTGTCACAGCACCAGCTCTTCCACCACGTTCTCTTCATGGAGGCATTTTCGCGATGCGCACTGAAACCCTAGCCACGGTCCTGGTGCAAATTGCCTCACAGTTGGTGATTTGTTTACACACTCAAGAACTCCTACTCTGATACCACTTGATGAAGGGTGCTCACAAACAGATAACAGAAATAGAGAAACAACAACAATAATATGCAAGAACAGAAAATTGGCTTCTTATTATCTCCACAAATGTGGAATTACAAACTTTCAGAATTATAATATGCAAAGCCACATGGGCATTTCCTTACAATATTCTCTAGGACAAAGCCTCGAATCAATACCCAGATCTACTACCCAGAACTATTCTGAACTGCCTAAGACAATAATACAACCTTCCTTATATAGTCAATTTCCACCGCCCGAGAAGGTTCTAGAAATTTTAGCCCTAAGGGCCGACCAAACTTAGAATTATTTTATTTTACATTTTATTACATCATAGTCAGCTCAAGATAACCTTTGAAACCCGAACAAAAATTTTGAAGAAAATTATTTTCTGCCATTTCAGGTGGCCCGACTTCCGAAGACCATAAGTCATCACCAGTTGACCCGATCGGCTATTATAACCCCATTTCAAAAATACCACGAAGCGCTCTACAAGCTTGACCTGCGCAAGTGCTCATCACCCAAATTTTTGACCTCATTTGAGGCCTCTAAAGCTTTCAAAACTAAGTTCAAAGTTTCTGTACCCTGCTGCCAATACCAAAAATCTTCAATATCTTCCAATATACACTTGATCTGGCAATGAAACTTTACTGGAAGACTTATATGACCAAAATGAACCTCCAAGAAAGAAATCAGATCATTCTGAGCACATGCAAAAGTTACCAAAAATAGTAACTTTCCATAAATAGCAGCTCTGCACAAAATAGCCATTATTGAATATAAAAATACAAATATTTTTTTTTTTGGGTGATGCAAGATTGCTCTTACACCCAGGATGCTCCTGCATCAATAGGTCATTGGATATTAGTTATTGCTTAGATCTTCTGGATATAACCCATCTTCATCATGTAGGATCTAGAGTAGGTCAGGAGTGGACTCCATCATTCCTCTTTCACATGCGATGAATTGTACCCCATTATCTATTTGTATTTACTTATGTAGGGTACATGTAGCATCAAATTATTGAAGGCTATGCTCATGACCTATGTGAGCTCATATGATTTTCTTTTCTTTCCTTTCTGCACATACTTTCCCTTCATGCTTTAATTCTATATATGATCCAATATATGTATGCCATTTCATTCCATTTGATAGATGATTTTCTTTTCTTTCCTTTTCATGCATTTTAAATATAGCTCAAGAAATGAACTCAAATCTAATCCAGATCACTTATAATTGCAAACTAGGGTATCTTAGCAACTCACCTAGTAAATAGGTTAAAAATAGCCATGAATTGAATGAATATGAAAATGGGGGTAACATTTCTGGCGACCTCAACTGAGTGTTTTCCTACTAAGTACCTCTTGACCAATTGCCTATTGTATCCATTGGGCATGGAGCCTCTTGGCACTCATTGAAGAATCTCTGGCTCAAAACTAAAAAACTTAACAACTCCTCTTAAAAAAAACCTAAGTTCCTGATATAAATTGATATTGCTTTGAGGAACCCATCATGTGAGTATTGATAATGCTCTGAGGAACATATATTAATTTATGGAGCCCTAGAATTGATTGACAATACTGACAAGTATATTGTAGAGAGTGGTATAGACTCCATATGATTCATTAGCCCTTGCAGTCTTAGACATATATTTCAAGATGTGTGCAGAGATTATTACTATGGCCGTAGATGTTTATATGATCATTGGACAGAGATATGATTATTTTAGTGAAGATTGGTTACACGAATAGAGACTGAGAGTTTTCACAGACCTAGTTGCAGTGTTTGGAACATAACTATTGGGCAACAATGAATTTTAGTATGCGCGCTTGGGAAATGTTAGAAAAAATAATGAAGAAGATACATTGTGATCTCAGTGTGTTCATGTGAATGATGAAATCATCTATGGTGGTTTTTCCTAGCGTGGAAGTATTTGGGAGACGGCTAGGAAGAGTAACATGTAGAAGATTGATTTATGATTGAATTATTGATGGAGCCAAATTTGGGTGAATTATAATTATTGTAACATGATTAGGGATGACTTGTGTGTCATCGCCTTGGATAATGTAATTGTTTATTATGTAATGAGGTCCTATAATGGCCAACCTCTAGATGAATTATTATTTTTAACTTGTATATAAGGAAGGGTTTCTTCCTTGAGATGAAGTGTGGATTGTGATAGTAATATGCAAGCTAGAAGGATATGAGATATGCTTCTAATAAAGAGGAAGGTTGTACATATGGGCACAAGGATTGGATTGTCCTAACAAGCAATTCAAGTAAGATAAATTATATTCAGTAAAGGATTGAAGGTGGATGTAACCTTTTGATTGTATATAGATCTGTGGCCAGTTGTAATACTGATAACAAGGTTTGAGACTCCTAATAGGGTATGTCCTTTAATAGAGACCTACCTATTATATTAATCAGCTCCTAATAGGGCTAGAACTCCTACATGTTTTCATTTATATAGTGCATATATTTGTGGGTATCATCCCCATCGGTGTTTTTCCCTTAACAAGGTTTTCTTCGAGAACAAATCTTAGTGTCACTTATGTTCAATGATGTGATGCGGTTTTACATTCTATTTTTTATAAGATTATATTTGGTGTTGAGTTTAGTAAAAGGGTGAACCCACAATAGTGGGTCACACTTTTTTGCCTAAATGGACACTGAACTCAACATTTAAAAAAAATTCAAATTTAGATGCATATTGTTGTTAAACCATTTAAAATCAGAAGATAAAGTAAATTAGAGTCTTTTACTATTTTCTGTCTAGATTCTAAATATATTTTTTATTTTTTATTTTTGAATTGATTTGAATGATTTTTTATTTCTCCCACAAAAATTGATATGTTGCTGAAAATGTCATTTTTAGAGAGTTACATTATTTTCATAGAGCATAACTTATTTTCTAAAATAGATATTGTATACACCTAAAAATAGCTTCATTAATTAATTAAATATTTATTATTTAATTACTATTGACTTGATAAATTAATTAAATATTTATTATTTAATTAATAATTAGTCCTCTATTTATTAAATAAATATTCAATTTATTTAGTGAATTCTCTATAGTCTATTCTTCTATCCTAAGTCTTCTAATTAGTCTTATTAAAGTGATTTAATTAAATACACAATCACCTAAATATGACTAAGTTTCCTAGTCCACCTCACCTACCTAGTAACTTGACACATCACTTTGGCTAAGATAAATAATTATTATTAATTATTTATTTACAATTATCCTCACCCACACATGTCCTATTCTCAACAGCTATGTGGCCTCATAGGACTTAGTCTCATGACCACATATCCTCTCAACAACCAAGTCAAGAGACATGCCCTATTCCTAAGGGGCTTCTCAAACCACCTCTAAGGGTCAAAGGTGAGTCATAGGACACTTGTGCAAAGAGTCCTCATGAGGAAAAGGTCTCTCCCTCTTTCTCTCTTTGGTCTTTGTGAGACACTTGACATGTGTCTTTCCCTTCCACCTTCTTCTTTTCCATGTCAATGTGAGAGGAACATCATCCCTATTCTTCCTCTCACATTCCAACTACATCCCCCTTTCTCTCAACTCCTTCAACCAAGTCAATCCTAGCCCTAGGATCTTCCACCTTTCATTCTCAACCGTAGGATTATGCCACCTAGGCCTAGATCCTCCAAAATTCTATAAAAGGAGCCACATTTCCCATTTGAGAGCTAATAGGTATTTTTCATAATAGACATTCAAGCATTCAAGCAATCAAGCAATCAAGCATCCAAGCATTCTAAGAGCAATCAATTCACACTATCACCATTTCATTTGCATTCCATCCATTAGTTTGCATAAGCTATTGTGCACTCATTTCATTCAATCTCCACACTTTGGTGATCATCTTGGGAAAGGGCTTCATTTGGAAATCTGAGAGCTCAGCATCTTCAAGAAATCAAGGCTAGGAGGACAATGGAGACAAGCTGCATGGTAGGTGAAGGTAATTAATTTAGTTTCATCATTTCATAGTTACTTTGCATTCTTCATTGTGTTTGCATTAGATAGATTTATTGGCTTTTAATAGTTAATTTATCATCTCTAGTAGTTAGACATCTAATTTGCATACAGATATCAATGTGCTTCTTTCGAATTTCATTTTTGCAACATCCATATAGAGAGCATGCAATTGTTTTGACAACATTATCACAATTATTGCTTATTTTATTAATGATTGAAGTTGACGAAACTGTAATTTTGACATACCTTGACTACATAGATTATAACTTGTCGTGTATTTGAATGATTTCATTTTTAATTTTTTTTGATATAAGGATAACTTCAATACCTAGGGCATAGATATTTTTTAGAATTTTTTTCTCTCATTTACTATTTTTCCATAAGCGTCAAACATAGACGTAGACATACAGTGAAATATCTATGTTTAGTAAAACTAAAAATACAAAGTCATAATAAACTTAATATATATTAACATTAAAATAATTGGAAATATTTTTCTCAGTAGTACCTTACTACATAGATAGGTTTTTTAAATGGATTCATTTGATCTACCAAAAGATAAATTCGAAGTGATTTTTGGTCAAGATTTAATAGGTGCGAAGGAGACTCCATTGTAGGTATGAATGAGGAGTATAGATGTTATTGTTATATCTATTGATCATTAAAGGTTGTCATTAGTATCAAAGGTTGTCAAAGATATCGGTCGGTTACATATATGAAACTAGTCGGTAACTATAAGCAAAACAAGCTAGTCGATTAAGTATATACACTGAGCATCAAACAGTTTATCGAGCATCAGAAAACACCGATACCAAGCGAGATTAAACACTGAGCATCAGAATAAACACCGAATAGTTTATATAGTGTTTACTGAGGATCACAGGAAATGGCATAATAATCAGGAATGACACATTCTTCTATGTAAATGGTTACAACGGATCAGAAAACATATTACCAATATTGAGAATAATGTATTGTTGAGATTTTCATTAATTGTAATGAAGATCTTATGTAATAGTTTGATCTAGGTCATTTTTGTACACCATAGATCTTAGGTTTTTGTCTAAAGCTTGTAAACCTAATTTTGTATAAGCGGCATAATGTTGTATGCTATATATTTTGTATGTTACATCATTTTTATGTGGGTGAACTAATGTATGAGTGAAGAAGCACTTGAAGTTCTAGCCAACCTTCAAGATTATCAATTAATAGAGCAAATCAGTATTCAGAGGTTATCAGATTAAGCACAATCAAAGTAGGCTAATCGAGCAGTTCAAAGCAGAGATTCATCATAGTAAAGGTGATATTTTATCAGTATTTTATTGATCTATATCAAGCAATCAAGTTTTCATTTAGAAGATAGTTACCTATTGCTTTCTAACAATTGTAATAGAGTTTTGGATAAATCTCTTAACAGAGTAGACTTGACAATCTTTTGTAAATCTATTAATCGAGTGCACACTCAAGTAGTGTTGCTTAAATCCTATCACTAGATAGATCTAGCTGATCTAATATGTTACCCCTAACAGGGTAAGATCACTAGAAGTGATCAAAACTTGTAGCCCTAACATTGAAACCTTTTCTATCTGCAGTAGTGAAGAATTTGTGGGTGCCATCCCCACCACTATTTTTACCTTCTAACAAGGGTTTCTGCATTACCAAAATACTTGTGTTATGGGACTGTTATATTATTGATTTCATGTTGTTTACTTTCTCAAGTTGAATGAATGAATGATACATGCATTAGATACAAGGTATTTTGCAAGGTTACTATTGTTTATTATTATAGATCTGAAAGGTTTATGAGTAAATTTTTTTGTGGAAACTAATTCACCTCTTCCCTCTCAGTACCCTATCTTTCCTAATTCCAATAATTGGTATCAGAGCTCAGTTCTCTGATTGGACAGTTTAACCACTGAAGGGTAAAAGATCTAAGTCATGGAGAGGTATAAGTTAGATAAGACTATTGAGAACCAGAAGATTCAGATGCAGATGTTTGTGGAACAGTATAAAAAAGCTAAGGATGAATTGAGGAAAATGCTAGTTGAAAGGAAGAACCTAGCTAATTTGCAAAATGAAGTTGGTTATCATGAAGAAGCTATTGATGACTTGTTTGATCATATTGGATCTAGTTCTAGTAGTATTTCTGATGGATCTGAAAGCATGATATCTGATTTATCTGAAAAGAATCAACATTTAACCAAACAAGTGAAAGCACTACAAATCGGTTAGGAATCTTAGATGGTGAGAATGGTAGAGATAATGAACAATGCTAGACAGGCTGAACAAGAAAGAAATTTAGCTATTGACCACCGAAGACAAATAACTGAACAAATCCAAGAAAAAGAAATTGAAATACAGAGACTCACTAATCACCATTTTCAAACATCCAATCAGATGATGGTTGTAAATCAAGAAGTCAACCGAGTGAATGGAGAATTGTCAAGAAAACTTGAAGAAGTTGCAAGACTCAGAGAAGAGAATGAGAAGCTAAGAAATGAAGTGAAAAATCAATAGCAACATAATGAAATGAAGAAATTGGCTGAAGAAAGTTCTAAGAAGATTGATGATTTTCTGATTAATCAAAGAAGATTTGGGAGTAAAGTTGGTCTAGGCTATACTAGTGAAGGAGAATCATCACAACAAGTTGAACAAGTCAACAACAATCAAAACCAAAGACCCAAAGTGTTGACATGTTATCACTGTGGCAAACCGGGACATACATCTAATGTGTGTAGAAGCAAAGCACAAGGTAAACCTCCTATCACTCCTAAGTTCAATGGTTATTGCTATTATTGTGGTAAGTTTGGACACCAAGCTTATGAGTGTAGAGCTAAACAAAATGATATTGCTAACAATACTACTGTTGAGAAGATATGCTATACTTGTAATACACATGGACACACTGCATGTGAATGTAAGGCTAAGATGAAACAAGTTTGGACTCCTTATAAGCTGAAAACACAGCGCAAGCCTTATCAACCGAAGAGACAAGGTAACTCTTATGTTTGGGATTATAACACATGGGCTAACTGTGTTGCATGTGGTAGATATGGGCACATTGTAGAAAACTGTAACAGGAAAAGATGGGCTGGACAATCAAGAAGCTGGACAAGCACTAGAATGGTATGTATGCATTGTCATAAAGTCATTCATCTAAGAAAGGACTTTAGAAATCAAGCACCAGAGGAAAATCATGTATTTGAGAGTGGAAACACTATTGCAGATATCATGAAGATAAGGAACACTATGTGGAGAAAGGCATCTAATGAGAATGCTGAGTCAAGTAATGTTGTCGGTGAAACCTCGTCCACTGGATTGGGTGACATCGATTCCTCTACTTAAGGTGATATAGGTATGTATGGGACTGACATTTCAAAATGATCACATTTTACATACAGTTCGCCATATATGTTGTGCACATACCAAATCTGCATGAAAAAAAAAGATGCATTGTGGTTTATATGTTTTGAGCTAACATAGTTGTACAGTCGGTAAAAGTTAGAGTGAGCATTGGTTACTCATCAGTAATCACTATTCAAGGTTAACCAAATATTAGTATGAACCGAGCAAGAAAATCTTGTGTTAACCGAGTGGATAAAAGTTTACATTTGTCACTGAGCTGACAGTTTTCATGAACCAGAAAGTAGTTCAAGCATTTAATGCATAAAGTTTTGAGTAGGAATATTGAAAATTCTATAAATACACGGAATACAAAGTTCATTTTTCACATTGTGATTTTGGAGAGCTAATATTTTACAGAGAAAGTTCGAGCAAGAATCTTTCACGCAAATTCAAGCAGTTGCAGATCGAACTAAGCACACTCTTCGATACATTCCAAGTAAGTTGAAACCCTACCGAGCACATTTCTCATACTTATCCGTAAACCTAGTTTGTAGAAATGGCATCTACTGCAAGTTCATCTAAGGTTGTGGATGAAGAAGTTAATTTAATAGTGTCAGCAAGTTATAAGGAACCTCCTTATAAGTTACACCCAGAAGTTGCAAGCAAAATGGATTCAGCGGGAGCTTTTTCTAGCATCCCACCTAGGGTTTTGTTGATAGAAGATATAAGTTTGTACATACACTGTAAAATTGGGGAAATTAGAGATTTCAATATGTATGTGGCATTTCAGGCACTTTGTGATGAAAATATAAAGCTGAAACTAGAGCAAAAATTGGTTGAGACACTTGGTCTTACTCATGCCCTATATTTTTCAAAGAACTTTAAGAATGAATGGATTAGGGTTGTGTTGAGCCACTACCATGAAGGAACATTTTGGTAGACAGACCGATTAAGATCACAAAAAGAATGATTAGCAGGGTTACTGGCTACCTGACTGCTGACAAGGTCAAAGCATTTCAAAGCACTACACGAGCTGAAGTTGAGAAGAATACTAACACAACATGGGATGGTAGAGCATTAAAGATTTCAATAATTATGGATCCCAAAGTGAAGTTTGCAGCACATGTCATTGGTTATAAAATATTTCAGTCGAGTAGGTCAAATAGTGTACCATGCAGTGCAGTAGACATGGCTTACAAATTGATAAAGAAGGGTCATCAGATAGACCTCATTGAGCTACTACTGAGATAGGTTGAAGAAAATATGAAAACCATCAGGTCATAGAAATCCAACACTTGTAAGTTTGGTTCACTACTTGTATGTTTATTTTTATATCTCCAAAAATTATTTCCCTCGGTCGGTCACACTAAATGGGTAGATGAGAAACCGATCACTTCAAAAATATTTGATATTATGAAAGGTTTGGGAGATAACATTGAAGATGTAATAAATAGTCATTTTGAAGATTTTAAAGTGAAGATGAATTTAAGAAGTAGAATTCCTGATGAATTGGTCAATAAATATGTAATGGATATTTGTTTCTTAGTGAACACCGACCACACTATGATAAAAGTAGTTGAACCGAGAATCAAATGGCTAGCACCTATGGGATATGAAATGGATTATGATTTTAGATTGAAATCAATACAGGCACTACTAGCATTATTGAAGGACCCTAAGGCTACTAGGTTTGGAACCTATGAAGAAGCTAAGTCAAGAATAAAAACTAATCTGGTCATCGGTAAAATGACAAGTCTAAAAAGATGAAAAAGTTTTTATTTGAGAGATTTGAGAAGGATGCAGACTCATTTGAGGAGTCACCGGTTGAACAAGAAACCAAAGGTCAGTTAATGTTGGCTCACAAGGCTTATGATAGTGAGGAGATCGAATCTAAAGAAGAACAAGAAGCTACACCGGTTCCTCTCACTAAAGCTCCAAAGAAGAGGTAGTTACCAGTACAGATAGGTGCACCCACAAGGTCATCAACTGCAGCTTCACAACCACAGAAGAAGGTAGTTGAGAAGGTAATAAAACCAAAGGCTGCTACACCGACAAAGACATATGCAAAGAAAGGACCCAAGGTTGTAGCTGAGCCACCAAAGAAAAAGAGAAGAAAATTGATAAGAGGCAAGGAAGATTTAGAGGATGAAGAGGAAGAAAACAATCAAGGACAATTCAAGATTGTTAGCAACAAGGAACGTTTAATTGATGATGTCATTGAGGACATATTGGAGAATGGAGACATCTCGGACCCGAAACTTAAAAGATTTGACAAATTGTCAAATGAAGATCAAAATAAAATAGAGGAAGTTGTCATCCAGATGATGATACATTTCAAAAGATTTCCAATAGAGTTTAGTACACAACTCCGAGTTGCACTTGAAGAAAGAATAAACTAGAAATGGACTTATGCACTAGAAACTGAGAAGAAAATGAGAGAACAACTCCTAGCTTTGGTAGCACCTACTTTATCTATGGAGGAGATAAAAGAACTTATGGAGTCATCGGTGCAAAGATTTCCAATAAAAAAACAATCTATGAAAATACTGGATGAGAACCTTGCAGATCTTGACGAATCAGGTCAACTTATCTGGACATCTGTTCTTGCTGTGAAGGAACAAATAGAGAAAATTGCTTTTCAAAATTTGTCTAAAAAGAGAAAGAATTCTAAAGGAAAAGGAATTTTTATTGAAGATGATACTGCACAAAAGAAGAAGGAAGCAGATATATCATTTACCAAGGTAATTGATACTACACTTGTGCAAGAGATTCACGATAGTTCATAGGATGTACCAGATCTTGCAGAGATCTAGATCCAAGATATAAATGACAATGATGTACTCATTGAGGACATCACCAATGGTGATCTTGATGATAGGGATAATGATGAGGATGTGAATATTGAATTTGCACATGCACAAGATGAGGCACTACTTACCAAATGTGCAATCACATCTTTACCGAGTGAGCTTCCAATTTTAGCTAAAGCTATTGAAATTATAGCTAAAGAACAACCCGAAGGCTCTATCCCCGAGAAACCACAATACACAACTGGGGAACCAAGAAATGAACCTCCTATCGAGATAAACAAGCCTGAAGAAATAGAGGCCAATAAATCAGAAACAAAGAATAAGGAAGAGCCAAAAGCAACAAAGGCAACCCCACCAGACACAACTTCAGAGGCTCCGACTCAGTCCACTGACACATAGGTTACTGATGAGCAGAAAAAGGATGATAATGTGTCTACCAGATAGAATACACCAAGGGAAACAGATGAGAAGGCTATTGTTGTTATAGCAAAAGAGCCCAAGAAGAAAAAGAAAAAGAAGGGTAAAGGAAAAGGGTCGGTCACTCTAGATGAAGTAATTATAATACCAGAGTGTGACCTGAGGACCCTTAGCCCTGAGGAATTGAGAAAATATGGGGAATTATGTACAAGAAAAGTAGCACAAGAGAATTTGAAGCAAGAAACTAAACGCAATGAAATATTAATAGATATTAGGGATATCTTACAACAGGTAGTACCTGAAGTGAACATTGGTGAAGATACTCCTCTTATAGATTAACTTTCTTTACTTACTAAGAAAATAAATGCCCTAGACATTGATGCTGACAAGCAAATTGAAGAAAGGGCGGAATCAAAGATTCAAAACAAACTTGCAGAAAGAATCAGCCAAGAAGTGGCAATTAACAAGGTCAAACTAGCTGAGGTAATAACCAAGATCAAATCAATCACTTAGTTAATTCGTTAATTCTTACTGAAGCTATGCACTGTCAGAACATTCACTACTGAGATCAATGAAAAGATAAAATCACTTGAAAAAGAAATCATAGTCAGTGCAACTGCAGCTACAATCGAGCCACAAGCTATTGCTAAGCACATACTCAGAGTTCAAGAACACAGGTGGTTGATAGCAGATCTCAAGAAGCAAGAAGAGCAGATCATTGATCAGGTTATTGTGTTGCAGACATAACTCCTTCCATACCTGACATTTTTTGAGAAACATATTGTCAAAGCAGAACAACTTGTTGCAACACCAGAGATTTATGTGTTGGAGAACATCTTTGACATGCATGCACAAGTCGATCTTGAGCACCTTGCTCTCACCAACTTGAAAGAGGAATGGGAAAACCTCTTGGAGTCACTAGAGAAAACCCATCAACACATTTTTGACAAGCTATAAGTATACCATTGTTGTATTTGGCATTAATATAAAAAAAGGGGAAATCAATGTATATGCCAAATATGTACATTTGTGCTAAGTATACTACACATTACCAGAAGCATGCACCGAGGGGGAGTATTTAGCAATTTTTGATTTGTATATGGTAGAGATATAAGTTTTGAAATAAGGTCTATATACATTCAAGTTCTGATACTAATGCAGGAAAGGGGGAGATTGTTATCTCTATGAGCATTAAAGGTTGTCATTAGTATCAAAGGTTATCAAAGATATCGGTCGGTTACTTATATGAAACTAGTTAGTAACTATAAGCAAAAAAGGCCAGTCAGTTAAGTATATACACGAAGCATCAGACAGTTTACCGAGCATTAGTAGACACCGATATTGAGCGACAGTAAACACTGAGCATTAGAATAAACACCAAGCAGTTTATATAGTGTTTACCGAGGATCACAAGAAATGACATAGTAATCAGGAATGGCACATTCTTCTATGCAAACGGTTACAACAGATCAAAAAATGTATTGCCAAGATCGAGAATAATGTATTGTTGAGATTTTCATTAATTTTAATGAAGATCTTACGTAATAGTTTGATCTAGGTCATTTTTGTACACCGTAGATCTTAGGTTTTTGTCTAAGTTTTGTAAACCTAATTTTGTATAAGCGGCATAATTTTGTATGCTATATATTTTGTATGTTACATCATTTTGATGAGGTTGAACTGATGTATGAGTGAAGAAGCACTTGAAGTTCTAGCCAACCTTCAAGATTATCAGTTAATAGAGCAGATCAGTATTCAGAGGTTATCAAATTAAGCAGAATCAGAGAAGGCTAACCAAGCAGTTCAGAGTAGAGATTCATCACAGTAAAGGTGATATTCTATTAGTATTTTATTGATTTGTATCACACAATCAAGTTGTCATTTAGCAGATAGTTACCTATTTCTTTCTATTAATTGTAATAGAGTTTTGGATAAATCTCTTAATAGAGTAGACTTGACAGTCTTTTGTAAATCTCTTAACCGAGTGCACACTCAAGTAGTGTTGCTTAAATCCTATCACTAGGTAGATCTAGCTGATCTAATATGTTACTCCTAACAGGGTAAGATCACCAGAAGTGATCAAAACTTGCAGCCCTAACAGTTATGGGTGTCATCCCCACCGCAGTTTTTACCTTCAAACAAGGGTTTCTACGTTACCAAAATACTTGTGTTATGGGACTGTTATATTGTTGATTTCATGTTGTTTACTTTCTCAAGTTGAATGAATGAATGATACATGCATTAGATACAAGGTATTTTGCAAGGTTATTATTGTTTACTGTTATAGATCTGAAAGGTTTATGAGTAAAAATTTTTGTGGACACTGATTCACCCCTCCCCTCTCAGTACCCTATCTCTCCTAATTCCAACAGTTATATCAATGTTTTTTTTTACCTAAGAGACTTTGAGCTAACCATTTATAATTAATTCCTTCAAATGGAACCTCTCAAGGCTTAAATCATCATATTTTATTAAAAATGTGTTATTTCAACAAAAATCAACACGTCTAAAAAAGTGTAACCCACTATTGTGGGGTCACCCAAAACTGTTAACAACTGATTCACCCCTCCTCCTCTCAGATGCTTGAGACATTGTTATCCTAACAAGACCTAGAGGTGACATCCTACCAAATCTAGGATAATAATATAGGAGACATGACAATAATGCTAACATGTAGCTAGGACATGACAATAATGGTGAAGTGTACCAAGTATTTTTCACTAAATTTTCTAGGGATTGTCTAGCAGTTCCCAATCTGCATTGAAAATTTTAGGTAGCTTTATAATCTATTCCAACACAAAAAATAGGGAGAATGATTGGCTAAAGGGGTTTTACATAGTCAAACCCCTATTTAGGAATCATGCTTTAAAATGAAAGGAAATTACATAAGGAAAGATGAAATATAAACAATATGTGAATTATAAATCACCTTATACCTTGATGTTTTAGTGCTTCTTTGAATGTGATTTCAAATGTTGATGAAATATCTTGATCTATTTAAGCAAATCATGAAAGAAATGCCTTGAATGATAGATGTTGCAGTTTTCAACAATGGTTGATATAGAAGAAGAAGAATTATTTGAAGGATTAAAGACTTAAATGCTTTAAGACATTGAGAATGCTCTTAAAATATGATTACTTGATTGATTCATGAACATGAATGCTTTCTAATAGTATTGGATACCCAAATAAGTAGAGATAAGGTGTTTATATACTCAATCCATCATTTTGGGGGTTAAAAATTAAGCAGAGTGACCACGGGAACTATTTTCCCACCAAAACTGTGCCATGGACCTCTGAACAAAATTTGGGCCCCATTTCTTAAGGTATGTCACCAATGGGGACATGTACATTGGAGAATGATCCCAAATAAAACTAAGGATATATGGCCTAGGTGATTAAATGAATTATACGATTAGAGGAAAAATAGAGGAGAACACTTAGAAATAAGGGTTAACCTTGAGTTTTGAAGAAATTGAATAAATATAGGATTCATAATATTAATTTGAAGGTCAAATAAGCATTAGGAGAGTGTGAAATCAATGTGGGAACCTATACATGTACTTAAATAGGGATAAAATGATAACCTAATTAACTGTGCTTACTTCTTAGGATGGTACAATATCTAACGTGATGAACATGCTAGGATGCGTTGAATTGTTAATAGTGTATAGGTTCTTGAGCTATAATAAGCCCATAAAATATTGATCTTCCCAACACAAATCCTGTTGGTTCTTCTGATTTAATATTTTATAAGATCTTCTTTAATTTAATTTTTAGTGCTTTAGCTAGAAATTTCAATGTGCTATTGAACTCATCTAGAAAAAGTATTTTTTCCTTCTTTGGAATTAACACTATGAAAGATTTATTCATTTCCCTCAAGAACCTCCTTGAATTTCTTGTTGCTTCCAAATCATCTATTATTTTTTATCCTAAAAATTACCAACATTCTTGAAACAAGCCTACCAAAAAAACCATTAGGTCTTGGTCATTTGTGCAGATGAAGTTGATTAAGAGTCAACTCATTTCTTCTTTTGAGAACTTTTGTGTAATTTTTTTTTTTTCATCTGATACTATCCTTCCAAGATATTTTATAGTATTTTCTATTATGAAATATAGTTTGAACTTCCTAGTTGTTCAATATTTTAGTAAAAAGGAGTATTAATTTCTTATCTATTCCCTATGGGTCCTCAATTATGATACCATTTCAATCATTTGACTTATGAATCTTTTGTATAGCTATTTTTTTCGTACTATTATGAAAGAACTTTGAGTTTTTATTTCCTACTTCCAGTCACATCTCTCTAGATTTTTGTGCCTACAAAATTTCTTCCTTCGCCAAAATCTCCTCATATACCTTCAACAATTCTATTTATTTGATAAATTCATTTGAATTCATTCCCTACTGAATCACATGTTCATTTAGTTCCTTAAGATTTTTCTCTATATTGACCTTTGAAGCAAATATGTTCTTAAAATATATTGACAAAGGGGAACATAGTGAAATATCCTTTAAAAAAATCTATCTAATTCTTTGGTTGTACATGGTTAAATCCTAATATCCTATTGTTCTAATTAAAAGTCTCATTTTTCATTTCAATTTCCATGAGGTTATTCTTTAACGCCCAATTCATAAAATCCAAATGTGGTTGAAATTCGTTATGAATGCCATCTCTTTTTTCTGATAAATGTAAAACAATATTGAACTCTCCCCCTCCTATAAATTCTCATATGAAATATTTCTAAATAAATAACTCACTCTCTCATACTTTTAATATAAATTCTTTATTATAATTAGACCATAAATATTAAAGATTACAAACTTAAAGTTACTACTACTACTACTACTTACCAAACCACCATGCCAATTTTGTTTACCGTTCATTCTTTGGAAAGAGATTATGCTCAGATTCTATATTATGACTAGCCCTCCTAAAGTTCCAACTACCTTCACCAGATCTATCTCCCAATTTTTAAATGTACTTTTAATATTTCTTCATGCATTTACATTTACATTAATCTAGATTACCTAAAGCAGGATAATTTCTTCTTGGATTGAGAAAATGTAGTATTTCATCACACACTGTTGTTTAGGGGAATTCTTTCCCCTAATGTTCCATCAAAGGATTCTCATGGACCCTTTTAAAGAACATTACCATTCCCTACTTTCTAGTAAGATGTAATTTTAGTTTGATCAAAATATTTTGCATATATCATCCTAAGTTGTGATATTGCTACTCCTAATTCTTTTTATTATTTCGAAGAGAGACTTCTTGTAAAATTCCATTCTCCAAATCTATTTTTTCATTAAAGTTTTTCGCAAGATTCTTCTTTTTCTCTATATTGACACTTGTTTTTCCTTATATTTATTGGCATTATTTCCTTCTCCTTTAAGAATAATGGTCCAGATGAGATGAAATATTTTATTTTGTAATTTCCTTAACATCTATTACATTTGCTTGTAATTATTTAGCTATAAATTTCTCAACAGTTTCCTCTAACAACTTATTTTGAACCTCTTCAAGGCACTTTTGAATAATGTTCTCCATTTCTTGAAGTTGAGTTTTTTTCTCTTTATGTCATGATAATCAACCCATTCACTCTTTATCTTTCTACCTCACAAATCAATTCATCTACCCTATCTATGTTTTCTTTACCTTCCTCACAATCTCCCTCCTATTGGAGTCCATGAGACGGACCATAATCTTTTCATAATGCAATTACTTTATTACTTTCCATGCCTCTCTATTCATATTTCTATAAATGTATCATCTACTTGATAAGGTAAATCTATAAATAAACCTACCTTTGTATTAACCCTATTTTCTATAGAGATTAAATTCAAATCTTCTCTCTATTTTTTTTTAAATAATTTATTACTATTGATGGTTATCCATCTTCCTCTCATATTTTTGTCTTCTTATCTGCAAAGGGTTATGATTCTTCTATAGGATAAGTTGTGTATTCTTCTTAATCTTATGGACATTTAAAAACCTTTCCACCTTCGATCCTTCATTAGTTAACATGTAGTATCCCTTCTATAATAATAACAAAGGGTCCAAAATAATTTTCATAGGAAAAACAAAATATGCTCCTATGTTAAGGTTGTAACGATCAACCCTAGTTCAATAGTAAGATTTTCCTTTGAATTTTTGACTTCACATTCCCATTCTTCAACTTTTGGAAATAGAGAAAAGGAACTTTTTATCCTAGGTAGATAATCATCTTCATTTCTTGGATCCATATGTATTGGCCTCATCTCCTCTATCCCTTAAGATCTATTTTCATTTGTAGAATGACAACTATTACTTGACCAATTATAATCATTACTTGGTGTATCTTCCTATAAATAGAAAATATTTTGAATCAGTTCCCTATATCTTGACAAATCTTAAAGGAGGGGGGAAAAGGTTTCACCATATCCATTAACATGTTAAATTATGGGAGTAAATTTTTGAAACAAAGAGGATCAACTTTTTTTTAAATATCCAAAATTGTTCCCTATAACTTCCAGGATTTTTCAATCCCTATATTCTAAAGGGAGATTGTGAAATTAAATTCAAAAAGTAATAAATCTAGTGTTATGATCTCGTTCTTTGAAATTAGGAGATCAAATTTGCATATACAAACCTTATAAACCAACATTTTTATCTAAAAACCTTCTCTTTCCCCTCTTTTGATTTGAAAAGAAATATGAAAAAACCTTAAAATTTATCTAAACAACTACTTCACCTACATCTTTCTAATTTTCATTTATCCATGTATTAAATTTTTAAATAGAGATAGATTCCAAAACGTACAAATTAGGGCAAGTTGCTAAAGATCTCTAAGGTAGGTTTTTAATGTTTCTTCTTAAAAATAATATTGAGATCCTAACAAATTCATCGTATCTCATCATAAAGAGTCGCACCCAAATAAACTGCATCTTGTAATGGCGCACCACATCGATTGCATCTTTTCAATGCAAAAAGAAACCTTCTGAACACGTATATATAACAAATCGAAGGTCATGGATAGGCCATAATCACCACTCGTACATTCCTTTCAAACAAAATTCACCTTTTGATTACATACAGTTCATCAATATGTCAGGAGTTATTGAATATGATGCCCCTAAGTATGATTTTGAATCCTTGAAATTTGAAGACATGCCTAATAACTCTCCCGTACTCAAACCGATCAACTTTGATGCACCAGAAAATGAAACCATGGATTATAGAGAGGTCGAATCACTATCGAATACGTTAAACTATGACATGAATTCCGCACTTCGAAACACTCGATCTCCTCACTTATTTTCTCTCCCTCCCAATGAGAAGAAGCAAAAAACAATAGTCTTAGATCTTGATAACACACTGGTGCATGCAAGTTTCACACAAATTCCACAATATGATTTTCTTATAACAGTTCCTGGCATGGGAGAAGGCGATGACACTCTTACTTACCATGTACAGAAAAGGCCAGGGGTTGATCTTTTATTGCGGAGATTAACTGAATACAACTACGAAATCATAGTTTTTACTTCAGCCCAAAAAACATATGCAGATGCCATACTGAACAAACTTGAGCAGGACAACAATATCACCATAGAATTTCGCCTATATGAAGAGTCGTGCAGCGAGATTTTATGTCAAAACAAAGAAGAAGAAGAAGATGATGATGAAGAAAAGGAAGGAAGAAAAATTGTGAAGGAAGAGAAAGTTGTGATGGTAAAAGACATTGCTGAGCTTGGGAGGGACCTGAAGAATGTTATCATTGTTGATGATGATCCAGCTGGATATACATTCCAGCCAAGAAATGCTGTTTCTTTGAAAGCATTCAAAGGTGATTTAACAGATAGAGAACTATGGAAAGTTATGGATTTATGCAAAGTGGCTGTAACATGTGGAGATGTAAGAGAGGCCATTAGAACCCATGCTTTTATTACCACTATAAATGAAGAGTATGCCTGCGGTTTAAGAAAAAGACAACTGGAACGCGAGCGCATGCTTTCTGGGGTAAATTTATCAAGAAACAAGAAAACAATTGTTTTGGGGTTGTTTGAAGTTTTAGTTTCAACCAGCCAAACTCCCCACCAGCCTTATGATTTCATAATTACTTCTGTTACTGAAGATGGAGAAATAGTGACTTTGTATGTTTCAGTTAGACCAGGGGTTCATCACGTTTTAACTGAACTACGTAAAAACTTTGAAGTCATTGTTTTTACTGAAAACCGCAATGGGACTGCAGATGTTATTCTGGAGAAAATTGATGTTAATTTTGACATAAGCAGACGATTTTATAGACATCATTGCAAAAATGATGGTGATGGGTATGTGAAGGATCTCAAGAAGATTGGTTTGAATTTGTGCAATGCTATGATTGTGGATGCTAATCCTGGTTGCTACAGACCACAGCCGGAGAATGGTATCAGTATAAAAAAGTTTCAACAGGGAAATGTTAGTGATAAAGAACTCTATAAGCTTGCTGATTTCTGTAATGTGGCAGCAGGTTATCAAGATGTAAGCCGTGCTATTTGGTTGAACAGATGGGCAAAAATATTTAATGCGGAAAAAGAATCACCTGCTATTGAGGATGGAAATAAGAGGATTGACAAAAGAAGATGGTCATTTTTTTAGCTTGCTATTTAGTGACATTGTCTTTCAGCTATTGTTGATTATATCATCTGTTTTTACTTCTCCTGCGTAACCTTTTCAGTGGTATTATGAAATTTGAAAATGCTTTTGTTATATGCAAAACAAGTTATCATCGTAGAATTAGACCTCCATTTACTAGTGTTAAATGTTTATGCTATGACTTTTGTTGGGTGTATATTTATTCATTTAATGATTATATTATCATTAAATTTCTTTTGTAAAATAATTAGTTTGAGGAAGGAATAATTTGATTTTCAAATACAAATATTATAGCATATATAAATATTTGTTTTCACAAAAGTATTTAAATATTTATAAATATTAAAATATTATAGTATTTGTATGAAATAAAGTATTGTTACAAATATATTATTTAGTAATATGTCTATCTTTGTGTAAATAATAAAACACAACAAGTTATCTATATCAAAAAATATTTAAATTGTATCTAATCACACAACACATTTGTTATGTAAAATATGTCTCATGTAAGAGATATATCTCTCTATAAATCTTATATATTTAATAATATTTGGATCTGTTTATTTGGCAAATGGAAAATCTATTTAAACTTTCCTATTTCAATTTGTATTAAAGTAGGTTGACTGCAAAGATAATTGTTAAATGTAAGAAAAAATTGTAATGTTGATTCTAGAGAATATCCTTGGATCTTAAAGGAATAAATTACAACATTGATAGCAGGGAAATAAATTATATCGCTAAAAAAATTACAAGAAACATTGACAGTAATGTTGAAGATTGATTACCTGATGGAGCTGATGATGAAGACCAACCAAGATAAGAGGAATACATGATGATAGTAGAAAGATTATATCAGTTATTGTCTTGTTATTGATGTCAAGCAATTGATTTATGGTTTATATTATGTTTTCATATCATTCAGTAATGGTATACGATGAATGAGTTAAGGAGAAGAAGAAATGAGATGTTATGAGGTTGAAGAACATAATTAGGCAATTGATACAGAATGGACAATATTAATAGAATGTTGATATATATTTTTTTACCTAACATATGATTATGTTAAGTCAGTAAAACATGGTAATGAAGATTTGACAATTCGGTAAGTTATGTTGTTTTGGCTATCGAGCAGGAAATATCAAAGCTCTTCAAGCCATACAGATATGGAGAATCTTCAACTGCAAAGGGGAATTGTGCGACATTATTGAAGATAAATACCTCTCACATAACTCATTAGAGGTCTTCTTTGAAGAGATAGACTCTCCGAAAGGATCTGTCATATGGAGTGGTCTTCTCAACGCTAATGATTTGGCTAAATCCAAAGCTAAATGGAAGATAGGAAATGGCCAATCCATAAACTTTTGGAATGACAATAGGCTTAAGATGGGATGCTTGAGAGATTGTGAGACTCTCAATAACTGGAGAGATGTTTGTACCCACACTTACGGATCCCAAGCCAATAACTATAGAATGGATGAAAAATGGGTGGATCTCTCCCAAGTTTATCAGGACCTAGCTCCCCTGATGACAACCCTCAATGTGGTCTGTCTCTCCTCTACATAGGATGAGCTCATTTGGGAAGGGTCTCTAGATGGTAACTTCACTATGGTTTTTGCCTATTCTGCCCAGCTACCTCAAACTCAAGAAGCAAAACTACTTTGGGCTAAAGCCTGGGTTCCTGGCCATATTTCCAAAATCAATGTCTTCTTCTAGCTCTTGCTCTAGAACCACATTCTTACAGTTGATAATCTCATCAAGAGAGGTTTCCAAATCCCCAAAAGGTGTGTGCTTTGTAGATGCCAAGCGGAATCACTGGATCATTTGTTTATTCACTGCTCTTTTGTAAGTAACATATGGAACCTCCTCCTATCAGCCATGGACTTATCCTGGTGATTTCCCTTGTCTTTCCAAGAAATTTTTCCTCAATGGGCTTTCACCATGTTTAATTTGGATTTCCATTTATTTTGCTCCTGGATCCTTCCTCATTTCTGTTGGGGAATTTGGAAAGTGCACAACGATAAAAATTTTTGTGACTGCTCCTCTCCTCCTAAAATTATTTTTGAAAAGATCCACTTTGCTATAAAGGAAACTTTTTTTTATGTTGAGGCACTAATCATTTTGCAAGAAAGCCCCCAAGACGAGGCTCAGGAGAAAAGACAAAATTACACCTAGAGCTTCCCCCCGACTGGCTGGTCCAAAGCCAACTTCGACGAAGCTACCAAAGGGAACCCCGGTCAGGCTATAAGTGGAGGAATTATCAGAAACCGCTTTGGGTTCGGCTTAGCGGCTATTATCTTACCTCTTGGTCTGCAAACTAACCACTATGCTAAAGCGAGTGCGGCCCTCCAAGTCACCAAACTAGCCCATGACATTGGGGTCAAGAAGCTCTAGCTCGAAGGAGACTCCATGAACGTCATCAAATGCTTAACTCTCAAACACACCCCATCGTGGTCTATATCTAACATGATCGAAGAAATGCGGGCCATCCTTAACTCTTTTGAAGCGGTGTACATCTCCCATATGTACACAGAATCCAACAGTGTCACTGATTGGTAGGGATCGACTCCAAAGTACCGAGGAAATCATAAAAAATAATAATGAAAAGTAATGGGGATTTTTCAGAATGGTCAATCTATAAATGACATGTACTGGAGGGACAGAAAGGCTAATTACTACATGTCCCCTTGGCATGCTTTCTGGGCTTTCATTCCCAAGAATAGCATTCCAGCTCAAAAGAAAAAAAGAAAGCTTATATCGACTATTTCCAAAAATTTTGACATCAACAGGTCTCAGCCGAACAAGAAAAATGCCCAAATCCTTACTAGAGAGATGGTTGGGGAAAGACACAGAATGGAGCCCAAGAATGACAGTGCGAAGTGGAAGAGATGCACCAAGCTTTGGAATGCCCTACAAAAAGTGGAAATCACTACCTTCATTGAAAGGCTTCATGATAGCAAGAAGACTGTTACTAAAAACTTCGTGAAAAGCTAGAATGAAGGAATTGTGGAGATAGAGAGAAAGACCTTTACTGTAATTGAGGAGGTCATTTCCAAGGTTACTGGCATTCCCATAGTTGGAAATTTTTTTTACAGGGATCGCAAAATTTCTAAGAATGCCGTCAACGAATTTGTGAGAGACGAGGATGAGATGAAATCTATTGTCAAGATGGGAACCTACTACCAGCCCGAGGGAATGAAAATGTTGTGGAAGTATGTTCTAAAGGCCCTAATCGCTTATGTCACTTTGGACATAAGGTTCGACAGAATCAAGACCTATCACTTTGTGATGTTGAACTACTTCAGGCATGGAAAGAAGGTATCCATCCCGTTCTATCTTTATTCTTCTATAAATGAAAACATTAATGGTTTTAGGGAGAAGAACATTGCTAACCCTGCTTTGCATGAGGGCCTGTTATTGTCAATCTATGATTACTTTAAAGCCCAAATTTTATGAAAGGAGATAGTAGAGAAAAATGATAAGAGTGAAGCTTCTGGGTTGGATTATATTCCCTCTGAAGGAAACAGTGAGGGAAAGCACTCTGAGGATAATGAGGAAGAAGAGATCAACAAACCGAAATAGGGATCTTCCTCAAAAAAGAGATTCTCGAGCTCGGTTAAAAAATCAAATCCCCCCAAAAAGAAGGCTAAGAAGGAGATACCCTCAAATGAAGATTATAATGAAAATGACAAAGATATGAACACAAATGATGAGGAGGGAAACTCTGAGGGGGAGACCAGTAAGAAGACAACACAGGCCAAAGGGGAAATATCTAATACCAAGGGGGAAATCCTAGGCTGTCTCTCAGTTGACCTCACCATTAGCGAAGAAAACTCTCACCCTCCCCCTTTAGGTGCCAAAGATAATAATTAGGATCATAAAATTGAGGAGCTCTATGAATACCAGGGTAACCCTTCTACGCACTACCCCAGTTTGCAAGAGTATTCAGTAGAAAAAAACCAATCTGGGGAGTATCAAAGTCAAGACTTAGGAAAAGGGAAAAAAGTGTGGAGGAACTTCAATATGAACATAATGTGGATGGGGATCTTTAGAGAAGCCGTGAACCCCAAAATCCTTGAGGACATTGATGGCAGAATTTAGGAGGATCTAATTGACACACATTGGTCATCCTTAGTGACAAGGCCAGGGAGATGGAGATGAACTTCCTAAACAATCCAAAGAATAGTATGTTGGACTAGTTCAGGTACTTCAAGTGGCTATTCTTTGAACTTGATGATCTCAAGGACAAAATCTAGTTCATGGTTGATAAGGATCACAGAGCCATTGAGAAAAAACGTAACCTAGATTCTAGGATCAACCATTTGGAAAGAAGCATGAAATGTCTAGAAAACACACATAAAGGCATAGCATAACAAAATTTTAATATTCTCCAATCCTCCAACGAGCATATCAAGCTTCTTATTGACAAATTGGAAGAGAGGATGGACAACAAGGATGATCAAAGGACCACAAAGGATAACAAGGAGAAGCCCAATGAAGCACCGGGAAAGAGAACCAGAGTGATAACAAATAAAAAATTGGCTGAAGAAGGATCCCACGAAATCCAGAAGATTAAAGATGCAACAGAGAAGATGGAGATTCTTGAAAGTAATTCTGCTGCAATGCTTAGGAACCTTGCATGATCCTGTTCCTTGGTTACTGTTTTCTACCCATTTCTTTTTTCTCTGCTTAGACTTTTGCTTTAATGTGGATGCTTGTATTTTGGGCTGCTTATGGTCTGTTTCTTTGGTCGCTCTGCTTTAGCTTTACTCTGAACTTTTAATCGATTCTCTTATTTTTTGATGTGGGTTTCAAGAACCCTGTAAAACCTATTTTACTTAATAAAAAACAATACCCTTATGTCTACCTTCACCTTGGTAACACTATTACAAGAAATTGCTAATTTTACAATAACGATAACTAATAATAAGGGAACTATCAAATGCAATCCTTTACATCAAACACATTGGCGTTTTGAGTTTCTACCTATTTATTTCCTATGGTTTCCACAACCTTTAGATTTGAGGTGTATTATAGAAAAAAAAGATCTTTATTTTTCATCTCTTACTATTGCATGCACGTGGATTTTTATATATGATGATAATAACCTAGAAATGCTACTTCCATTAAACTTAAGAGACCGTGATACTCAATGGTTTTATTGTCTACTTTTGGGCTTGATGTGCTATTTTCTTAACTGAATTGTAGATCACTCCTAACTAATTTTCACATAAATTTGGTTTGGTGATGATTGTGTGGTGACTTGACTAAATGTATGTACTTTATAATATTGATCCTATTAACCAATAGGTTTTTCTTTCTATTGTATGTTAAAAATTAAAACACAAATTTGATAATGACAAGTTCAAAATTATTTTCTTAATAATCTATTTCATAATATTAAGATTAATATATATACACCAAAGTATACGTTTATGTGTCTTTTTGATATATACGTAAATCTACATATCCATGTCACACTTAATGGACAAAATTAACACGACCTTTTAACTTGAAGGACTTGAAACTAGCATATATATTTTAAACTTTGGAATGATATAAAATAATCCAATGTAGAATATTTGATGTAATTTTTATATGTGTATGTTAAATTTAAACTTTTGGATATAATTTCTATCTAAATTTGAAACTATATAATTTTTTTTATATAATTAGAATAGCAATAAAACAACCTTGATCCGACTTGAAAATTTTCTATTGGGTCACTCTACAACTTGGGTTAGGGTGAAATTATCGAGGAGGTCTTCCCCACTAGAAGAAGGTCATCCTCCTTCCTGCATTTACTCCCCTCATTAACACCATCTGCCTTTTATGGGCACTTCAACTCTAGGAAATAATCAAAACTGTCCAATCTTGCAATCTTCGTTCATTGATGAACCTAGGAATAAATATTTCCGAGAGGCATTGAAGGATTCGGTTAAAATTACTGATAGAGCACACATCTACTAGCAACCAGTGAAAGGAACCAACCAAGTTGCACCTAGAGAAGGAGGTAAGGTTTCTACTACCAATTCCTTCATTATAAAACCAAATTTGCAAATGGTCATAGCCATCAATGCACAAAAGAATAGATTAAAAATATGGTTGTCTTCTTAGCCATCCAAGAGCTTACCCATCTTCTATCTCATTTTTTTTAAATGAATAGATGCACAATATCTGGGAGAAACTATGAGGTGTATCCCAGTTGTCATAGTTTTCATTGATCTTAGTTACACTTTTCAGTTGATATTTTGGATTATGATATACTTGGACATATGTTATTATTTCAAGGATCAGAGAATCCTATGTTATGTACATTCTGCATTTAGATTATGTTGATTTGAACACTTATTTGATGCTTATAGTTGATCCTGATTTACCTGTTAGGCCATTTTGTTGTCATAGAAAAATCTTATGAAATTGGCCTATTTTCCTTGCAAGTGTTCTTCATTGCCTCATGCCCTGTGTTCCTTGTGTTGTCACCTTGCTCTGGTCCAAGTCACATGAGCTAAATTGCAAGATCCAGAAAAATATTAAAGCTTTATAGCCTACTGGAAATATTTCAAAATCTGCCACAGTGTCGAAAACCCATAGTGTTTTCATGATCCATGATGTTTTCAGTCTATGTGTTTTCGGCCTTCATTGTTTTTGACCCTGTGCTTCCTGCTTTTTGTGCGCTTATCTTTCGGTCTGTCAAAAAATTTGTGTGTTTTCGATCCTCTTTCATCGAAAATATTATGTGTTTTCAACCTTGCACTAGTTCCCTGTCTACCGGCTTTCTTTAAGTGCACAAGTGCGATGACAGGTGGGCCCGGGCCTTCAAATGCTCTTCCTGATTGGCTGTCGCATGGCAGCATGTCATACTTTTCTGACATGTGATCATGCGACCGCCTGCCACCTATCTACGTGGTCCAAGTTCTCAGTGATGTTCTTCTCAGCTACTTGGCGGTTAGTTTTTCATTCAACGACCTGGCAACTGTGTTGTCGCATGATCTCATCTTTTTTGGCAGTTAGTGGTTAGCATCTCGCGACTTGGTGAGCAGTTTGTCGCGAAGTTTCTGGATGCTTGGCAGTTGGCAGGTGGACTCGTTTCTTCAAGAGACAGAGGAGAAGAGATTGACAGTCAGTGTGTGATCGCAAGGAATATTCTTTCCCCTTGCGATCATACGCCTGTCGTTGATTCTGTTTGCAGTGTGCAGTGGTCCCGATGTCAGACAACAGGCGGAGATGTGTTCTGATTGGCCATCACATGGCCACATGTCAAACTTTTCTGACATGTGATCATGCGACTGCCTACCACCTGTCCACGTTGTCCTAGCTTCTCAGTGGTGTTCGGTTGCCTGGTGCTTGCTCTTCTTCTAGCGACATGGCGACTTGCGATCTTCTCTTAGTCGCTGAATCTTGGCGGTTAAGTCCCTAGCATCTAGCGACTTGGCTGGCGGTTAAGTTTTTCATAGTCGCGATGTCGCTAGATGGTCGGCCCGATATTTGTTAAGTGGAATAACATGCAAAAGAGATCTACAGTGGCTGCATGATCGTGAGGAATATTCCTCCCCTTTGCGATCATGCGACCACCGTCTAATCTTCCCAAAGGTGTAAGGCTTTTTCAGGCGGCGGGTCCATTTGCAAGGGTGTGCTGAGGTGCGTGATTTTCATTGGATGACAGGGTGCTAAATTGGATTCACGAGGTGGGCCTGATACTTAGGGGTAGGTAGCGGTTGCAATGTTGGCGGGTTGTCACATGATCGTGTAGCCCATCTCCATGCTATGCAATCATGCGACAAATATTGATATATCGCAGTTGCAGAGTTAGCCTGAGGTGCCTCGATGAGTTAGAGTTGCAAAGCCCACGAGGGAAGATAGATCGGACGACTGGGATATAAAGTTGGTAAAGGTTTAAATGATGACCACCCATGTGCTAGGTGCCAAGGATGTAGCTATTGGTTTTCAAATTCAATTTTCTGAGATGTTTCCAGCGACCAGGAAGGACTAGAATTGATCACAGAGGGGGCCAGGGTTGGTGAAATTGAATTTCTTCATCGTTCCAGTGTGGTCCAGGGTGCCATGAGTGTTTGCGGGGATCTATACCATGTAAGGATTGACATGCAATGGCTCGAGGCATGATTTCAAGGTGATTGTTTTGATCTACTCTCTTGATAGATCTGTGATCTTCTATGCTCTGTTCTGAAAATTATGATGATTGGAGATCGTCTTTGATCTATTTCTCTGAGGTTTCTTGGTTTCCTGCCCCTGTAATAAATTTTGATGTATTCTTTTGGTTGGTCGGGTAGTTAAAACCCTTACCCTAGCTATCCATAGCTTGTTGCATTCTCTCTGAGAATTTCAAGGTAGCTAGTGGTATAAATTGCAGGTTGTTCGATTTTGTAAGGGTTCCTTCTTCTGCAAATTTTTGAGGAGAATTGGTTCCATGTGAAGGGTCTTTTCCTTGTAGATTTTCTGCTTCTCTCTGCATATAGGGTGTTCTTCTTTATCTTGCTGGTTCAGAGAATATAATGAAATTGTAACAGATGTCTTATGTATAAGATTTCAATATATTTGTTCTACTCTTAGATTGTCTCCATTTGGGTTTTAGACTTATTAATTGTAGCATCAAGGGTGTTATAGTTTTTCTACTTACATTTCTAGTGAGTGTCTGCAGTAGAGTTGTTTTTCACAGAAGCAACTGAGTTTAGGACTGGTGTTCAGATATGTATGAGCTGACGTATCAAAGATGCATCATGCTTGTCTTCCAGTGGATGCTGGTTAATGTATTGCCTATTCCTAGGTCTTTCTTTGGATAGGTGATAGCATATCTGGGTGCACAAGTGGTTTGGTAATGTATGATCTGGTCAGGGTGAGTGTGTTGTCTTCTTGTTTCATAGCTCTATTGCAGTGAAGTATTTGACTCTGCTACCCATTGGATAAGGCACTGGTCTATTAGGGACTTAGGGTATCTCAGGGGTCCATTCAAACCCATCTTTAAAATCATTTCCATTCAGTCCCACCTTTTCCCTTTCATGTTGTTAGGATAGGTCTCTAGTTTTCATACTCACTCCATGCAAGTAGGGCTATTGCATGAGATATTGGCTTCATTGAGGTACAGGATACCTAGGAGTTTGAGAACCATTCCACATTAATTTGTCTGCAGGCCTTTGGTTTGTGATGAGGTGTCTTGAATGTGCAGATAAGGCAATACCCGCCTGAGTGAATGTGGAGCTCAAAGAAGGAGGATTTCTCTCCATCCTCATCAGTTGGTGTGTTTTTCTTGTCAAGCTTGAGTACCTAACCTGTGAGTCTAAGCCCAACTATTTGATTCAAGCTTGGTTCTGCAAGGAAAAGAACCAACAAAATGGTGACTCTGCTGGGGAGAACATAAGGAAAACCTATTAAGGAGCTCTGGTTGCTGTCATATTGAAGTAGTCAAAATCTTTTGACCAGATTGGTTTGGCCCATCTGAGTCACCAACAAAATGGTGACTCTGCTGGGGAGCCATTGGAAAGAGTCAGAAATAAAATCAAGCATTTGCAAAATCTTCTCACCTAGTTGTGAATGGCAACTCTGATTTGTCTCTATTTGATCAGTGTTCCTCCTGATAAACAGTGTGTATACCTGGTGTAGTTTTGTGTTGGCTGGAAGAAAAAATAGTGAAATATTTTCCTCTCAAGGAGGTGGCGACTCTACACTGCAAAGAACCTGATGGAGCCACAAGGTGAGCTCTAGATCTGCCTTGCCTTTTAGTCAACAAGTCTTTTGCTGCAGAACTTTTAGGTACTCTTTTGTTGAAAATGTATCCCTATCAAGTGTTAAGCACTATTGCAGAGGGATGAATTGTAGTGGGTAGTTCCTCATGGAGGAATATAGGCCCTTCTATTTTGATGGCATTGAAGGTGCCCCTAATGAGTTCTCTGCTGAGGATGGGAAGTGCTTACCAAGATTCATGGCCGGTGGGTCTGTTTCAGCAAGCCAACATGTTGATGTTGTCATGGGCATTTTTGGGGATATGGATCTTGAACATGAAGATATTGCCATGAGGTTATTTGTGCACACATTTTTTGATGGTGCAAGGAAGTGGTTCTTGTCCTTTCCCTCATGTTCAATCCCTTCTTGGGATGTGTTGAGAGCTAAGTTTGTTGAGCATTTTGATAAAGTTGCTGCTCTCAAGAAGGAATTAGCAAGGTTGAAAATGGTGAACTAGCAGTTAGCAGAGGACATAAGATTGCTAAGACTGGTGGCTCTTGATGATGTTCATGAAGAGGCCAGTGTTTCTGATGTTGAATCTCACTATGTAGAGAGTATTGACTATGAAGTTGATTCTGAGATTAGTGCATATGAGAGTGCTGAAGATGAATCTAAATTTGGCAATATTTCCTTTTTGTCTACAGATTTTTCTTGTTGTCAACATGAGAAGGCAATTTTCTTGTCCCTGTGTGATGATGTTTTGTATGAAGAGGAGAATGTTGGATATGATGCAAATGATGATTCCTGCATAGATTGCTTCACACAAGATGATCTAAGGCCAGATGTCTCCATTCTTGTCTTGGATAAGGATGATATTTGCAGCACCAGGGGTGAAACTGAGGAAGATGAAGAAGAAGTCCAAAGTCCATTGAGCATTGAAATGATTTCAGCACTCTTGGCTGAACAGTTCCAAAGGTATGCCCCTGCTTTGGACTTTGATTTGTAGCTCCCCTGTGATATAGTTTTTGACACTGATAATGAGGCCAGTGTTCAAAGTGACCATGAAGACCCATGCATATTAGGTTTCCCCTCTGGTAGTGACTCTGCAGAAAGAGAAATAGAAGGACATGACAGTGTGTTTTCCTGTCATCAAGATTATAGTGATGAACAAGCTCCTTGTTCAAGCCCTTTCCTTATTTCTGCTAAGTATGATGTTGAATGTGATAGTATTGAGGACTTAGTCTTCAATAGTTGGGACAAATTTTCTTCTAGAGAAAATAATGATGATGCAGTGCTCCCCTGTCACCAAAGTTTTGATGAAGACCTTCACTTGGTTCATGATGCAGTCAATAAGGACACCATGGAGGAACCAAGTTGCTTAGTGGCTGAAGCAATGTGTGAAGATAAATCAGAAGATTCAAGTCCTTCTCAGCCAGGTAACTGTATTGTAATGCATGATGCTCAGTATGTTTTATTTTCTGATGCATTACTAGATCAAATTTTTATTTCTAGTCATCAGGGAGAAGTAGATGATGTTCCCTACTTCTTGGAGTTTGAATATGATAGTCATGGCTGGAAAAACATGGGTGGTGATCAGTGCAAGTTTATTCTTCAGCCCATGAATATTCACATATATTTGCAGCAAGGTGGTCATGAAATTTTCAGGTGGCTGGTTGCATATGTGGATGAAAACCAGATTTTTGATGCAGGAGGGTCACTGGTTTTCTTTTGAGGCCTTGAGCCTGGTTGTACATATCTATAAATATTTGTATAGTCTTTCCTTTTCCTGTTGTGTGCTTTTCCTTCTTGTTCCTTGCATTTTTTGAGTTCCTTGTTTGTGTCCTGTTGGTGGTCTGCTCTCCCAGAAATCCTAAATTCTCGTATGGGCACAAGTTATGCATCGTCCCCAACCAGAGCCACTGTTAGGCCATTTTGTTGTCATAGAAAAATCTTATGAAATTGGCATATTTTTCTTGAAAGTGTTCTTCATTGCCTCCTGCCCTGTGTTCCTTGTGTTGTCACCTTGCTCTGGTCCAAGTCACATGAGCTAAATTGCAAGATCCAGAAAAATATTAAAGCTTTATAGCCTACTGGAAATATTTCAAAATTTGCCACAGTGTCGAAAACCCATAGTGTTTTCATGATCCATGATGTTTTCGGTCTGTGTGTTTTTGGCCTTTGTTGTTTTCGACCCTGTGCTTCCTGCTTTTTGTGCGCTTATCTTTCAGTCTGTCAAAAACTTTATGTGTTTTCGATCCTCTTTCATCGAAAACATTGTGTTTTCGACCTCGCACTAGTTCCCTATCTGTCGGCTTTCCTTAAGTGCACAAGTGCAATGACAGGTGGGCTCGGGTCTTCAAATGCTCCTCCTGATTGGTTGTCGCATGGCCGCATGTCAGACTTTTCTGACATGCAATCATGCGACCGCCTGCCACCTGTCCACATGGTCCCAGTTCTCAGTGATGTTCTTCTCAGCTACTTAGTGGTTAGTTTTTCATTTGGCGACCTGGCAACTGTGTTGTCGCGTGATCTCTTTTTTGGTGGTTAGCGGTTAGCATCTCGTGACTTGGCGAGCGGTTTGTCCCAAAGTCGCTAGATGCTTGGCGGTTGGTAGGTGGACTCGTTTCTTCAAGCAGTAGAGGAGAAGAGATCAACGGTCGGCATGTGATCGCAAGGAATATTCTTTCCCCTTGTGATCATGCGCCTACCATTGATTCTATTTGCAGTGCGCTGTGGTCCCAGTGTCAGACGACATGCGGAGATGTGTTCTGATTGGCCGTCGCATGGCCGCATGTCAAAATTTTTTGACATGCAATCATGCGACCACTTGCCACCTGTCCACGTGGTCCCGGCTTCTCAGTGGTGTTCGGTTGCCTGGCGGTTGGTCTTCTTCTGGCGACCTAGCGACTTGCAGTCTTCTCTCAGTCGCTGAATCCTGGAGGTTAAGTTTTCCACAATCGCAATGTCGCTAGATGGTGGGCCCGGTATTTCTTAAGCGAAATAACATGCAGAAGAGATCTACGGTGGCCGCATGATCGTGAGGAATATTCCTCCCCTTTGCAATCGTGCGACCACCGTCCGATCTTCCCAAAGGTGAAAGGCTTTTCTAGGCGGTGGGTCCATTTTTCAGGGTGTGCTGAGGTGTGTGATTTTCACTGGCCGGCAGGGTGCTGAGGTGGATTCATGAGGTGGGCCTGATACTTAGGGGCAGGTAGCAGTTGCAGTGTGGCGGGTTGTCGCATGATTGCGTAGCCGATCTCCGTGCTATGTGATCATGCGACAAATATTGATATATTGCAGTTGCGGAGTTAGCCCGAGGTGCCTAGATGAGTTAGAGTTGTGAAGCCCGTGAGGGGAGATAGATCAAACGGCTGGGATATAAAGTTGGTAAAGGTTTAAATGATGACTGCCAATGTGCTGGGCGCCAAGGATGTAGCCATTGGTTTTCAAATTCAATTTTTTGAGACGTTTCCAGCGATCAGGAAGGATTGGAATTGATGACAGAGGGGGCCAGGGTTGGTGAAATTGAATTTCTCTGCTGTTCCAGTGTGGTCCAAGGTGCCATGAGTGTTTGCGGGGATCTGTACCATTTAAGGATTGACATGGAATGGCTCGAGGCATGATTTTAGGGTGATTGTTTTGATCTGCTCTCTTGATAGATCTATGATCTTCTATGCTCTGTTCTAAAAATTATGATGATTGGAGATCGTCTTTGATCTATTTCTCTGAGGTTTCTTGGTTTCCTGCCCCTATAATAAATTTTGATGTATTCTTTTGGTTGGTCAGGTAGTTGAAACCCTTACCCTAGCTATCCGTAGCTTGTTGCATTCTCTCTGAGAATTCCAAGGCAGCTAGTGGTATAAATTGCAGGTTGTTCGATTTTGTAAGGGTTCCTTCTTCTGCAAATTTTTGAGGAGAATTGGTTCCATGTGAAGGGTCTTTTCCCTATAGATTTTCTCCTCTCTGCATATAGGGTGTTCTTCTTTATCTTGCTGGTTCAGAGAATATAATGAAATTGTAACAGATGTCTTATGTATAAGATTTCAATATATTTGTTCTGCTCTCAGATTGTCTCCATTTGGATTTTAGACTTATTAATTGTAGCATCAAGGGTGTTATAGTTTTTCTACTTGCATTTCTAGTGAGTGTTTATAGTAGAGTTGTTTTTCATAGAAATAACTGAGTCTAGGACTGGTGTTCAGATATGTATGAGCTGAGGTATCAAAGATGCATCCTTCATGTCTTCCAGTGGATGCTGGTTAATGTATTACCTGTTCCTAGGTCTTTCTTTGGATAGGTGATAGCATATCTGGGTGCACAGGTGGTTTGGTAATGTATGATCTGGTCAGGGTGAGTGTGTTGTCTTCTTGTTTCATAGCTCTATTGCAGTGAAGTATTTGACTCTGCTGCCCATTGGATAAGGCACTGGTCTATCAGGGACTTAGGGTATCTCAGGGGTCCCTTCAAACCCATCTTTAAAATCATTTCCATTCAGTCCCACCTTTTCCCTTTCATGTTGTTAGGATAGGTCTTTGGTTTTCATACTCACTCCATGCAAGTAGGGCTATTGCATGAGATATTGGCTGCATTGAGGTACAGGATACCTAGGAGTTTGAGAACCATTCCACATTAATTTATCTGCAGGCCTTTGGTTTGTCATGAGGTGTCTTGAATGTGTAGATAAGGCAATACCTGCCTGAGTGAATGTGGAGCTCAAATAAGGAGGATTTCTCTCTATCCTCATCAGTTGGTGTGTTTTTCTTGTCAAGCTTGAGTGCCTAACCTGTGAGTCTAAGCCCAACTATTTGATTCAAGCTTGGTCCTGCAAGGAAAAGCACCAACATTACCTATGTTAGGTTGTTAATTTCATAATGTAGTTTATTTAAATACATTAGATATGTATGGTGCAAAATGAGATGTTATGTTGCATATTATGAATTTTGGGATCAAATGCATATTTGATAATTATGAGAAAGAATTATGCAATTGTGAGTGTTAGATGATATATGCAGTTTATGTTATTATCTTGTTATGTTATTGGAATTACTGATATTTGCAATGAGTGTGAAAAACATTAATCATGGTATTAAATATGGGGAACAAAGAGTGAAACTATGTTATTATCTATAAAGCCAAGGTTCGGGCTAGTGAAGAGACTCGAGCCTCATTGTATCATGATTTTATTTGTGAACGTAATTATTGAATATTGTATTATAAATTAGCTAATTGTTTTGTGTTAGTCATGCTATGTGTGAATGTGTTGGAATTTATGTTGTGTCACTTGACACATGGGTGTATGAGGTGTTGTCAGGACTAACCCTTTTTCTAGGATAAGTATAACACCAACTAGAGGGTTAACCTTGTAGAGTTCCCATGCTCACCTAGGGTGTAGAAAACTTCTAGATGAGTCAAGAAAGAGTAAACCCGTATGTAAAGTTAAAGTGAAGTTTTGGAGGGTCTAGGAAGCTTCTAGGGGGTAGTTAGGGTCAAAATTAACTACCATACTTGGTATACTTGGGGTTAGGGGTTAATTTTTTGTCAATAGAAGGCCCTAGGCTCATAAATGAACCTTCTAAACTACCTCCTAAGTCTTCATCCAAGTTTAAGAGATTGAAATATTTGGACAACTATCTTCTCAATTCCATTTAGTCTTCAAATCTCATTTATGAGGGGAGGAAGATATTTGGAGGAGTGATGGAGAAGTTACCTTTGCATTTATGATATGAGTTAAGAGTTGGAGTTAGGGAACCTATTAGAGGGAGTTTGAGGAGTCTTCCTAAGTGTATCACCCACTCTCTTTCTTAGAGACTTGCTAGATTGGAAGGACTTGGAAAGAGGATAATTTAAGGAGAAAGCTCTTCTCAAAATTCATTACCTTTAGCTTTGGAATAGGTTGGTGCTCTACTTTCTTTTGGTAGTTTATGTTTTGTAGTAAGAAATGCTTGTTTTACTTTCATGAAGGTCTTGAGTATATGTATTTTTGTTTTACCACTTTTAGTGCGTTTTCTTATGGTGGAAATTTTATTGTTTTTTTTTTTGTTAAGGGAGTTACAAGGCACACTCACCCTTGGGAGGGAAGAGTAACCTTGTAGGGTGAAAGTAACTAAGGGATCCCCATTTTAGTGAAGAGTTTCCTCTTGTGTGGGAAGGATAAACATGGATGCCTTGTTCTCCATCATACCAAGTTTTGCCTATGGGAAACTAGGGGCTATAAGGAGTGTTCTAGGCATGAAGCCTTGGTTCTATTGTGAGGATGGTTTTTGTAAGGATTTTGAAGTTAACCCATGTGTGGCCTTCATCTCCTTCATTATAAGTTGGTTTCTCCTAATGGGCATGGTCCACTTTCACCCTTTGGTAAATGGATTTTTGGAAGCTTATGTTTTATCCTTGGTTTTGGGTATTTCGAGTGTGCTAGATTACCATAAGTTGTTTTGGGTTTAATTGTTGTCTTTACCCTTTTTTATCTTTGTTCCCCTAGCCCGAGGGTGACCATGTAATGGCCTAGGATGGGAGGTGAGCTTCCATGGTTAAAACATGTGTATATGCAGGATCTATCTTGGAATCAAGGAGGCCATGGGAGTTCATTCAAAGTTTTCCTATTTTGTTATCTTAAGATATTTCTAGCCTTTTGGCCTTCTAAAGTTTTCTTTTAAGAATGTAAGGGAACTTGGTTCCTAAAAATTATGTGTAAAGCCCTATTTTGTTATATATAAAGGGATTTCATTTTCTATTCATGTTAAAGCTTCAATGATTCTTATGGGTTTGAATTTATTTCCTAAGAATTCCTTATTTAAATGTTTAGATGTTTTAAGTTAACCCAAAATTTTACTTTAAATCAAGTTACTATGTTCATTTCCTTAGTTATACAAAGATCAAACTTCTTTAGAGGTAAAATGAGTAGCTATGTTAGTCTCATTCTTAAGACCTCAAAATAGGTCAAGTTAAGAAAGTTGTTTTACCTTAGTTCTTTTATTAAATATTGATCAATTTAAATAGTTGTAAGGGTTAGGAATTTAATAAATTCTTAAGGAAATTTTTTAATTCTTCCCTTTTGCAACTAAAGCCTTACTTGATATAAATTTAACCTTAAAACTTTAAGGAATCAAGGTTAAATTTTATTCTAAGACTAAATACATGTTTAAATAAACATTTATAGGAGCAAGTTAGATTGTTGTATTTCTAAGGAGATCAAATTGGAATTGGATAAATATTGCATTTTAGGAATTTAGATAACTTCAAAGGCAAAAATCCAAAAATCCAAAAATCCTTTAGTTATGCTAATTACCTAAACAAATGTTCTAATTTCATCCTATCTAAATTATTCCTTTAACTAAGTTAATCCAATTTTGGCCCTATTAAAACTATATTTGATTTCCCTTTTATAAATACGTAATTTATATAAATAAATTTAACTCTACAAGTTACATATTTGTATAAAAGATTATATTTAGTTTACAATTTTATCTATCCTAGCATTAGAATTATTTTTCATATCATGCCTACAGTATTTACTATTATCAATTATATTTTTATATATATAATGAAAATCTTTAATTTATTACTTTTTTTTATTATTCAGTTCTAAATTGCTTATTAATTTAATATTGGAATATATATTAAATTAATACATATCTTTTAAGAAAATGAATTTAAATGTAAATTTCTAAAAATAAAATAAGACTTTAAACAATAATAATAGTACGATGAAATTTTAAGATAAATTAATATATATTAAACTTTAATTTTATTTTTTAAATAATAATTTAAAAATATGTTATATGGAGAGGGGAGCTGGGAGCAAGGCTCGACCCGCTCGACCCATCCCCAGCACCCCATGTCCATTGGGTGCACAGTCTATGATGAATGCATCCCACTGACAAGGGATACCCCTGCCATTGGGTGTGCAACCCATGGGCTGCATCCCCAATGGAATGGGGAACAAAGACTTTAAATTTGCACAGAGAGATATTAAAGCAGAGAGTTAAAAAATAATAACAAAGAACAGATAATTTATTTGTTGTATAAAATTTATTTTCATAATGAACTTTAAAAAAAATTAAAAATTCAAAGATATAGATTTTATTTAAAACATAGATCTTTTTTCAAAAAATAATCAGAGGCTTCTAATGATGGAGATTTGATATTTTTAATAGAAGAATTAAATGAACCATTGTGGAATTTTTAAATTTGAGATTGGGGTCTTTAGATTCTAAGTAGAAACTCTATATTAGATAATCATTTGGAAGGTAATCCTTCTATGCTCAAAACATACTCATATAAATGAATACTTGCAAACATTTAAGTTATAAAAAATAATAATATAGCATTCTTAAGGAGCTTCAAACTCCATTAATGGAGTCTCTTTGGAATCGCCAAGCTATCTTGATGTCAAATCTGGAAAACCAAAACATCCAAACAAACATTAGTAAAAAATCCCAAATTGTGATCATGGCAATAATTTAAATTTATAGTTTAGTTTCTAGGATTTCAAAATTTATCCCAAACATTTTAGTTTTCAAAATTGACTAAATTTTGAGATTTGATTTTTTTATTAATGTAAACTTGACTTAATGGCTCTAGGGGAAACTTCTAAAGTTATTGCCCCTAGTTGCCAAGTTTGACCTTAGGATGAGATTTGATCCTCTCCTAATGGGTTGGAAAACTATTATGTTATAATTAAATAATTTAAAATTTTCTTAATTAAATTGTTTTTAAAGTTATATTTAAATATGGAATTATTGAAATAAATTGTTTTATTAGGCCCTTAAATACCTAATCAATCTAGGATTAGGATGTTTAGTCTAGGGGGTTAAATTCTTGATACCCTTATAACATTTTTACCTCATCTTCTCATAACACTATTTAGTTTCCCTTTTTATTTAATCATTTGTTAAATGATTAAATTTAAGGGTTGAGACTAGAGTAAAATCAGAATAATTATCTATTGTAATTTTATCATGTCGAGGTAAATGTGACCCTTGACAATACCTTTTTGGTCAGGGAAGTCTCTCTTAGAGATCTGACACCTTGGCATGGATTTTGAGGTCGGCCATTTAGGGAACCTCTTGTATACCTTGTATTTCCAAGATCTTCTAGGAGTGTTGTAAAGTCAACCATAGTCAACATCACCTTATAGGATATTGTTCTAGCAATACATTTCACTTTAGAAAACTATGAGCAAGAGGGAGGCTGACCAGGCTAGACATGGTCATGATGCCCCTCTGTTTTATGTTCTATTATTGATTCCTAAACTTAGTTTGAAAAGTTTAGTAAACCTAGACTTAGTGTTGTACGTTAGAAAAAATTTTATTGTTGTGTTTTTATCAATTTTTTGGGCATGACAGAAATGACTAGGGTTCTATTTTTCATACTTTAGAATGCTGAACAAAAAGGTTTATTTCTTTTCTTTTTGAAAAACCCTAACAACCAAAAAGAGATTGTTAAAAAATAATTTTGGAGGATTAGGTCTTCTAATTTTAGGGAAATTTGGTGGTCGCCTGAGGCCATACAAGAGGAAACACTGGCCTTATTGTATCCTGAATAGTACTTATATTGGAAACTTACTTCCTTTTTAGTGGAATATCATTCCCCAAGTCCTCAAACCCATTTGAAGTATTTTTAGGGTTGATAGAGATAACAATCTTCTCCATCACATAAATGCCAGGGTCCTTGTTTCAATCAATCCTTATCTTGACCTTCCAAGTGAAATCTAGTTTAACTTAAATGACCATATTATTCCTTCCCAATTACCTGTCTTGGTAGAATTAATGCATATTTTTTATGTAGAAAAGTGGTCCATATGAGGATCTCGTGCCCTCTAATTAAATCCAAGGCCCTTCCTAACCCTAACTTCTTTGTTGAATAAAATAAAAAATCTCAGAGACAAGCTTAGGCCAAGTCAACTCTAAATGCTACTTCTAAAAATAATGCTTCCCACAAACTTGTTAATGCTAAACCCTCGATTGACCCTATTGCTATATTTGATGAAATTGAAAACTTAAAGTGGCTTGTTCCTTAAAAGCTGCCCCAAATGATGTTTTTGGTGATATTAACCCACCCATCACATGCAATCTCTATGATGTTGATTCCCTTACCTTTGGCTTGGAGACCACCTCCTCCTAAACCTAAACATAGAACCATGAATGATGTTAAAAGATATTTTCTCCCTCTTCCCTGATGGATGTGGTAGATATCATGGGTGGTAGTACCCCTAAGGTGGATGCGACCTTGGAAAGGAGTTTTGATTAGGATGATTTTGTTGACAAGTTTTTAATGGTTTGACATCAACTAATAGATTCGATGCCCTTCAAGAGGCACATGGTTATGCTGATAAACTCTCTTATTTTGAGCTTGTGATAATTCCTTCTTTTCTATCCATGCCACCCCTTTCCATGTTCCAACCATCCTTGGTCTTGGATCTTCTCTTTCCCACCCATGGGAACAATCAGATCCGGGAGGTTCATGGGAACACGTCTTTTTCATATAACTCTGGCGTGGAGAAGCTTGATGAAGGATATCTCAATGTTGATGGCATTGTTCCCTATAAGGTTTTCCAAGAGGAGCCTATCAGATCAACCAAATCCAACAAAGAGCCCAAAGATCCTAGGAAGAATACTCCTAGCTACTTTAAGAGCTTTAAAGATCCAATGGAAACTAACTCATGAATGTGATTATGGATTTAAATTGTTCTTCTTGGAATGTTAGGATTCTTGAGTCACCTGATAGTAAATACAAAAATAAGAGATTCCTCGTGATAAATAAAGTTATTGGCATTATTTTCATTTAAGAGGTTAAAGAAGTTGGGTTTTCTTTGGACATTAGCTTAAACTGTTTCTGGGAGGATGCCAAAAAATTATTTACATCTCACTAGAAAGGTAAGTGATGGGCTGAAAACTTAGTAGGGCCTAAATGGGATAATCTTATCTTGAATTGTGGATTGTCGTCTTGAAATAGACTAGTGTAGACAACCCTTAATATTAATAGAGAAGAAATTAGAATTTGCAATTTGTATGCACCTAATGACCATAAGGACAAAATTGAGTTATGTCCACGTGAATGTTCCATAAAGACAATTTCCTTGGATTGTGGGAGGTGAATTCAACATGGTTGAGGCCACCTATGACAAAGCTGGAGGAAATAAGTTTGATTCGAAGGGAAGTGAGAAAATTTTATAGTATAGAATTATTGTCACTTAGGATTGCACTCGCAAATGGCTAAGTGTGAAACTTAGCAATCCTATGAAACATGGGACTACTTTCAGGTTGTGGGTGACCTATGAGAAAGTAGACCTATGAGTTAAGGGTCAAATTCCCTTGAATCACCTACAACTTAACTAAACTTTGAAGGAAAAGGGGAGAGAAAGATGCATTAACTTGAAATGAAACTAGGGTGATTCACCAAACTTGAATAGATCCAAAAACTGCAAACAAAATCACAATGTGATTTAAACATAACCTAAACACCACGACTTTCCACTAATTATGATATTTCCCTTAGAGACAATAAGGTTCTAATTGCAAATGAGAAAGGAAAATGAGTTCTCCAACCCAAAATACTTGTAAATGCACACAAATTAGGACTTTAGGCAATACAATGTGTTTCTGAGTATTTAAATGAACAATATACCAAGTAAAGGATTAACTTTAGTCACAATAACATTGATACAAGACTCACCAAAAAACTCAAAAATAATAGGAACAAGGAGGATAACTGTTATGTATTCAATCAAAAGGAGGCAAAATACAATCTACTTCTCCAGGAGCTACAAACTTTCATATCTCAGAGTGAGATAGGATGAAAGAACCGCCTCTATGACAAAATGTGAGAGGTATAAATAGATAAGGGGGTAGAAAACTACATCTCCAAGAAATTTGGAATCCCAAGACTGCCCCCACCAGATCCAGGACTGAATAGGAGAAAAATATGCATTTAGGTCCATGGGATATGTTGTCCCATAATTAGGTACCTTAACCTCCCCTAAAGGTGGTAAAATTAAGATATTTTAAAAATTTATGCATTATAAAACTTTCTCTTTCAAACAAATCTCACCTAGTTCTCCTAATCATGCTTTGGTACGTAATATTTGAACAAGATGATTTATAAAACATCACTTGTCAAATATTTTACAATATAAAATATGCATGATTTTACATTAAAAATGTCCCATTTTAATAATGACCCCTAATAAAATATTTACTATAATAATACCTAAATGTTTAGGGGTCAAAGTATCTAATCGCAAAAACCACCTAGGACTCAGGGGTATAGGTCTACATCTCTAATTTTGCCTTTTAGAAAAATGAATTTTTTTTTCAAAACTATTCTTCAAATTCTTAATAAAAGTCCATTTTCTTTTTAATTCCCCCTTTATTTTAGGAAAGATTAAAAAAATCTTAAATTATATACTTCTAACATATATCCCACCGTTATGTTTATATAATAAACATTCCAAAATAAACCCAGTTTTAATATGTTTTTGGAAACATACTAAAATAAGTTTGCTTGCCTTTTAAACTTCCTCTCCTAAAAAAAATCCAGCTTTATGAGGGATCTTTAATGGAGGAAGACTTATCTTGGGGAAAAATTTTGTTTGCCTTAGCTTTTCTTGGGTTAGCATTCGAAAATGGTATGTAAGGCAAGAGCTAAGTGTTTACTTCTCATTTCATTGCAAAGTTTAATTTTCTATTTTCTTCAAAGTTTATGGCTGCTCCTTCTTCATTCTTTCATTGCTTTGGAAGCGTTATTTTCTAGCCTTGCTTCAATAGCATGAGGTGTAATTGTATTTTCTGCTATTTTTTTATCATTCTCCTCTGATCCATGCTTCCATAACATTGTCTTTTGAAGATATATGTTGCTGCTCTTACATGTAGAAATGTAGATTTTATTTGAGGAATGCATCATATGCAATGTTGTTTTCGATATCTTCTTGAGATCCATATGAAAATGTTGTTCATATATTATGAGATACATATGAAATGCATCATATATACTTGTTGTTTTGATGCAAATTTTTGTGATGCTCAATCTCCATTATGTGCTTATGGCATCATGCTGCTCTTTCATTGAAGTTCTTGCTCAAATTCATATGTTGTTTCTTTTCATAGATACATATGAAATAAAGACCTGTGTAAAATGAAGATTTATGAGATATGTATGTGCAAATGTTGTCGAATATCTTTTGGGATATGTAAATTTACCTTTTATTTTCTAGAATTATTTGCATGAATGTTGAAGGCATCATGTTGATTTTGTATTGTTATTTTGCATATGCATTGCTATAATCATGAAATGTTGTTTTATCTCTTGCTCTTGAAGTGACTCTATAATATGAGATTCATTTGGACTCATTGTGCTCTATTCCATTGAAGTTCTTGGATCATGATTAATGTTGTTTTTATTCTTTAAAACTCAATTCTTTGCATATGTAGAAACACCCATATTGAGATGCATTGCTTCTCCAAGACTTTGTATCAACTTTTGGGGCACTATGATAAACATGAATATATATTTCCCATATTGCAATACTATGGAAAGGTCTGTACCTCCATTCTTTGAAATATTATGGCATGGTTCTGTACCTCCATTTTGTTCCATTGAATGATGTAGTTTTCATTTCTATTTGCTAGAGTACATAGGCTACCTCTTTCTTTTGTCCTATAGCAATGATTTCAATGCAGAATAATATTGCTTGTTTTAGCTTTATCATGTTGTCAATTCTTGAAGATGATCATCTCAGACTTATCATTTTGATGCTGGTCTCTGTATAGTGTCCCTTTTACATTTTGTGCATGCATTTAGATCACATTCTATCTTCTTTCTCCTTGAATGTCCCATTGAGTATTGTTTCTTCATTGATTGCTCCTATTCTTGATCAGTTCTTCTCCTTGAGGCTATCGGGAAATAAGAAACTCCGTGGACATGAAGCTTCTTATAACCCTCACAAATTTGATGTGTAGTACTATGAGGGTTTGACACTTGATCATGAGTGTTCTTGTCATGTCATTTGGGTTAATGCAATGTCACAGCTTCTTCTGTACCTGCACATGGAATACAAAAATTAAGAAAAAAATGGTACCTCTCCTTCATGCATCATTTTGAGTTTGCACCTCTTAATTTGAGCATGGTTTTCTTTGATAGATTATGGCCATACATGTACATGCATAACTGTAGATATAGATAGGTCATTGGATATTAGTTATTGCTTAGATGTTTTGGATCTAACCCATCTTCGTCATGTAGGATCTAGAGCAGGTTGGGAGAGGACTCCATCATTCCTCTTTCGCATGCAATGAATTGTACCCCATTATCTATTTGTATTTACTTATGTAGGGTACATGTAGCCACAAATTATTGAAGCCTATGGTCACGAGCTATGTGAGCTCATATGATTTTCTTTTCTTTCCTTCCTGCACATACTTGCCCTTCATGCTTCAATTCTATATATGATCTGATATATGTATGCCATTTCATTCCATTGGATAGATGATTTTATTTTCTTTCCTTTTCATGCATTTTCAATTTATCTCAAGAAATGAACTCAAATCTAATCCAGATCACTTAATAATTGGAAACTAGGGTATCTTAGCAACTCACCTAGTAAATAGGTTAACAATAGCCATCAATTGAATGAATATGAAAATGGGGTAGCATTTCTGGTGACCTCAACTAAGTGCTTTCCTACTAAGTACCTCTTGACCAATTTCCTATTGTATCCATTGGGCACGGAGTCTCTTGGCACTCATTGAAGAATCTCTAGCTCAAAACTAATAAACTTAACAACTCCTCTTAAAAAAAAACCTAAGTTCCTAAGATAAATTGATATTGCTCTGAGGAACCCATCATGCGAGTAGTGATATTGCTGTTAGGAACATATATTTATTTATGAAGCCTGAGAATTAAAGGACAATACTAACAAGTAGATTGTAGAGAGTGGTACAAACTCCATATGATTCATTAGCCCTTGCCGTCTTAGACATATGTTTCAAGATGTGTGCAAAGATTATTACTATGGCTGTAGATGTTTATATGATCATTGGACAAAGATATGATTATTTTAGTGAAGATTGGTTGCACAAATAGAGACTGAGAGTTTTCACAGACCTAGTTGCAGTATTTGGAACTTAACTATTGTGTGACGATGAATTTCAGTATACGTGCTTGGTAAATGTTAGAAAAAATAATGAAGAAGATACATTGTGATCACAGTGTGTTCATGTGAATGATTACATCATCTATGGTGTGTTTTCTAGCGTGGAAGTATTTGGGAGATAGCTAGGAAGAGTAACATGTAGAAGATTGATTTATGATTGAATTATTGATGGAGCTGAATCTGGGTGAATTATAATTATTGTAACATGATCAGGGATGAATTGTGTGTCATCACCTTGGATAATGTAATTGTTTATTATGTAATGAGGTCCTATCATGGCCAACCTCTAGATGAATTATTATTTTTAACTTGTATATAAGGAAGGGTTTCTTCCTTGAGATGAAGTGTGGATTGTGACAGTAATATGCGAGCTAGAAGGATATGACATATGCTTCTAATAAAGAGGATGGTTGTACATATGGGCAGAAGGATTGGATTGTCCTAACAAGCAATTCAAGTAAGATAAATTATATTTAGTAAAGGATTGAAGGTGGATGTAACCTTTTGGTTGTATATGGATCTGTGGCCAGTTGTAATACTGATAACAAGGTTTGAGACTTCTAACAGGGTATGTCCTTTAACAAAGACCTACCTGTTATATTAATCAGCTCCTAACAGGGGTAGAACTCCTACATGGTTTCATTCATATAGTGCAGATATTTGTGGGTCTCATCCCCACCGGGGTTTTTCCCTTAACAAGGTTTTCTTCGAGAACAAATCTTAGTGTCACTTATGTTCAATGATGTGATGTGGTTTTACATTCTATTTTTTATAAGATTATATTTGGTGTTGAGTTTAGTAAAAGGGTGAACCCACAGTAGTGGGTCACACTTTTTTGCCTGAACAGACACTGAACTCAACATTTAAAAAAATAAAATCAGATTTAGATGCATATTGTCATTAAACCATTTAAAATTAGAAGATAAAGTAAATTAGAATCTTTTAGTATTTTTTGTCTAGATTCTAAATATATTTTTTATTTTTGTTTTTGAATTGATTTGAATGGTTTTTTATTTCTCCCACAAAAATTGGTATGTTGCTGAAAATGTCATTTTCAAAGAGTTACATTGTTTTCACAGAGCATAACTTATTTTCTAAAATAGATCTCAATGTGCTTCTTTCAAATTTCATTTTTGCAACATCCATACAGAGAGCATGCAATTTTTTTTACAACATTATCACAATTATTGCTTATTTTATTAACGATTGAAGTTGACTAAACTATAATTTTGAAATACCTTGACTACATAGATTATAACTTGTCATGTATTTGTACGATTTCATTTTTAATTTTTTTGATAGAAAGATAACTTCAACACCTAGGGCATAGATATTTTTTAGAATTTTTTTCTCTCATTTACTATTTTTTCATAAGTGTCAAACATAGAGGTAGACATATGGTGAAATATCCATGTTTAGTAAAACTAAAAATACAAAGTGATAATAAACTTAATATATATTAACATTAAAATCATTGGAAATATTTTTCTCAATAGTACCTTACTACATAGATAGGTTTTTTAAATGGATTCATTTGATCTACCAAAAGATAAAGTCAAAGTGATTTTTGGTCAACATTTTAATAGGTGCGAAGGAGACTCCATTGTAGGTATGAATGAGGAGTATAGATGTTATATCAATGTTTTTTTTATCTAAGAGACTTTGAGCTAACCATTTATAATTAATTCCTTCAAATGGAACCTCTCAAGGCTTAAATCATCATATTTTATTAAAAATGTGTTATTTCAACAAAAATCAACATGTCTAAAAAAGTGTAACCCACTATTGTGGGGTCACCCAAAACTGTTAACAACTGATTCAACCCTCCTCCTCTCAGATGCTTGAGACATTGTTATCCTAACAAGACCTAGAGGTGACTTCCTACCAAATCTAGGATAAGAATATAGGAGACACGACAATAATGCTAACATGTACCTAGGACATGACAATAATGGTGACATGTACCAAGTGTTTTTCACTAAATTTTCTAGGGATTGTCTAGCAGTTCCCAATCTGCCTAGAAAAGTTTAGGTAGCTCTATAACCTATTCCTACATGGAAAATAGGGGAAATGATTGGCTAAAGGGGTTTTACATAGTCAAACCCCTATTTTGCAATCATCCTTTAAACTGAAAGGAAATTACATAAGGAAAGATGAAATATAAACAATATGTGAATTATAAATCACCTTGTGCGTTTATGTTTTAGTGCTTCCTTGAATGTGATTTCAAATGTTGATGAAATATCTTGATCTATTTAAGAAAATCATGAAAGAAATGCCTTGAATGATAGATGTTGTAGTTTTCAACAATGGTTGATATAGAAGAAGAAGAATTATTTGAAGGATTAAAGACTTAAATGCTTTAAGACATTGAGAATGCTCTTAAAATATTATTACTTGATTGATTCATGAACATGAATGCTTTCTAATAGTATTGGATACCCAAATAAGTAGAGATAAGGTGTTTATATACTCAATCCATCATTTTGGGGGTTAAACATTAAGCAGATTGACCACGAGAACTATTTTCCCACCTAAATTGTGGCATGGACCTCTGAACAAAATTTGTGCCCTATTTCTTAAGGATATGTCACCAATGGGGACATGTACATTGGAGAATGATCCCAAATTTGATCTAGGTGATAGGAATATAGGGTAGACGTGGGAAATGAAGAATAATTTCATTATGGTGTTTAGACAAATCATGAAGGATAAAACTAAGGATATATGGCCTAGGTGATTAAATGAATTATACAATTGGAGGAAAAATAGAGGAGAACACTTAGAAATAAGGGCTAACCTTGAGTTTTGAAGAAATTGAATAAATATAGGATTCATAATATTAATTTGAAGATCCAATAAGCATTAGGAGAGTGTGAAATCAATGTGGGAACCTATACATGTACTTAAATAGGGATAACATGATAACCTAAATAAGTGTGCTTACTTCTTAGGATGGTATAATATCTAATGTGATGAACATGCTAGGATGCGTTGAATTGAATTGTTAATAGAGTGTATAGGTTCCTGAGCTATAATAAGCCCATAAAATATTGGTCTTCCCAACACAAATCCTCTTGGTTCTTCTAATTTAATATTTTGTAAGATATTCTTTAATCTATTTTTTAGTGCTTTAGCTAGAAATTTCAATGTGGTATTGCATAGATAAATTGGTTTGAACTCATTTAGAAAAAGTATTTTTTCCTTCTTTGGAATTAACACTATAAAAGATTTATTCATTTCCCTCAAGAACCTCCTTCAATTTCTTGTTGCTTCCAAATCATCTATTATTTCTGATCCTAAAAGTTACCAACATTCTTGAAACAAGCCTACCAAAAAAACCATTAGTTCTTGGTCATTTGTACAGATGAAGTTGATTAAGAGTCATACTAATTTATTCTTTTGAGAACTTTTGTGTAATTTTTTTCTTTCATCTGATACTATCCTTCCAAGATATTTTATTGTATTTTTTATTATGAAATATAGTTTGAACCTTCCTAGTTGTTCAATATTTTAGTAAAAAGAAGTATTAATTTCTTATCTATTTCCTATGGGTCCTCAATTATGATACCATTTCAATCATTTGACTTATGAATATTTTTTATAGCTTTTTTTTTTGTACTATTACGAAAGAACTTTGAGTTTTTATTTCCTACTTCCAGTCACACCTCTCTAGATTTTCGTGTCTACAAAATTTCTTCCTTCACCAAAATCTCCTCATATTCCTTCAACAGTTCTATTTATTTGATAAATTCATTTGAATTCATTCCCTATTGAATCACATGTTCATTTAGTTCCTTAATATTTTTCTCTATATTGACCTTTGAAGCAAATATGTTCTTAAAATATATAGACAAAGGGGAACATAGTGAAATATCCTTTAAAAAAATCTATCTAATTCTTTGGTTGTACATGGTTAAATCCTAATATCCTATTGTTCCAATTAAAAGTCTCATTTTTCATTTCAATTTCCATGAGGTTATTCTTTAACGCCCAATTCATAAAATCCAAATGTGGTTGAAATTCCTTCTAAATGCCATCTCTTTTTTCTAATAAATTTAAAACAATATTGAAATCTCCCCCTACTATAAATTCTCATATGAAATATTTCTAAATAAATAACTCATTCTCTCATACTTTTAATATAAATTCTTTATTATAATTAGACCATAATTATTAATGATTACAAACTTAAAGTTACTACTACTACTACTACTACTACTACTACTACTTACCAAACCCCCATGCCAATTTTGTTTGCTGTTCATTGTTTGGAAAGATATGATGCTCGGATTCTATAATATGACTAGCCCTCCTAAAGTTCCAACCACCTCCACCAGATCTATCTCCCAGTTTTTAAATGTACTTTTAATATTTCACCATGCATTTACATTAATCTAGGTTTCCTAAAGCATGATAATTTCTTCTTGGATTGAGAAAATGTAGTATTTGATCATAGACTGTTGTTTAGGGGTATTCTTTCCCCTAACGTTTCATGGGAGAATTCTCATGGACCCTTTTAAAGAACATTATCATTCCCTACTTTCTAGTAAGATGTAATTTTAGTTTGATCAAAATATTCTCCATATATCATCCTAAGTTGTGATATTGCTACTCCTAATTATTTTTATTATTTTGAAGAGAGACTTGTAAAATTCCATTCTTCAAATCTATTTTTTCATTAAAGTTTTTCGCAAGATTCTTCTTTTTCTCTATATTGACACTTGTTTTTCCTTATATTTATTGGCATTATTTCCTTCTACTTTAAGAATAATGGTCTAGATGAGATGAAATATTTTATTTTGTAATTTCCTTAACATCTATTACATTTGCTTGTAAATATTTAGCTATAAATCTCTCAACAATTTCCTCTAACAACTTATTTTGAACCTCTTCAAGGCATTTCTTGAAGTTGAGTTTTTTTCTCTTTATGTCACCATAATCAATCCATTCACTCTTTATCTTTCTGCCTCATAAATCAATTCATCTACCCTATCTATGTTTTCTTTACCTTCCTCACAATCTCCCTCCTATTGGGGTCCATGTGATGGACCATAATCTTTTCATAATGCAATTACTTTATTACTTTTATTACTTATACCATCTCTTGAGATCTCCATTACATGCCTCTCTATTCATCTTTCTATAAATGTGATGCAGGAGCATCCTGGGTGTAAGGGCAATCTTGCATCACCCAAAAATATTTCTATTTTTGTATTCAATAAGGGCTATTTTGTGCAGAGCTGCTATTTATGGAAAGTTACTATTTTTGGTAATTTTTGTATATGCTCAGAATGATCTGATTTCTTTCTTGGAGGTTCATTTTGGTCATATAAGTCTGCCAGTAAAGTTTCATTGCCAGATCAAGTGTATATTGGAAGATATTGAAGATTTTCGGTATTGGCAGCAGGGTACAGAAACTTCGAACTCAGTTTTGAAGGCTTTAGAGGCCCCGGATGAGGTTGAATTTTGGGCTAAATGAAGCTTGTTTGATTCAGGCGTTGTAGAGCTCCTCGCGCCCTTTCCGAAATGGGGTTACAATAGTCAATCGGGTCAACTGGTGATTACTTATGGTCTTCGGAAGTTGGGTCACCTGAAATGGCGGAAAATGATTTTTCTTCAAAATTTCTGTTCGGGTTTCAAAATTTATTTTGAGCCGACTATGATGTAATGAAATGTAAAATAAAAAAATAATTCTAAGTTTGGTCGGCCTTATTGGCTAAAATTCTGGAACCTTCCCAGGCGGTGGAAAATTGCCTATATAAGGAAGGCTGTATTATTGTCTTAGGCAGTTCAGAATATTTCTGGGTAGTAGATCTGGGTAATAGCTCGAGGCTTTGTCCTACAGAATATTGTAAGGGAATGCCCATGTGGCTTTGCATATTGTAATTCTGAAAGTTTGTAATTCCACATTTGTGGAGATAATAAGAAGCCAATTTTCTGTTCTTGCATATTGTTGTTGTTTCTCTATTTCTGTTATGTGTTTGTGGTATTAAGGGGAGCACCCCTCATCAAGTGGTATCAGAGCAGGAGTTCTTGAGTGTGTAAACAGATCGCCGACTGTGAGGCAGTTTGCACCAGGACCGTGGCTAGGGTTTCAGTGCGCATCACGAAAATGCCTCCACGAAGGGAACGTGGCGGAAGAGCTGGTGTTGTAACACCTGAGGTTAGAGAGCTGCAGAGACAAGTGCGAGCATTGCAAGAAGAGATTCCCAGAGGAATGAATCTTAATGTCAGAGACGAAAGCGAGGATGAAGCCGAAGAAGAATATCAAGAAAGAGAATTTGAAATTGTGAACCATGAGGAAGAAAGACTTTTTCGGGCGATTTCCAAGATTGGGAAAAGACCTAAGATTGAGGTTCCTACATTTTCTGGAAATCTTAACCCAGAGGAATTGATCGACTGGATCAATGAATGTGAGGAATATTTTGAGTATGAAGATGTTGAGGATCCTGATAGGGTCAAATTTGCGAAGGCCAGACTGAAAGGTCATGCGAAGATCTGGTGGCAAGAAATTCAGTTGGAGCGAAATAGAAGAGGGAAAGATAAAATCACAAGATGGGATCGGATGGTGGAAAAATTGAAGCGACAGTTCATTCCTGTTGATTATGAGCTTGACCTACTGAAGAAAATGCAAAGTTTGAAGCAAGCAGGAAAATCTGTTCAGGAATATACAGATGAGTTCTATCGACTTCTCATCAGAACAGGCCATGCAGAAGCTGATAAGGAGAAAGTTGCCCGATACCTTAATGGGTTAAGGCCAAGCATTCAGGAGGAGCTGAATCTGGTTCGAATGAACAGTATTGAGGAGGCATACCAGTTTTCCCTAAAAGTAGAGGAAAAGCTGAACAAGAAGTTTGAGAGCAGACAAAACGGAAGAGGTCGCGGTGGACGATCTGGTGGACGGTCATATGGTGGCCGAAATGAAGATCCGAAAAAGAAGGATGAGGCTAGTAGCAGTCAGAATCAGCAAGGAAATAATTCCAATCGCTTCCAGGATCAGAATAATAGAGATCAAAGAGGAAGAGGAAGAGGACAAGGATCTGGAAGAGGTGGCTTCCGTGGAACATGTTTTCACTGTGGAGAAGAAGGTCATAGGGCATTTGAATGTCCTCAGCGCCAAGGCAGAACAGACAGGAGAAATGAAGGCCAGGCCAGAATTGCACATGTAGATGAAGATGCCAGATCATCAAATTCTGAAGATGCTGAAAGAGGAGAAACGTTGATTAACAGAAGAGTCCTGTTGAGTGGTGAGAATGAACCTGAGCAAAGGAGGAGCTTGTTTCGCACCAGGTGCAAGTGTGAAGGTAAATGTTGTGATGTGATTATCGATAGTGGAAGCACTGACAATTTGGTGTCAGAAGAGATGGTGACAAAGTTGAAGCTCAAGAGACAGAAACACCCACATCCATATCGGATTGCCTAGGTACAGGATGACCACAAGGTCATGGTCAATGAACAATGCCTGGTGAAGTTCAAGATTGCCGGATACCAAGATGAGGTATTGTGTGATATCATATCTATGGATGCATGTCATATGTTGTTGGGTAGACCATGGCAGTTTGACAGATGTGCTGTACATGATGGTCGTGCGAATACCTATTCCCTGACAAAGGATGGAGTGCGACATAAGCTAAAACCATTGAAGGAGACTGAAGAAAAGGTATGTGGTAATGCAAGGATAACTTTTGTTGATGGAAGAAATTTCCTAGATGGTATGAGGCATGAGCATGTATGTTTTGCTTTAATTCCAAAAGCTGGTAAAGAGGAAGTAGAAGATGTTCCTGTAGAAGTTGCAAATTTGTTGAATGAGTTTCAGGATATTGTATCCGATAACGTGCCTGATGGATTACCACCAGTCAGGAAGATCAGTCATTAAATGGATTTGATCCCAGGAGCGAGTTTTCCGAATAAGGCAGCACACAGAATGACACCTGCAGAAAGTGAGGAGTTGAACAGACAAGTACATGAACTGCTACAGAAAGGATTGATCCGTGAGAGTCTGAGTCCCTGTGCTGTACCAGCGGTATTAGCACCAAAGAAGAATGGAGAGTGGAGGATGTGTACAGATTCTAGGGCAATAAACAAGATCACAATCAAGTACAGGTTTCCATTGCCACGAATGGATGATATTATGGACTGTTTGAGTGGAGCTGTGTATTTTTCAAAGATAGATCTGAAAAGTGGATATCATCAGATTCGGATCAGAGAAGGAGATGAATGGAAGACTGCCTTCAAGACAAAGGAAGGACTGTATGAGTGGTTAGTCATGCCTTTTGGGCTAACCAGTGCACCGAGCACTTTCATGCGGCTCATGAACGAGGTTCTGAAAGAATTTCTAGGTAAGTTTGTCATTGTTTACCTAGATGATATTCTGATCTTTAGTAAGACATTGGAGGAGCATATGATGCATATTCGTATGGTATTTGAGAAGCTGGGAGAAGAGAAATTATTGATTAATTTGAAGAAGTGCAGTTTTGTGAAGAAAGAGTTGGTGTATTTGGGGTTTGTAGTTTCAGGAGAAGGTCTAAAAATGGACCCAGAGAAGGTACAGGCTATCCTTGAATGGCCTACTCCAAGGAATGCTACTGAGGTAAGATCTTTTCATGGTCTAGCTAGCTTTTACAGAAAGTTTATCAGAAATTTTAGCAGTATTTGTGGACCCTTGACTGAAACAATGAGAGGGGATAGAAAAGAGTTTAAGTGGACTAATGGGGCAGAAAAGAGTTTTCAATTGTTGAAACAAAAAGTTACAGAACAACCTGTTTTAGCACTTCCAGATTTTAATAAGGTGTTTCAAGTAGATTGTGATGCTAGTGGTACTGCAATAGGAGCTGTTATGAGCCAAGAAGGTAAACCTATTGCTTATTTCAGTGAGAAGTTGAATGATGCCAAGAGAAAATATTCTATTTATGATCAGGAATTTTATGCTATAGTTCAAGCATTAAAGAAGTGGAGACACTATTTGCTTCCTAAGGAGTTTGTTTTGTATACTGATCATCAAGCTTTGCAATATTTGAATAGTCAAGGAAAGTTGAATCAAAGGCATTTGAAATGGGTTGAGTTTTTGCAGAGTTATACATTTATTTTGAAACACAGGAGTGGAAAGTCTAATAGGGTTGCAGATGCTCTTAGCAGAAGGCAACTACTGCTGACAGAAATGCAGATTGAAGTGGTTGGGTTCAAGGAGCTCAAGAATTTGTATCCAGAGGATCCTGATTTTGGTGAAGCTTGGAAAGCTTGTAAAGAACCTGTTACTCTAGACAGGACGAAATGGTTGGATTTCATCGTCCAGGATGATATGCTATTCAGAGGGAGTCAGTTGTGCATTCCACGAAGTTCTATGAGGGAGAATCTCATCAAGGAGAAGCATAGTGGAGGATTGGCTGGACACTTTGGTCGTGATAAAACCCTTGCTTTGGTTGGTGAGAATTATTATTGGCCACAATTGCAGCAAGATGTGAAGAAGTTTGTACAGAGTTGCAGAGTATGTCAGATGGCGAAAGGAGTGAAGCAGAATACAGGGTTGTATCAGCCATTACCTATACCAGAGAAGCCTTGGGAGGATATCAGTATGGACTTTGTTCTTGGTTTACCGAGGACACAGCGGGGACACGATTCAATTTTTGTGGTAGTTGACAGATTTTCAAAGATGGCACATTTCATTCCCTGCAAGAAGACTACTGATGCTGTTCATGTAGCAGAATTGTTTTTCAGAGAAGTAGTGAGACTTCATGGTTTGCCAAAGACCATAGTTTCAGATCGGGACACTAAGTTTGTTGGATATTTCTGGCGTACGTTGTGGAAGAAGTTGAAGACAGATTTGAAGTTTAGTTCATCACATCATCCACAGACTGATGGACAGACAGAGGTGGTGAATAGGAGTTTGGGAAATTTTCTGAGATGTTTGGTTGGAGATAAGCCAATAGGATGGGATTTGATTTTACCACAGGCGGAATTTGCATACAATAATTCTGTCAACAGGAGCACTGGTAAATCACCATTCCAGATTGTATATGGAAGTAGTCCAAGAAATGCATCTGAATTGAGGAAGATAGATAAAGGAGAAATAAGTAGTGCTGAAGCTGAAGATTTTGCAGAACACTTGAAGAACATCCATGGGGAGGTGAGGAAGCATATTACCAAGATGAACGCACAGTATAAGACTAAGGCAGATGAGAAAAGGAGGTATAAGGAATTTCAGGTTGGTGATGAAGTCATGGTTCATTTGCGGAAGGAGCGGTTTCCAGTTGGTACATATAACAAGCTGAAAATGAAGAAGTTTGGACCATGCAGGATATTGAAGAAACATGATTCAGGAAACGCATATGGGGTAGAATTACCTACTGAGCTAAATATTTCACCAGTGTTTAACATTTCAGATCTGACAGAGTATCATGAAGGAGGTGTTGAAGATGAGATCACAGCAGCACAGTGGAGTATTCCAGCAACTAGTTCAGACACTAAGGAGATCGAAGATATACTGGACAGTCGTGTTGGCAGAAGCACAAGGAACAGGACATATGAAGAATATCTGGTCAAGTGGAAAGGACGACCTGTTGAAGATTCATCATGGCTAACAAAGGAGGAGGTTAACCGTCTTGGTTTTCCTCTACACACCTGAGTCGTGACAGGGTCACTTCTCAAATTACCCCGGGTGTCTGATGCAAGAGCATCCTGGGTGTAAGGGCAATCTTGCATCACCCAAAAATATTTCTATTTTTGTATTCAATAAGGGCTATTTTGTGCAGAGCTGCTATTTATGGAAAGTTACTATTTTTGGTAATTTTTGTATGTGCTCAGAATGATCTGATTTCTTTCTTGGAGGTTCATTTTGGTCATATAAGTCTGCCAGTAAAGTTTCATTGCCAGATCAAGTGTATATTGGAAGATATTGAAGATTTTCGGTATTGGCAGCAAGGTACAGAAACTTCGAACTCAGTTTTCAAAGCTTTAGAGGCCCCGGATGAGGTCGAATTTTGGGCTGAATAAAGTTTGCTTGATTCAGGTGTTGTAGAGCTCCTTGCGCCCTTTCCGAAATGGGGTTACAATAGTCAATCGGGTCAACTGGTGATGATTTATGGTCTTCGGAAGTTGGGTCACCTGAAATGGCGGAAAATGATTTTTCTTCAAAATTTCTGTTCGGGTTTCAAAATTTATTTTGAGCCGACTATGATGTAATGAAATGTAAAATAAAAAAATAATTCTAAGTTTGGTCGGCCTTATTGGCTAAAATTCTGGAACCTTCCCAGGCGGTGGAAAATTGCCTATATAAGGAAGGCTGTATTATTGTCTTAGGCAGTTCAGAATAGTTCTGGGTAGTAGATCTGGGTAATAGCTCGAGGCTTTGTCCTACAGAATATTGTAAGGGAATGCCCATGTGGCTTTGCATATTGTAATTCTGAAAGTTTGTAATTCCACATTTGTGGAGATAATAAGAAGCCAATTTTCTGTTCTTGCATATTGTTGTTGTTTCTCTATTTCTGTTATGTGTTTGTGGTATTAAAGGGAGCACCCCTCATCAAGTGGTATCAGAGCAGGAGTTCTTGAGTGTGTAAACAGATCGCCGACTGTGAGGTAGTTTGCACCAGGACCGTGGCTAGGGTTTCAGCGCGCATCATGAAAATGCCTCCACGAAGGGAACGTGGCGGAAGAGCTGGTGTTGTAACACCTGAGGTTAGAGAGCTGCAGAGACAAGTGCGAGCATTGCAAGAAGAGATTCGCAGAGGAATGAATCTTAATGTCAGAGACGAAAGCGAGGATGAAGCCAAAGAAGAATATCAAGAAGGAGAAGTTGAAATTGTGAACCATGAGGAAGAAAGACTTTTTCGGGCGATTTCCAAGATTGGGAAAAGACCTAAGATTGAGGTTCCTACATTTTCTGGAAATCTTAACCCAGAGGAATTGATCGACTGGATCAATGAATGTGAGGAATATTTTGAGTATGAAGATGTTGAGGATCCTGATAGGGTCAAATTTGTGAAGGCCAGACTGAAAGGTCATGCGAAGATCTGGTGGCAAGAAATTCAGTTGGAGCGAAATAGAAGAGGGAAAGATAAAATCACAAGATGGGATCGGATGGTGGAAAAATTGAAGCGACAGTTCATTCCTGTTGATTATGAGCTTGACCTACTGAAGAAAATGCAAAGTTTGAAGCAAGCAGGAAAATCTGTTCAGGAATATACAGAGGAGTTCTATCGACTTCTCATCAGAATAGGCCATGCAGAAGCTGATAAGGAGAAAGTTGCCCGATACCTTAATGGGTTAAGGCCAAGCATTCAGGAGGAGCTGAATCTGGTTCGAATGAACAGTATTGAGGAGGCATACCAGTTTGCCCTAAAAGTAGAGGAAAAGCTGAACAAGAAGTTTGAGAGCAGACAAAACGGAAGAGGTCGCGGTGGACGATCTGGTGGACGGTCATATGGTGGCCGAAATGAAGATCCAAAAAAGAAGGATGAGGCTAGTAGCAGTCAGAATCAGCGAGGAAATAATTCCAATCGCTTCCAGGATCAGAATAATAGAGATCAAAGAGGAAGAGGAAGAGGACAAGGATCTGGAAGAGGTGGCTTCCGTGGAACATGTTTTCACTGTGGAGAAGAAGGTCATAGGGCATTTGAATGTCCTCAGTGCCAAGGCAGAACAGACAGGAGAAATGAAGGCCAGGCCAGAATTGCACATGTAGATGAAGATGCCAGATCATCAAATTCTGAAGATGCTGAAAGAAGAGAAACGTTGATTAACAGAAGAGTCCTGTTGAGTGGTGAGAATGAACCAGAGCAAAGGAGGAGCTTGTTTCGCACCAGGTGCAAGTGTGAAGGTAAATGTTGTGATGTGATTATCGATAGTGGAAGCACTGACAATTTGGTGTCAGAAGAGATGGTGACAAAGTTGAAGCTCAAGAGACAGAAACATCCACATCCATATCGGATTGCCTGGGTACAGGATGACCACAAGGTCATGGTCAATGAACAATGCCTGGTGAAGTTCAAGATTGGCGGATACCAAGATGAGGTATTGTGTGATATCATATCTATGGATGCATGTCATATGTTGTTGGGTAGACCATGGCAGTTTGACAGATGTGCTGTACATGATGGTCGTGCGAATACCTATTCCCTGACAAAGGATGGAGTGCGACATAAGCTAAAACCATTGAAGGAGACTGAAGAAAAGGTATGTGGTAATGCAAGGATAACTTTTGTTGATGGAAGAAATTTCCTAGATGGTATGAGGCATGAGCATGTATGTTTTGCTTTAATTCCAAAAGCTGGTAAAGAGGAAGTAGAAGATGTTCCTGTAGAAGTTGCAGATTTGTTGAATGAGTTTCAGGATATTGTATCCGATAACGTGCCTGATGGATTACCACCAGTCAGGAAGATCAGTCATCAAATGGATTTGATCCCAGGAGCGAGTTTGCCGAATAAGGCAGCACACAGAATGACACCTGCAGAAAGTCAGGAGTTGAACAGACAAGTACATGAACTGCTACAGAAAGGATTGATCCGTGAGAGTCTAAGTCCCTGTGCTGTACCAGCGGTATTAGCACCAAAGAAGAATGGAGAGTGGAGGATGTGTACAGATTCTAGGGCAATAAACAAGATCACAATCAAGTACAGGTTTCCATTGCCACGAATGGATGATATTATGGACTGTTTGAGTGGAGCTGTGTATTTTTCAAAGATAGATCTGAAAAGTGGATATCATCAGATTCGGATCAGAGAAGGAGATGAATGGAAGATTGCCTGCAAGACAAAGGAAGGACTGTATGAGTGGTTAGTCATGCCTTTTGGGCTAACCAGTGCACCGAGCACTTTCATGCGGCTCATGAACGAGGTTCTGAAAGAATTTCTAGGTAAGTTTGTCATTGTTTACCTAGATGATATTCTGATCTTTAGTAAGACATTGGAGGAGCATATGATGCATATTCGTATGGTATTTGAGAAGCTGGGAGAAGAGAAATTGTTGATTAATTTGAAGAAGTGCAGTTTTGTGAAGAAAGAGTTGGTGTATTTGGGGTTTGTAGTTTCAGGAGAAGGTCTAAAAATGGACCCAGAGAAGGTACAGGCTATCCTTGAATGGCCTACTCCAAGGAATGCTACTGAGGTAAGATCTTTTCATGGTCTAGCTAGCTTTTACAGAAAGTTTATCAGAAATTTTAGCAGTATTTGTGGACCCTTGACTGAAACAATGAGAGGGGATAGAAAAGAGTTTAAGTGGACTAATGGGGCAGAAAAGAGTTTTCAATTGTTGAAACAAAAAGTTACAGAACAACCTGTTTTAGCACTTCCAAATTTTAATAAGGTGTTTCAAGTAGATTGTGATGCTAGTGGTACTGCAATAGGAGCTGTTATGAGCCAAGAAGGTAAACCTATTGCTTATTTCAGTGAGAAGTTGAATGATGCCAAGAGAAAATATTCTGTTTATGATCAGGAATTTTATGCTATAGTTCAAGCATTAAAGAAGTGGAGACACTATTTGCTTCCTAAGGAGTTTGTTTTGTATACTGATCATCAAGCTTTGCAATATTTGAATAGTCAAGGAAAGTTGAATCAAAGGCATTTGAAATGGGTTGAGTTTTTGCAGAGTTATACATTTATTTTGAAACACAGGAGTGGAAAGTCTAATAGGGTTGCAGATGCTCTTAGCAGAAGGAAACTACTGCTGACAGAAATGCAGATTGAAGTGGCTGGGTTCAAGGAGCTCAAGAATTTGTATCCAGAGGATCCTGATTTTGGTGAAGCTTGGAAAGCTTGTAAAGAACCTGTTACTCTAGACAGGACGAAATGGTTGGATTTCATCGTCCAGGATGATATGCTATTCAAAGGGAGTCAGTTGTGCATTCCACGAAGTTCTATGAGGGAGAATCTCATCAAGGAGAAGCATAGTGGAGGATTGGCTGGACACTTTGGTCGTGATAAAACCCTTGCTTTGGTTGGTGAGAATTATTATTGGCCACAATTGCAGCAAGATGTGAAGAAGTTTGTACAGAGTTGCAGAGTATGTCAGATGGCGAAAGGAGTGAAGCAGAATACAGGGTTGTATCAGCCATTACCTATACCAGAGAAGCCTTGGGAGGATATCAGTATGGACTTTGTTCTTGGTTTACCGAGGACACAGCGGGGACACGATTCAATTTTTGTGGTAGTTGACAGATTTTCAAAGATGGCACATTTCATTCCCTGCAAGAAGACTAATGATGCTGTTCATGTAGCAGAATTGTTTTTCAGAGAAGTAGTGAGACTTCATGGTTTGCCAAAGACCATAGTTTCAGATCGGGACACTAAGTTTGTTGGATATTTCTGGCGTACGTTGTGGAAGAAGTTGAAGACAGATTTGAAGTTTAGTTCATCACATCATCCACAGACTGATGGACAGATAGAGGTGGTGAATAGGAGTTTGGGAAATTTGCTGAGATGTTTGATTGGAGATAAGCCAACAGGATGGGATTTGATTTTACCACAGGCGGAATTTGCATACAATAATTCTGTCAACAGGAGCACTGGTAAATCACCATTCCAGATTGTATATGGAAGTAGTCCAAGAAATGCATCTGAATTGAGGAAGATAGATAAAGGAGAAATAAGTAGTGCTGAAGCTGAAGATTTTGCAGAACACTTGAAGAACATCCATGGGGAGGTGAGGAAGCATATTACCAAGATGAACGCACAGTATAAGACTAAGGCAGATGAGAAAAGGAGGTATAAGGAATTTCAGGTTGGTGATGAAGTCATGGTTCATTTGCGGAAGGAGCGGTTTTCAGTTGGTACATATAACAAGCTGAAAATGAAGAAGTTTGGACCATGCAGGATATTGAAGAAACATGATTCAGGAAACGCATATGAGGTAGAATTACCTACTGAGCTAAATATTTCACCAGTGTTTAACATTTCAGATCTGACAGAGTATCATGAAGGAGGTGTTGAAGATGAGATCACAGCAGCACAGTGGAGTATTCCAGCAACTAGTTCAGACACTAAGGAGATCGAAGATATACTGGACAGTCGTGTTGGTAGAAGCACAAGGAACAGGACATATGAAGAATATCTGGTCAAGTGGAAAGGACGACCTGTTGAAGATTCATCATGGCTAACAAAGGAGGAGGTTAACCGTCTTGGTTTTCCTCTACACACCTGAGTCGTGACAGGGTCACTTCTCAAATTACCCCGGGTGTCTGATGCAGGAGCATCCTGGGTGTAAGGGCAATCTTGCATCACCCAAAAATATTTCTATTTTTGTATTCAATAAGGGCTATTTTGTGCAGAGCTGCTATTTATGGAAAGTTACTATTTTTGGTAATTTTTGTATGTGCTCAGAATGATCTGATTTCCTTCTTGGAGGTTCATTTTGGTCATATAAGTCTTCCAGTAAAGTTTCATTGCCAGATCAAGTGTATATTGGAAGATATTGAAGATTTTCGGTATTGGCAGCAGGGTACAGAAACTTCGAACTCAGTTTTGAAGGCTTTAGAGGCCCCGGATGAGGTCAAATTTTGGGCTGAATGAAGCTTGCTTGATTCAAGCGTTGTAGAGCTCCTCGCGCCCTTTCTGAAATGGGGTTACAATAGTCCATCGGGTCAACTGGTGATGATTTATGGTCTTCGGAAGTTGGGTCACCTGAAATGGCAGAAAATGATTTTTTTTCAAAATTTCTGTTCGGGTTTCAAAATTTATTTTGAGCCGACTATGATGTAATGAAATGTAAAATAAAAAAATAATTCTAAGTTTGGTCGGCCTTATTGGCTAAAATTCTGGAACCTTCCCAGGCGGTGGAAAATTGCCTATATAAGGAAGGCTGTATTATTGTCTTAGGCAGTTCAGAATAGTTCTGGGTAGTAGATCTGGGTAATAGCTCGAGGCTTTGTCCTACAGAATATTGTAAGGGAATGCCCATGTGGCTTTGCATATTGTAATTCTGAAAGTTTGTAATTCCACATTTGTGGAGATAATAAGAAGCCAATTTTCTGTTCTTGCATATTGTTGTTGTTTCTCTATTTCTGTTATGTGTTTGTGGTATTAAGGGGAGCACCCCTCATCAAAATGTATCATCTACTTGATAAGGTAAATCTATAAATAAACCTACCTTTGTATTAACCATATTTTCTATAGAGATTACATTCAAATCTTCTCTCTTTTTTTTAAAAATTAATTTATTATTATTGATCGTTATCCATCTTCCTCTCATATTTTTGTCTTCTTATCTGCAAAGGGTTATGATTCTTCTATAGGATAAGTTGTGTATTCTTCTTAATCTTATGGACATTTAAAAAACTTTCCACCTTCGATCCTTCATTAGTTAATATGTAGTATCCTTTCTATAATAATAACAAAGGGTCCAAAATAATTTTCATAGGTAAAACAAAATATGCTCCTATGTTAAGGTTTTAATGATCAACCCTAGTTCAATATTAAGATTTTCCTTTCAATTTTTGACTTCACATTACCATTCTTCAACTTTTGGAAATAGAGCAAAGGAACTTTTTATCCTAGGTATATAATCATCTTCATTTCTTGGATCCATATCTATTGGCCTCATCTCCTCTATCCTTAATGATCTATTTTCATTTGTAGAATGACAACTATTAGTTGACCAATTATAATAATTACTTGGTGTATCCTCCTATAAATAGAAAATATTTTGAATCAGTTCTCTATATCTTGACAAATCTTAAAGGAGGGGGAAAAGGTTTCACCATATCCATTAAAATGTTAAATTATGGGAGGAAATTTTTGAAACAACGAGGATCAACTTTTTTTTAAATATCCAAAATTGTTCCCTATAACTTCCAGGATTTTTCAATCCCTATATTTTAAAGAAAGATTGTGAAATTACTTTCAAAAAGTAATAAATCTAGTGTTATGATCTCTTTCTTTGAAATTAGGAGATCAAATTTCCATATACAGACCTTATAAACCAACATTTTTATCTAAAAACCTTCTCTTTCCCCTCTTTTGATTTGAAAAGAATTATAAAAAACCTTAAAATTTATCTAAACAACTACTTCACCTACATCTTTCTAATTTTCATTTATCCATCTATTAAATTTTTAAATAGAGATAGATTCCAAAACTTACAAATTAGAGCAAGTTGCTAAAGATTTCTAAGGTAGGTTTTTAATGTTTCTTCTAAAAAATAATATTGAGATCCTAACAAATTCATCGTATCTCATCATAAAGAGTCGCACCCAAATAAACTGCATCTTGTAATGGCGCACCCCATCGATTGCATCTTTTCAATGCAAAAGGAAACCTTCTGAACACGTATATATAACAAATCGAAGGTCATGGATAGGCCATAATCACCACTCGTACATTCCTTTCAAACAAAATTCACCTTTTGATTACATACAGTTCATCAATATGTCAGGAGTTATTGAATATGATGCCCCTAAGTATGATTTTGAATCCTTGAAATTTGAAGACATGCCTAATAACTCTCCCGTACCAACTTTGATGCACCAGAAAATGAAACCATGGATTATAGAGAGGTCGAATCACTATCGAATATGTTAAACTATGACATGAATTCCGCACTTCAAAACACTCGATCTCCTCACTTATTTTCTCTCCCTCCCAATGAGAAGAAGCAAAAAACAATAGTCTTAGATCTTGATAACACACTGTTGCATGCAAGTTTCACACAAATTCCACAATATGATTTTCTTATAACAGTTCCTGGCATGGGAGAAGGCGATGACACTCTTACTTACCATGTACAGAAAAGGCCAGGGGTTGATCTTCTATTGCGGAGATTAACTGAATACAACTACGAAATCATAGTTTTTACTTCAGCCCAAAAAATATATGCAGATGCCATACTGAACAAACTTGAGCAGGACAACAATATCACCATAGAATTTCGCCTATATGAAGAGTCGTGCAGCGAGATTTTATGTCAAAACAAAGAAGAAGAAGATGATGATGAAGAAAAGGAAGGAAGAAAAATTGTGAAGGAAGAGAAAGTTGTGATGGTAAAAGACATTGCTGAGCTTGGGAGGGAGCTCAAGAATGTTATCATTGTTGATGATGATCCAGCTGGATATACATTCCAGCCAAGAAATGCTGTTTCTTTGAAAGCATTCAAAGGTGATTTAACAGATAGAGAACTATGGAAAGTTATGGATTTATGCAAAGTGGCTGTAACATGTGGAGATGTAAGAGAGGCCATTAGAACCCATGCTTTTATTACCACTATAAATGAAGAGTATGCCTGCGGTTTAAGAAAAAGACAACTGGAACGCGAGCGCATGCTTTCTGGGGTAAATTTATCAAGAAACAAGAAAACAATTGTTTTGGAGTTGTTTGAAGTTTTAGTTTCAACCAGCCAAACTCCCCACCAGCCTTATGATTTCATAATTACTTCTGTTACTGAAGATGAAGAAATAGTGACTTTGTATGTTTCAGTTAGACCAGGGGTTCATCACCTTTTAACTGAACTGCGCAAAAACTTTGAAGTCATTGTTTTTACTGAAAGCCGCAATGGGACTGCAGATGTTATTCTGGAGAAAATTGATGTTAATTTTGACATAAGCAGACGATTTTATAGAGATCATTGCAAAAATGATGGTGATGGGTATGTGAAGGATCTCAAGAAGATTGGTTTGAATTTGTGCAATGCTATGATTGTGGATGCTAATCCTGGTTGCTACAGACCACAGCCGGAGAATGGTATCAGTATAAAAAAGTTTGAACATGGAAATGTTAGTGATAAAGAACTCTATAAGCTTGCTGATTTCTGTAATGTGGCAGCAGGTTATCAAGATGTAAGCCGTGCTATTTGGTTGAACAGATGGGCAAAAATATTTAATGCGGAAAAAGAATCACCTGCTATTGAGGATGGAAATAAGAGGATTGACAAAAGAAGATGGTCATTTTTTTAGCTTGCTATTTAGTGACATTGTCTTTCAGCTATTGATGATTATATCATCTGTTTTTACTTCTCCTGCGTAACCTTTTCATTGGTATTATGAAATTTGAAAATGCTTTTGATATATGCAAAACAAGTTATCATCGTAGAATTAGACCTCCATTTACTAGTGTTAAATGTTTATGCTATGACTTTTGTTGGGTGTATATTTATTCATTTAATGATTATATTATCATTAAATTTCTTTTGTAAAATAATTAGTTTGAGGAAGAAATAATTTGATTTTTCAAATACAAATATTATAGCATTTATAAATATTATAGCAGAGAGAGATAGAAGCGTTGAAACAAGTGAAAGAGGTATCTTGTATAGAATACTTCCTTGATTAAGACTTTTTTTAATATGTTTCGACCTCCAAAATCCTTAATTATTTAAATTTTAGACATTAACAAATCTATCAAAAACCTATAGTGGTGTGTAAAAGATACGGTGATTAAAAAAAATTGTAGGAGAAACTAAGAAGATAATGGTCCATAACATGATGGAAGAACCGAACTTCATGATGAAGGATACATAGTGAGAAAATTATATGTAATCAACAAGTTTCAATAATAAGTACTTAGAAGGGATTTCAAAAATTGTCTTGGGGAAATAAAATGAAATGGATCCTAATGGAGAATTTAAAATAGGGAAATTAGGTCACAATGACTCTATAGGTTAAATTTTTAAAATAGGTTTCACAATATTCAAACTCAAATTTCATATCTTTGTGCATTAGAGTAACAACAAATCAATTATGTGTTGGACGAGAACAAAAAGTGGCAATAAGTTTTCTAAATGACGTGTTATTTTTATCATATTTAGTAGATAAGGTCCCCAACCCACTTCATATCCAAATCAAAAGAAAATAAAAACCAAAATAAGGGCTTGGATATCAAGCCCACCAAATATAATAATGAGAAGTGTTTGTAAGAAATACATATAATAAATATTAAAATTAAATTCTGGAAAGAACTGTTACTATAATTGACAGTAATGTTGAAGATTGATTACTTGATGGAGTTGATGATGAAGACCAACCAAGATAAGAGGAATACATGATGATAGTAGAAAGATTATATCAGTTATTGTCTTATCATTCATGTCAAGCAATTGATTTATGGTTTATATTATGTTTCCATATCATCCGGTAATGGTATAAGATGAATGAGTTAAGGAGAAGAAGAAATGAGATGTTATGAGGTTGAAGAACATAATTGGGCAATTGATACAGATTGGATAATGTTGATATATATATTTTTTACCTAGCATATGATTATGTTAAGTCGGTAAAACATGGTAATGAAGATTTGACAATTCGGTAAGTTAAGTTGTTTTGGCTATCGAACAGGAAATATCAAATCTCTTCAAGCCAAATAGATATGGAGAATCTTCAACTGCAAAGGGGAATGGCACGACATTATTAAAGATAAATACCTCTCACATAACTCATTAAAGGTCTTCTTTGAAGAGACAGAATCTCTAAAAGGATCTGTCATATGGAATGGTCTTCTCAATGCTAAGGATTTCGCTAAATCCAAAGCTAAATGGAAGATAGGAAATGGCCAGTCCATAAACTTCTGGAATGACAATTGGCTTAAGATGGGATGCTTGAGAGATTGTGAGACTCTCAATAACTGGAGAGATGTTTGTACCCAAACTTACGGATCCCAAGCCAACAACTATAGAATGGATGAAAAATGGGTGGATCTCTCCCAGGTTTCTCAGGACCTAGCTACCTTGATGACAGCCCTCAATGTCTTCTATCTCTCCTCTACTCAAGATGAGCTCATTTGGGAAGGGTATCCAGATGGTAACTTCACTGTAGTTTTTGCCTATTCTGCCCAACTACCTCAAACTCAAGAAGCAAAACCGCTTTGGGCTAAAGCCTGGGTTCCTGGCCATATTTCCAAAATCAATGTCTTCTTCTAGCTCCTACTCCAAAACCACATTCTTACATTTGATAATCTCATCAAGAGAGGTTTCTAGATCCCCAAAAGGTGTGTGCTCTGTAGATGCCAAGAGGAATCAGTGGATCATCTATTTATTCACTTCTCTTTTGTAAGTAACATATGGAACCTCCTCCTTTCAGCCTTGGACTTATCTTGGTGCTTTCCCTTGTCTTTCCAAGAAATTTTTTCTCAATGGGCTTTCACCATGTTTAATTTGGATTTCCATTTATTCTGCTTCTGGATCCTTCCTCATTTCTACTGGGGAATTTGGAAAGAGCGCAACGATAAAATTTTCCACGACTGCTCCTCTCCTCCTAAAATTACTTTTGAAAAGATCCACTTTGTTGTAAAGGAAAACTTCTTTTTATGTGGAGGCACTAATAATTTTGCAGGAAAGGCCCAGGACACGACTCAAGAGAAAAGATAGAATTGCACCTAGAGCTTCCCCCTGACTGGCTGGTCCAAAGCCAACTTCAACGGAGCTGCCAAAGGGAACCCTGGTCAGGCTAGAAGTGGAGGAATTATCAAAAATTACTTTGAGTTTGGCTTAGCGGATGTTATCTTACCTCTTGGTCTACGAACTAACCACTATGCTGAAGTGAGTGTGGCCCTTCAAATCACCAAACTAGCCCTTGACATTGGGGTCAAGAACCTCTGGCTCGAAGGAGACTCCATGAACATCATCAAATGCTTAAATCTCAACCACACCCCATCATGGTCTATATCTAACATGATCGAAGAAATACGGGCCATCCTTAACTCTTTTGAAGCGGTGTTCATCTCCCACATGTACAGGGAATCCAACAGTGTCGCTAATTAGTTTCCCAACCTGGCAGTTAAAAAAAAAGATAAGATTTGGCATCATGGCAGAGATTTCCCTTGTGAAGTGAAGAATCTACTTGATAGGGATAGACTCCAAAGTACCGAGGGAATCATAAAAAATAATAATGAAAAGTAATTGGGATTTTCGGAATGGTCATTCCATAAATGACATGTACTGGAGGGACAGAAAGGCTAATTACTAAGCATCCCCTTGGCATGCTTTCTGGGCTTTATATCAACTATTTCCAAAAGTTTGACATCAACAGGTCTCAGCTGAACCAGAGAAACACCCAAATCCTTGCTAGAGAGATGGTTGGGAAAAGACACAGAAGGGAGCCCAAGAATGACAGTGCGAAGTGGAAGACACGCACCAAGTTTTGGAATGCCCTACAGAAAGGGGAAATCACTACCTTCATTGAAAGGCTTCACGACAACAAGAAGGCGGTTACTAACAACTTCGTGAAAAGCTAGAATGAAGGAATTGTGGAGATAGAGGGAAAGACCTTTACTATAACTCAGGAGGTCATTTCCAAGGTTACTGGCATTCCCATAGTTGGAAATTTTTTTACAGGAATTGCAAAAATTCCAAGAATGTCATCAATGAATTTGTGAGAGATGAGGATGAGAAGAAAGCTATTGTCAAGACGGGAACCTACTACCAGCCCGAGGGAATGAAAATGTTGTGGAAGTATGTTCTAAAGGCCCTAATCTCTTATGTCACTCTAGACACAAGGTTCAACAGAATCAAGACCTATCACTTTGTGCTGTTGAACCACTTCAGGCACGAAAAGAAGGTATCCATCCCATTCTATCTTTATTCTTCTATAAATGAAAACCTTAATGGTTTTAGGGAGAAGAACATTGCTAACCCTGCTTTGCAGCATGAGGGCATGTTATTGTTAATCTATGATTACTTTAAAGCCCAAATTCTGGGAAAGGAGATAGCAGAGAAAAATGATAATAGTGAAGCTTCTGGGTTGGATTATATTCCCTCTGAAGGAAACAGTGAGGGAAAGCACTTTGAGGATAATGAGGAAGAAGAGATCAAAAAACCAAAATAGGGGTCTTCCTCAAAGAAGAGATTCTCGAGCTTGGTTAAAAAAGAAAATCGCCCCAAAAAGAAGGATAAAATGGAGATACCCTCAAATGAAGATTATAATGACAATGATGAAGATATCAACATAGATGATGAGGAGGGAAACTCTAAGGGGGAGACTAGTAAGAAGACGACACTAGCCAAAGGGGAAAAATCTAATACCAAGGGAGAAATCCTGGGCCGTCTCTCGGTTGACCTCACCATTAGCGAAGACAACTCCCCTCCTCCCCCTTCAGGTGCCAAAGATAATATTCAGGATCCATAAACTGAGGAGTCCTATGAATACTAGGATAACCCTTCTACACACTACCCCAATGTGAAAGAGTATTCAGTAGAAAAAATCCAATCTGGGGAGTATCAAAGTCAAAACTCAGGAAAAGGGAAAAAAGTGTGGAGAAACTTCAATATGAACACAGTGTGAATGGGGATCATCAGAGAAGCCGTGAACCCCAAAATCCTTGAGGACATTGATGGCAGAATTTAGAAGGAGGATCTAATTGACCCTGCACTAGTCGTCCTCAGCGACAAGGCCAGGGAGATGGAGATGAACTTCCTAAACAATCCAAAGAATAGTATGCTAGACCAGTTCAGGTCCTTCAAGTGGCTATTCTTTTAACTTGATGATCTCAAGGATAAAGTCCAGATCATGGTTGATAAGGATCACAGAGCCACTGAGAAAAAGCATAACCTGGATTCTAGGATCGACCATTTGGAAAGAAGCATGAAAAGCCTAGAAAACACCCATAAAGGCATAACATAACAAAATTTTAATATTCTCCAATCCTCCAATGAGCATATCAAGCTGCTTATTGAAAAAATGGAAGAGAGGATGGACAATAAGGATGATTAGAGGACCACAAATGATAACAAGGAGAAGCCCAATGAAGCACCGAGAAAGAGAACCAGGGCCAAAACAAATAAAAAATTGGCTAAAGAAGGATCCCACAAAATCCAGAAGATTAAAGATGCAGCGAAGAAGATGGAGATTCTCAAAAGTAATTCTACTGCAATGCTCAGGAACATTGCTTGATCCTGTTCCCTGGTTCCTATTTTTTGCCCCTTTCTTTTTCCTTTGCTTAGACTTTTTCTTTAATGTGGATGCTTGTATTTTGGCTTGCCTGTGGCCTGTTTCTTTGGTCATTCTGTTTTAGCTTTACTCTAAACTTTTAATCGATTCTCTTATTTTTTGATGTGGGTTTCAGGAACCCTATAAAACCTATTTTACTTAATAAAAAACAATACCCTTATGTCTACCTCGACCTTGGTAACACTATTACAAGAAATGGACAATTTTACAATAACGATAACTAATAATAAGGGAACTATCAAATGCAATCCTTTACATCAAACACATTGGCATTTTGAGTTGCTACCTATTTATTTCCTATGGGTTCAACAACCTTTAGATTTGAGGTGTATTATAGAAAAAAAGATCTTTATTTTTTATCTCTTACTATTGCATGCACATGGATTTTTATATATGTTGATAATAACCTAGAAATGCTACTTCCATTAAACTTAAGAGACTGTGATACTCAATGGTTTTATTGTCTACTTTTGGGCTTGATGTGCTATTTTCTTAACTGAATTGTAGATCACTCCTAACTAATTTTCACATAAATTTGGTTTGGTGATGATTGTGTGGTGACTTGACTAAATGTATGTACTTTATAATATTGATCCTATTAACCAATAGGTTTTTCTTTCTATTGTATGTTAAAAATTAAAACACAAATTTGATAATGACAAGTTCAAAATTATTTTCTTAATAATCTATTTCATAATATTAAGATTAATATATATACACCAAAGTATACATTTATGTGTCTTTTTGATATATATGTAAATCTACATATCCATGTCACACTTAATGGACAAAATTAACATGAGCTTTTAACTTGAAGGACTTGAAACTAGCATATATATTTTAAAATTTGGAATGATATAAAATAATCCAATGTAGAATATTTGATGTAATTTTTATATGTATATGTTAAATTTAAACTTTTGGATATAATTTCTATCTAAATTTGAAACTATATAAAAATTTTATATAATTAGAATAGCAATAAAACAACCTTGATCAGACTTGAAAATTTTCTATTGGGTCACTCTGCAACTTGGGTTAGGGTGAAATTATTGAGGAGGCCTTCCCCGCTGGAAGAAGGTCATCCTCCTTCCTGCATTTACTCCCCTCATTAACACTATCTGCCTTTTATGGGAACTTCAACTCTAGGAAATAATCAAAACCATCCAATATTACAATCTTCGTTCATTAATGAACCTAGGAATAAATATTTCAGAGAGGCATTGAAGGATTCAATTACAATTACTGATAGAGAACACTTCTACTATCAACTAGTGAAAGGAACCAACCAAGCTGCACCTAGAGAGGAGGTAAGGTTTCTAAGTTACCAATTCCTTCATTATAAAACCAAATTTGCAAATGGTCATGGCCATCAATGCACAAAAGAATAGATTAAAAATATGGTTGTGTTCTTAGCCATCCAAGAGCTTACCCATCTTCTTTCTCATTTTTTTTAAATGAATAGATGCACAATATCTACGAGAAATTGTGAGGTCTATCCCAGTTGTCATAGTTTTCATTGATCTTAGTTACACTTTTCAATTGATATTTTGGATTATGATATACTTGGACATATGTTATTATTTCAGGGATTGGAGAATCCGATGTTATGTACATTCCGCATTTAGATTATTTTGATTTGAACACTTATTTGATGCTTATAGTTGATCCTTATTTACCTATGTTAGGTTGTTGATTTCATGATGTAGTTTATTTAAATACATTAGATATGTATGGTGCAAAATGAGATGTTATGTTGCATATTATGAACTTTGGGATCAAATGCAGATTTGATAATTATGAGAAAGAATTATGCAATTGTGAGTGTTAGATGATTTATGAAATTTATGTTATTATCTTTTTATGTTATTCGACTTACTGATATTTGCAATGAGTGTGCAAAAAATTAACCATGGTATTAAACATGGGGAACAAAGAGTGAAACTATGTTATTATCTGTAAAGCCAAGGTTCAGTCTTGTGAAGAGACTTGAGCCTCATTGTATCATGATTTTATTTGTGAAAGTGATTATTGAATATTGTATTATAAATTAGCTAATTGTTTTGTCTTAGCCATGCTATGTGTGAATGTGTTAGAATTTATGTTGTGTCACTTGACACATGGGTGTATGAGGTGTTGTCATGACTAACCCTTTTTCTAGGATAAGTATAACACCAACTAGAGGGTTAACCTTGTAGAGTTCTCATTCTCACCTAGGGTGTAGCAAACTTGTAGATGAGTCAAGAAAGAGTAAACCCGTATGTAAACTTAAAGTGAAGTTTTGGAGGGTCTAGGAAGCTTCTAGGGGGCAGTTAGGGTCAAAATTAACTACCCTACTTGGTATAATTGGGGTTAGGGGTTAATTTTTTGTTAATAGAAGGCCCTAGGCTCATAAATGAACCTTCTAAAGTACCTCCTAAGTCTTCATCCAAGTTTAAGATTTTGAAATATTTGGACAACCATATTCTCAATTCCATTTAGTCTTGAAATCTCATTTATGAGGGGAGGAAGATATTTGGAGGAGTGATGGAGAAGTTACCTTTGCATTTATGATATGAGTTAAGAGTTGGAGTTAGGGAACCTATTAGAGGGAGTTTGAGGAGTCTTCCTAGGTTGATCACCCACTCTCTTTCTTAGAGACTTGATTTTTTGGAAGGACTTGGAAAAAGAATAATTTAAGGAGAAAGCTCTTCTCAAAATTCATTACCTTTAGCTTTGGAATAGGTTGGTGCTCTACTTTCTTTTGGTAGTTTATGTTTTGTAGTAAGAAATGCTTGTTTTACTTTCATGAAGATCTTGAGTATACGTATTTTTGTTTTACCACTTTTAGTGTGTTTTCTTATGGTGGAAATTTTATTGTTGTTTTCTTTGTTAAGGGAGTTACAAGGCACACTCACCCTTGGGAGGGAAGAGTAACCTTGTAGGGTGAAAGTAACTAAGGGCTCCCCATTTTAGTGAAGAATTTCCCCTTGTGTGGGAAGGATAAACATGGATGCCTTGTTCTCCATGATACCAAGTTTTGCCTATGGGAAACTAGGGGCTATAAGGAGTGTTCTAGGCATGAAGCCTTGGTTCTATTGTAAGGATGGTTTTGGTAAGGATTTTGAAGTTAACCTATGTGTGGCCTTCATCTCCTTCATTATAACTTTGTTTCTCCTAATGGGCATGGTCCACTTTCACCCTTTGGTAAATGGATTTTTGGAAGCCTATGTTATATCCTTAGTTTTGGGTATTTTGAGTGTGCTAGATTACCATAAGCTGTTTTGGGTTTAAATGTTGTCTTTACCCTTTTTTCTCTTTGTTCCCCTAGCTCGAGGGTGACCATGTAATGGCTTAGGATGGGAGGTGAGCTTCCATGGTTAAAACAGGTGTATATGCAAGATCTAGCTTGGAATCATGGAGGCCATGGGAGTTCATTTGAAGTTTTCCTATTTTGTTATCTTAAGATATTTCTAGCCTTTTGGCCTTCTAAAGTTTTCTTTTAAGAATGTAAGGGAGCTTGGTTCCTAAAAATTATGTGTAAAGCCCTATTTTGTTATATATAAAGGGATTTCATTTTCTATTCATGTTAAAGCTTCAATGATTCTTATGGGTTTGAATTTATTTCCTAAGAATTTCTTATTTAAATGTTTACATGTTTTAAGTTAATCCAAAATTTTACTTTAAATCAAGTTACTATGTTGATTTCCTTAGTTATATAAAGATCAAACTTCTTTAGAGGTAAAATGAGTAGCTATGTTAGTCTCATTCTTAAGACCTCAAAATAGGTCAAGTTAAGAAAGTTGTTTTACCTTAGTTCTTTTATTAAATATTGATCAATTTAAATAGTTGTAAGGGTTAGGAATTTAATAAATTCTTAAGGAAAAATTTAAATTCTTCCCTTTTGCAACTAAAACCTTACTTGATATAAATTTAACCTTAAAACTTGATGGAATCAAGGTTAAATTTTATTCTAAGATTAAATACAAGTTTAAATAAACATTTATAGGAGCAAGTTAGATTGTTGTATTTCTAAGGAGATCAAATTGGAATTGGATAAATATGGCATTTTAGGAATTTAAATAACTTCAAAGGCAAAAAGCCAAAAATCCTTTAGTTATGCTAATTACCTAAACAAATGTTCTAATTTAATCCTATCTAAATTATTCCTTTAACTAAGTTAATCCAATTTTGGCCCTATTAAAACTATATTTGATTTCCCTTTTCTAAATACATAATTTATATAAATAAACTTAACTCTACAAGTTACATATTTGTATAAAACATTATATTTATTTTACAATTTTATCTATCCTAGCATTAGAATTATTTTTCAAATCATGCCTATAGTATTTACTATTATCAATTATATTTTTATATATATAATGAAAATGTTAAATTTATTACTTTTTTTATTATTCATTTCAAAATTGCTTACTAATTTAATATTGGAATATATACTAAATTAATACGTGTCTTTTAAGAAAATGAATTTAAATGTAAATTTCTAAAAATAAAATAAGACTTTAAATAATAATAATAGTACGATGAAATTTTAAGATGAGTTCATATATATTAAAGTTTAAATTTTTTTAAATAATAATTTAAAAATATGGTATATGGAGAGGGGAGCAGGGAGCATGGCTCGACCCGCTCGACCCATCCCCAACACCCCATGTCCATTGGGTGCACAGTCTATGAGGAATGCATCCCAATGACAAGGGATACCCCTGCCATTGGGTGTGCAACCCATGGGTTGCATCCCCAATGGAATGGGGGACGCACCATTCCATAACCCCCTCCTCTACCAACACTTGTAGGCATCGACCATTTTAAAAAAAACACAGTCTATTGTGTTACGTGCCCTATATTATTTTCTTATCAGAAAACATATATACATACATACATACATACATATATATATATATATATATATATATATATATATATATATATATATATATATATATATATATATATATAATCTCTGTGGTAATTTTTATTACACAAACAGTTATAAATGACAGTAAACAAAAAAATGGAGACTTTAAATTTACACAGAGAGATATTAAAGCAGAGAGTTAAAAAATAATAACAAAGAACAGATAATTTATTTACTGTATAAAATTTATTTTCATAATAAACTTTAAAAAAATAAGAAATTCAGAGATATAGATTTTATTTAAAACAGAGATCTTTTTTCAAAAATTAATCAGAGACTTCTAATGACAGAGATTTGATATTTTTAAAAGAAGAATTAAATGAACCATTGTGGAATTTTTTAATTTGAGATTGGGGTCTTTAGATTCTAAGTAGAAACTCTATATTAGATAATCATTTGGAAGGTAATCCTTCTATGCTCAAAACATACTCATATAAAAGATTACTTGTAAACATTTGAGTTATCAAAAATAATAAAATTGCATTCTTAAGGAGCTTCAAACTCCATTAATGGAGTCTCTTTGGAATCTCCAAGCTATCTTGATGTCAAATCTGGAAAACCAAAACATCCAAACAAACATTAGCAAACAAACCCAAATTGTGATCATGGCAATAATTTAAATTTATAGTTTAGTTTCTCGGATTTTAAAATTTATCCCAAACATTTTAGTTTGCAAAATTGACTAAATTTTGAGAGTTGATTTTGTTATTAATGTAAACTTGACTTAATGGCTCTAGGGGAAACTTCTAAAGTTATTGCCCCTAGTTGCCAGGTTTGAGGTTAGGAAGAGATTTGATCCTCTCCTAATGGGTTGGAAAACTATTATGTTATAATTAAATAATTTTAAATTTTCTTAAATCAATTATTTTTAAAGTTATATTTAAATATGGAATTATTGAAATAGATTGTTTTATTAGGCCCTTAAATACCTAATCAATCTAGGATTAGGATGTTTAGTCTAGGGGGTTAAATTCTTGATGTTGAGTTTCCTTTTTTATTTAACCATTTGATAAATGATTAAATTTAAGGGTTGAGACTATAGTAAAATGAGAATAATTATCTGTTGTAATTTTATCATGTCGAGATAAATGTGACCCTTGACAATACCTTTTTGGTCAAGGAAGTCTCTCTTAGAGATCTGACACCTTGGCATGGATTTTGAGGTAGGCCATTTATGACACCTCTTGTATACATTGTATTTCCAATATCTTGTAGGAGTATTTTGAAGTCAACCGTAGTCAACATCACCTTATAGGATATCATTCTAGCATTACATTTCACTTTAGAAAACTATGAACAAGAGGGAGGCTGACCAGGTCAGACATGGTCATGATGCCCCTCTGTTTTATGTTCTATTATTAATTCCTAAACTTAGTCTGAAAAGTTTAGTAAACCTAGACTTAGTGTTGTACGTTAGAAAAAAAATTATTGTTGTGTTTTGTTTGATTTTTCAGGTAGGACAGAAATGACTAGGGTTCTATTTTTCATACTTTAGAATGCTAAACAAAAAGGTTTATTTCTTTTCTTTTTGACAAACCCTAACAACCAAAAAGAGATTGTTAAAAAATAATTGTGGAGGATTAGGTCTTTCAATTTTAGGGAAATTTTGTGGTCGCCTAAGGCCATACAAGAGGAAACATTGGCCTTATTCTATCATGAATAGTACTTATATTGGAAACTTACTTCCTTTTTAGTGGAATATCATTCCCCAAGCCCTCAAACCCATTTGAAGTATTTTTAGGGTTGATAGGGATAACAATCTTCTCCCTCACATAAATGCCAAGGTCCTTGTTCCAATCAATCAATATCTTGACCTTCCTAGTAAAATCTAGTTTAACTTAAATGACCAGATTATTCCTTCCCAATAACCTATCTTGGTAGAATTAATGCATATTTTTTATGCAGAAAAGTGGTCCATATGAGGATCTCATGCCCTCTAATTAAATCCTAGCCCCTTCCTAACCCTAACTTCTTTGTTGAATAAAATGAAAAATCTCAGAGACAATCTCAAGCCAAGTCGACTCTAAATGCTACTTCTAACAATAATGCTTCCCACAAACTTGTTAATGCTAAACCCTCGATTGACCCTGTTCCTATATTTGATGAAATTGGAAAACTTAAAGTGGCTTGTTCCTCAAAAGATCCCCCAAATGATGTTTTTGCTGATATTAACCCACCCATCACATGCAATCTCTCTGATGTTGATTCCCTTACCTTTGGCTTGGACCCCACCCCCTCCTAAACCTAAACATAGAACCATTAATGATTTTAAAAGATATTTTCTCCCTCTTCCCTGATGGATGTGGTAGATATCATGGGTGGTAGTACCCCTAATGTGGATGCGACCTTGGAAAGGAGTTTTGATTAGGATGATTTTGTTGACAAGTTTTTTATGATTTGACATTAACTAATAGATTGGATGCCCTTCAAGAGGCACATGGTTATACTGATAAACTCTCTTATTTTGAGCTTGTGATAATTCCTTCTCTTCCATCCATGCCACCCCTTTCCATGTTTGAACCATCCTTGGTCTTGGATCTTCTCTCTCCCACCCATGGGACCAATCAGATCCAGGAGGTTCATGGGAACACCTCTTTTTCATAGCACTCTAGTGTGGAGAGCTTTGATGAAGGATATGTCAATGTTGATGGCATTGTTCCCTATAAGGTTGTCAAAGAGGAGCCTATGGGATCAACCAAATCCAATAGAGAGCCCAAACATCCTAGGAAGAATATTCCTAGCTACTTTAAGAGCTTTAAAGATCCAATGGAAACTAACTCATGAATGTGATTATGGATTTAAATTGTTCTTCTTGGAATGTTAGGATTCTTGAGTCACCAGATAGTTAATACAAAAATAAGAGATTCCTCATGATAAATAAAGTTATTGGCATTATTTTTATTTAAGAGGTTAAAGAACTTGGGTTTTCTTTGGACATTAGCTTAAAGTGTTTCTGGGAGGATGCCAAAAAATTATTTACATCTATCCAGAAAGGTAAGTGATGGGCTGAAATCTTAGTAGGGCCTAAATGGGATAATCTTATCTTGAATTGGGAATTTTCCCTTTGAAATAGACTAGTGTAGACCACCCTTAATATTAATAGAGAAGAAATTGGAATTTGCAATGTGTATGCACCTAATGACCATAAGGACAAAATTGAGTTATGTCCACGTGGATGTTCCATAAAGACAATTTCCTTGGATTGTGGGAGGTGAATTCAACATGGTTGATGCTGCCTATGACAAAGCTGGAGGAAATAAGTTTGATTCGAAGGGAAGTAAGAAAATTTTATAGTATAGAATTATCATCACTTAGGATTGCACCCGCAAATGGCTAAGTGCAAAACTTAGCAATCCTATGAAACATGGGACTACTTTCAAGTTATGGATGACCTATGAGTTAAGGGTCAGTTTCCCTTGGATCACCTACAACTTAACTAAACTTTGAAGGAAAAGGGGAGAGAAAGATGCATTAACATGAAATGAAACTAGGGTGATTCACCAAACTTGAATAGATCCACAAATTGCAAACAAACTCACTTTGTGATTTAAACATAACCTAAACACTAGGACTTTCTCCTAATTATGATATTTCCCTTAGAAACAATAAGGTGTTGATTGTAAATGAGAAAGGAAAATGAGTTCCACAACCCAAAATACTTGTAAATGCACACAAATTAGGACTTTAGGCAATAAAATGTGTTTCTGAGTATATAAATGAATAATATACCAAGTAAAGGATTAACTTTAGTCACAATAACATTTATACAAGACTCACCAAAAAACTCATAAAATAATAGGAACAAGAAGGATAACTGTTATGCGTTCAATCAAAAGGAGGCAAACATAATCTGCTTCTCCAGGAGCTACAAACATTCATATCTTAGAGTGAGATAAGATGAAAGAACCGCCTCTATGACAAAATGTGAGAGGTATAAATAGATGAGGGGGTAGAAAACTACATCTCCAAGAAATGTGGAATCCCAAGACTACCTCCACCAAATCCAGGACTGAATAGGAGAAAAATCTGCCTTTAGGTCCATGGGATATGTTGTCCAATAATTAGATACCTTAACATCCCCTAAAGGTGGTAAAAATGGGATATTTTCAAAATTTATGCGTTAGAAATATTCTCTTTCAAAAAAAAATCTCACCTAGTTCCCCTAATCATGCTTTGGTAGGTAATATTTGAACAAGATGATTTATAAAACATCACTTGTCAAATATTTTACAATATAAAATATGCATGATTTTACATTAAAAATGTCCCATTTTAATAATGACCCCTAATAAAATATTTACAATAATAATACCTAGATGTTTAGGGGTCAAAGTATCTAATCACAAAAAACACCTAGGACTTAGGGGTATAGGTCTACATCTCCAATTTTGCCTTTTAGAAAAATGATTTTTTTTTTTTAAATATTCTTCAAATTCTTAATAAAACTCCATTTTCTTTTTAATTCCCCCTTTCTTTTAGGAAAGATTAAAAAAAACTTAAATTATATACTTTTAACATATATCCCAATCTTATGTTTATAAAATAAACATTCCAAAATAAACCCACTTTTAATATGTTTTTGGAAACATACTAAAATAAGTTTGCTTGCCTTTTAAACTTCCTCTCCTAAAATAACTCCAGCTTTATGAGGGATTTTGAATGGAGGAAGACTTATCTTGGGGAAACTTTCCATTTGCCTTAGCTTTTCTTGGGTTAGCATTCGAAAATGGTATGTAAGGCAACAGCTAAGTGTTTACTTATCATTTCATTGCAAAGTTTAATTTTCTATTTTCTTCATTCTTTCATTGCTTTGGAGGCATTATTTTCTAGCCTTGCGTCCATAGCATGAGCTGTAATTGTATTTTCTGCTATTTTTTTATCATTCTTCTCTGATCCATGCTTCCATAACATTGTCTTTTGAAGATATATGTTGTTGCTCTTACATGTAGAAATGCAGATTTTATTTGAGATATGTATCATATGCAATGTTGTTTTTTATATCTTCTTGAGATCCATATGAAAATGTTGTTCATATATTATGAGATACATATGAAATGCATCATATATACTTTTTGTTTTGATGCATATTTTTGTGATGCTCAATCTCCATTATGTGCTTATGGCATCATGCTGCTCTTTCATTGAAGTTCTTGCTCAAATTCATATGTTATTTCTTTTCATAGATACATATGAAATAAAGACATGTGTAAAATGAAGACTTATGAGATATGTATGTGCAAATGCTGTCCAATATCTTTTGGGATATGTAAATTTACCTTTTCTTTTCTAGAATTATTTGCATGAATGTTGAAGGCATCATGTTGATTTTGTATTGTTATTTTGCATATGCATTGCTATAATCATGAAATTTTGTTTTATCTCTTTCTCTTGAAGTGACTCTATAATATGAGATTCATTTGAAATCATTGTGCTCTATTCCATTGAAGTTCTTGGATCATGATTAATGTTGTTTTTATTCTTTAAAACTCAATTCTTTGCATATGCAGAAACACCCATATTGAGATGCATTGCTTCTCCAAGACTTTGTATCAACTTTTGGGGCACTATGATAAATATGAATGTATATTTCCCATATTGCAAGTAGTACTATGGAAAGGTTTGTACCTCCATTCTTTGAAATATTATGGCATGATTCTGTACCTCCATTTTGTTCCATTGAGTGATTTAGTTTTCATTGCTGTTTGCTGGAGTACATAGGCTACCTCTTGCTTTTGTCCTATAGCAATGATTTCAATGCAGAATAATATTGCTTGTTTTAGCTTTATCATGCTATCAATTCTTGAAGATGATCATCTCACACTTACCATTTCGATGCTGGTCTCTGGATAGTGCCCATTTTACATTTTGTGCATGCATTTAGATCACATTATATCTTCTTTCTCCTTGAATATCCCATTGAGTATTATTTCTTCATTGATTGCTCCTTTTCTTGATCAGTTCTTCTCCTTGAGGGTGTGGGGAAATAAGAAACTTTGTGGACATGAAGCTTCTTATAACCCTCAAAAATTTTATGTGTAGTACTGTGAGGGCTTGACACCTAATCATGAGTGTTCTTGTCCTGTCATTTGGGTTAATGCAATGTCACAGCTTCTTCTGCAACTATACATGGAATACAAAAATTAAGAAAAAAATGGTACCTCTCCGTCATGCATCATTTTGAGTTTGCACCTCTTAATTTGAGCGTTCTTTTCTTTGATAGATTATGGCCATACATGTACATGCATAACTATAGATATAGATAGGTCATTGGATATTAGTTATTGCTTAGATCTTTTGGATCTAACCCATCTTCATCATGTAGGATCTACAGCAGGTCGGGAGTGGACATGAAAATGGGGTAACATTTTTGGTGACCTCAACTAAGTGCTTTCCTACTAAGTACCTCTTGACCAATTTCCTATTGTATCCATTCGGCATGGAGTCTCTTGGCACTCATTGAAGAATCTCTAGCTCAAAACTGAAAAACTTAACAACTCCTTCTCTTAAAAAAAAACTTAAGTTCCTAAGATAAATTGATATTTCTCTGAGGAACCCATCATGTGAGTATTGATATTGCTGTGAGGAAAATATATTTATTTATGAAGCCTGGGAATTGATGGACAATACTGACAAGTAGATTGTAGAGAGTGCTACAAACTCCATATGATTCAATAGCCCTTGCGGTCTTAGACATATGTTTCAAGATGTGTGTAGAGATTATTACTATGGTCATATATGTTTATATGATTACTGGACAAAGATATGATTATTTTGGTGAAGATTGGTTGCACGAATAGAGACTGAGAGTTTTCACAGACCTAGTTCTAGTATTTGGAACATAACTATTGTGTGACGATGAATTTTAGTATGTGCGCTTGGGAAATGTTAGAAAAAATAATGAAGAAGATACATTGTGATCGCAGTGTGTTCATGTGAATGATCACATCATCTATGGTGTGTTTTCTAGCATGGAATTATTTGGGAGATGGCTAGGAAGAGTAACATGTAGAAGATTGATTTATAATTGAATTATTGATGGAGCCAAATTTGGGTGAATTATAATTATTGTAACATGATCATGGATGACTTGTGTGTCATCCCCTTGGATAATGCAATTGTTTATTATGTAATGAGGTCCTATAATGGCCAACCTCTAGATGAATTATTATTTTTAACTTGTATATAAGGAAGGGTTTCTTCCTTGAGATGAAGTGTGGATTGTGACAGTAATATGCGACCTAGAAGGATATGAGATATGCTTCTAATAAAGAGGAAGGTTGTACATATGGGCACAAGGATTAGATTTTCCTAACAAGAAATTCAAGTAAGATAAATTATATTCAGTAAAGGATTGAAGGTGGATGTAACCTTTTGATTGTATATGGATCTTTGGCCAGTTGTAATACTGATAACAAGGTTTGAGACTCCTAATAGGGTATGTCCTTTAATAGAGACCTACCTGTTATATTAATCATCTCCTAATAGGGGTAGAACTCCTACATGGTTTCATTCATATAGTGCAGATATTTGTGGGTATCATCCCCACCTAGGTTTTTCCCTCAACAAGGTTTTCTTCAAGAACAAATCTTAACTGTCACTTATGTTCAATGATGTGATGTGGTTTTACATTCTATTTTTTATAAGGTTATATTTGGTGTTGAGTTTAGTAAAAGGGTGAACCCACAATAGTGGGTCACACTTTTGCCCCTGAACGGACATTGAACTCAACATTTAAAAAAATAAAATCACATTTAGATGCATATTGTCGTTAAACCATTTAAAATCAAAAGATAAAGTAAATTAGAGTCTTTTAGTATTTTCTGTCTAGATTCTAAATATATTTTTTAATTTAATTTTTGAATTGATTTGAATGGTTTTTTATTTCTCCCACACAAAATGGTATGTTGCTGAAAATGTCATTTTCAAAGAGTTACATTGTTTTCATAGAGCATAACTTATTTTCTAAAATAGATATCAATGTGCTTTTTTTGAATTTCATTTTTGCAACATCCATACAGAGAGCATGCAATTTTTTTTACAACATTATCACAATTATTGCTTATTTTATTGACGATTGAAGTTGACTAAACTGTAATTTTGACATACCTTGACTACATAGATTATAACTTGTCATGTATTTGTACGATTTCATTTTTAATTTTTTTGATAGAAAGATAACTTCAATACCTAGGGCATAGATATCTTTTAGAATTTTTTTCTCTCATTTACTATTTTTCCATAAGCGTCAAACATAGAGGTAGACATACGGTGAAATATCTATGTTTAGTAAAACTAAAAATACAAAGTCATAATAAACTTAATATGTATTAACATTAAAATCATTGGAAATATTTTTCTCAATAGTACCTTACTAAATAGATAGGATTTTTAAATGGATTCATTTGATCTACCAAAAGATAAAGTCGAAGTGATTTTTGGTCAACATTTTAATAAGTGCGAAGGAGACTCCATTGTAGGTATGAATGAGGAGTATAGATGTTATATCAATGTTTTTTTTTATCTAAGAGACTTTGAGCTAACCATTTATAATTAATTCCTTCAAATGGAACCTCTCAAGGCTTAAATCATCATATTTTATTAAAAATGTGTTATTTCAACAAAAATCAACATGTCTAAAAAAGTGTAACCCACTATTGTGGGGTCACCCAAAAATGATAACAATTGATTCACCCCTCCTCCTCTCAGATACTTGAGACATTGTTATCCTAACAAGACCTAGAGGTGACTTCCTACCAAATCTAGGATAAGAATATAGGAGACATGACAATAATGCTAACATGTCCCTAGGACATGACAATAATGGTGACGTGTACAAAGTGTTTTTCACTAAATTTTCTAGGGATTATCTAGCAGTTCCCAATCTTCCTAGAAAAGTTTAGGTAGCTCTATAACCTATTCCTACACAAAAAATAGGGAAAATGATTGGCTAAAGGGGTTTTACGTAGTCAAACCCCTATTTAGGAATCATCCTTCAAAATGAAAGGAAATTACATAAGGAAAGATGAAATATAAACAATATGTGAATTATAAATCACCTTATACCTTGATGTTTTAGTGCTTCTTTGAATGTGATTTCAAATGTTGAGGAAATATCTTTATGTATTTAAGAAAATCATGAAAGAAATGCCTTGAATGGTAGATGTTGCACTTTTCAACAATGATTGATATAGAAGAAGAAGAATTATTTGAAGGATTAAAGACTTAAATGCTTTAAGAAATTGAGAATTCTCTTAAAATATTATTACTTGATTGATTCATGAATATGAATGCTTTCTAATTGTTAATATGATTTAGAACAATAGAGAGGGGGATGAATCAGTTGTTCTCAGGTCCAGATGTATAAAACAAACTTTAAACTCTTCAACAAATCAGATCTAATAACCAACACCTACTCAGTCATTACTGATTGCATAACAGAAGCATATAACAGTGTAGTCCACTTATCCAATAGCATCTAACTTGTAAAACATATAAATGTTCAAACCAAAACATTCACACAAGTATCAACACCAGGATTTATAGTGGAAACCTAATTTGGGAAAAACCACTTTGTAACATGTTACTATTATGTTCACTCTTCTGAAGTGAGCTCGGTGAAAAGCCAACCCTATCAAAGGTTACAAACACACTGTCAGGTGTGACCCAGCTAAAGGATTTAAACCACTATATTAAAAGTGCACCTTGTTATAGGACTTACATTGACTCCATTAGAATGCAACCTTGTTCAAAGGATTTATACCTATGACTGTTATGTCAACCTCTGTTAAAAGGATTTTGACTGTTACAATGGTTAGAAAGTAGCAGTAGTATTGATCTGAAAAAAATACAACTCACTTTGCAAATATTAGATCCAATTCCATACACATATGTTGGCTTACTCACTGTGAACCTTTTCCATCTCCATCATTGATCTGCTCAGAACCCTCTTCAAGCAATTACAACACTTCTCCTTCAGCCTTCTTTGCTTAGACAATCAATAACATCAACAATACTTCCAACATCCACTTCTTACAACAACCTTTTGCTTAGGTTTCCTTAATACTACCTCTATTAGGTCAATACATCTTTTGCTGCTTAATCTCCTTCGTAGATCTTAGGGTTAGATTAGATTCATTGAATCCATCCTATATTATGTTCTTTGGCTATCCTTCTAGAAATATCTCAAATCTCTTAAAGATTTACAATAAAATGTTTACAGTGCATTAAATGCTTTCATACAATCAATAAATAAAGTCAACACATTTTACATAATCCAAGAATTCAATGATGTCGGCTGGAAATCTGAATTCTTCCTCAAATGCAAAATACTAACGCTCGGTCAATACTGTGTTCAACTTCTCGGTCTTCTCTAGAAAGCTCGGTCACCACATAAATTATTTCCTTGGCTAACACTGTCTTCCTCAGCAATTAACTGGTGTTTGGTCAACACTGATTTTACTTGGCATATACTAGCTCAGTTGACACAAACAACACTCAGCTTAAACTAGATTTCTTCACTTTTTCTCAGTTAAGCCTACCAGTTTAGTCTTCATTCTTACTTAGATAAACAATACATTGTTTTATCATTGTGACACATAATCAAGTACTCATTGAAGTATCAAGATAACTCAACCTTTCCTTAGGTGATGTTGTTACCAACCTTGCCTATCCCCTTAGCAACACTCAAATAGATATCTATACTTTCTTAAATAGCAATAGTCTTACCAGTTAAGGTTTGAAATCAATGACAATACAACAATTACTTCAATTATAGTTTCCAAGAATCTCCCTCTTTGGCATTGATGGAAAGACCATATGAATATCACATGAATTACCAACCAATCCAAAAACTTATCTGTCCATCAGAAAAAAAAATTATAATATCCTTAGCTTCATTCTGATACAGAATCAATTAGCCATGCTTGACTGTCCATTGAATTTCTCCCACTATCTTGATCTTATCATTCTGTGTATTCATCTGTGATCATCTCCCTCTTGTTAGAATAACTAAGAGGGGGGTGAATTAGTTATCCAGTGTCCCAATTCAAAATGTATAATCCAAAATAATTTCTTCTATTTTTGCTCGTCGGTAAGCAATAATAACTCTCACTGTCTGTGCTTTTACCAATTACCAGTCTAATACTTATAACTATTTACCGATCAAATCTAATATGTAACATGCAAAGTATGATAACAAACAAATATCACAATCAACACATAACACAAGAGATTTAACGTGGAAACCCTGTAAAGGGAAAAACCACCTAGGACCGGCAACCCAAAATTGTTCACTCTTTTGAAGTGAGGTTGGTTAAGACCCAGCCCTGTTAAAGGTTACAAACACACTGTCAAGTGTGACCTTGTTAGAGGATTTTAGACTAGAAGTTATCGTCCAACCATCATTCACTATGGGGTTGACAGGATAACAATGTTCATTCTATGAATGATACATCATAAGACTTTCAAAGTCCACTCGGTCAAGAGATTTAGACTGTATACAATGGTTAAATATGTAACAGTAAAATGACCTGCCTTAATACAACTTCAATTGAGATTACAGATCAATATTTAGTCCATTCAAATCCTTCTGATCAATAATTCACTTCAGATTCAATACTGTATCAACTTATTGTCCGTCGGTAACTGCTCTTTGTAGCTCGGTAATTGCTCTACAACTTGGTTCTCACTAAGCAGTATGATCATAATGCATGAAACCTTATTCACGCGATAATCCTGCAGCTTCTTCTTCTTCCGGCATTTTCATAAAGAAATTTTGTTCTCTTATATAGATGAGTAAATCATTTTCTTCTCCACCATCAGATTTTGCCACTTAATCACATTCATAGATTTTTTCGCTTAAAATTTCTCGGTACTTGTGTCAATAACACGTTTCAATCTGCTTCGTTAGATCTTCTTTGAATTTTTTCAGTCATTGATCTATGTAACAAACATTATCTATTACCTCGATGTTATACTCTTGCCAACTCATCAATCTTATCAGCTAAACTCAATATTTAATTCATTATGTTCTCCTCGGTTAACAAAGAAATGTGTCAGTGAACACTGCTTAGTTAATACTGTGGTCGGTATACACTACACTCCATCCGTGTATACTAGAAATGCTTCATTTACCGACAACACTGCTTTGTGTCTTTCAGCTCTATACTTCATTATAGATGAATGCAACATAATGAAGTCAATATCATCAAGTCATAGACTCATCAACAAGTAACTCAATGTGTTCCTTATCCTCATCTGTCATGTACATCTTTCCTCATTTAGATTTCTCTATTCTTCATATCTTTTCATTTTTCTTTAGATGTCTCGGTGTAGTAACTTACAAGATAAGTGTTGTCAAACTAGTTGACATCAATGACAACATAATACTGATTTAATCATATTACATATCTAATCAGCAACTTCTCAGTGATCTTGTAATCACAGATCCTTCAATCAGATTCCAAATCAGTTGTAGTCCAACACCTCTTTGACAAAAATGCCAAAGAAGCAACAAAAACATACATCTTGTAGATGTAGATATCATCCTTTCAGTTCAGTAACAATATTTCTCCCTCTGTCATCTTGCTTATGACTTGTTCTTGACTTTGCTGAGCTCTTCACAACTCTAGGCTGCTCCTAAAGTGTGACCTTTCTTTGCATCAATTTGTTAGATGTTCATTACAACACATTTGATGCAGTGTTCCTAGCTTGACTAGGCAGCCTCAGTTAGGGGAAGGACCCCTAATTGACTTCTCAGGTATTCATGAGCTTCTTTAGGTAAAGCTTTAGTGAATATATCTGCTAATTATTCCTTGGTATTCAGATATTCCATGCGGACCTCTTTATCTTGTACCAGTTCTCTCAAGTAATGATACTTGATGGCAATGTGTTTGGTCTTTGTGTGCATCACTGGATTTTTAGAGATGTTGATAGCACTTGTGTTTTCATAGAAGATGACAATTGGTTCAGTGATTTCTTCTTTCATGCCTACCAACAATTGCTTTATCCATATCAAATTTGAACAATTCACAGCTACAGCCACATACCACTTAAAATTTTGAAAAGCATCAGATTTTTCCTTTGAAAACATTATATGCATCATTCTGGTATAATCATCAACAAATAGGATAAAATATCTAGCACCATAATAGCTTTGTATACCCATCGGTCCAAAAAGGTCAGTATGAACCAAATCTAAGATATTCTTAGAAGTAAAGGTTTTGCTCTTGAAGCTAGACTTTGTCATCTTACCCAACTGGCATTCTTTGCACATTACATTCTCAGGTTTCTTCAATCTAGGTAGACCTCTCACTTTCTTTTTCTTGCTAATTTCTGCCAGATTATCAAAGTTAACATGACATAGCTGCTTATGCCATAACCAAATATCATCAAGTTGTGCAATCATACATGTTTCTTCAGATAGGTCTAGATAGAACAAATTACCTCTTGTCTATTCTCCACTTCCAATCAGTTCACCAGTGGCATCAAATATTTTGGCCTTCCTGTGATGAAATTCCACTCGGTAGCCAGTGCTATTAAGTTGTGCAACACTCAGTAGATTATAGTTAAGATCCTCAACCCAATAAGCATTTTCACAAGTGATCTTATCAGTCAGCTTAATCAATCATTTTCCTCTAATAGGACATGGTGCATCATTACCAAATTTCACACTCCTACCTTTATAATGATTTTAGGTATCAAACTTACTCTTATCTCCACTCATATGATGTGAACAACCACTGTCCATAATCCATTCATCATTTTTGTTCACATAAGATATCAATGCAGTTTTCTCACCCTCATCAGATTCATCTTTCATGGAAATATAGACAACTTCAATTTCAAAATCATCACTATCAGTGTTAGTCTCTTCTTCGGCAATGTAGCAGGATTTCTTACCTTTCCCTTTGTAGTCCTTGTATCTTTGGTAATGCCTATCTTCTCTTTTTTCTTTATGCTTGTTGTCTCTTTCTTCATCTTTATTATCCCTGTCAAGACATCTAGCAACTATATGACCAACTTTATTACATGAAAAACATATAATAGGGATTTTATCTTTGTACCTTCATTTTCCCCTTTTCAGTCTTCTAGCCATAAGAGCTTCTAGATCCTCAAGTTCTTCATCAGATGTGCCACTGTCACTATCACTTTCACTTTCACTTCACTGATGCATCTTTCTTTTTCCTTCTTTGACTTATTTAGAACCATTTGTGACTTAAAAGAAGATTCAATACTACCAACAGTGAAGTTATCATAGTTAGAAAGTTCAAAAGTAGTAAGCTTACCAACCAAACTTTCTAAAGTAAGAGCATTAGGAGAGTTACATCTAGATTCCTGAATTGTAGAAATTTTGATTGCATAGATAGGACATAGAGTTCTCAATACTTTTCCTATTATAGTTTCATCCTCAATAGTTCCATTTGCTCCTCTAATAGCATTTACAACTTCTTTTATTCTACAACAATATTGTACAATATTCTCACCTTCTTGCATTCTCATTTCATCAAATTTACCTCTTAGGCTCTCAGCTTTTGCTATCAATACATTTATGTCACCGCTATAAATGTTTGCAAGGGTGTCCCACATTTGCTTTGCAGTACTGCAGTCTTTGATGTCTTCAAATTCTGGATAACTTAGGATAGACACAATCTCCAACATTGCTTGGTTGTGCTCTTGTTTAGCTTTCATTTCCTTGGCAGTCAGAGGTGCAATAGGTCTGACATAGTCATCCTCAATGTAATACTTTGCAGAATCACCAATACTGGCTAGATGCAGCTTCATCAAGCTTTGCAATGCAGGAAAGTTCCTTATTCACCTTTGCTACCTCCTTCTTATACATCTTGATCATTTGCTTCAAGTACCTTCAAACTTGTTCTCTGTAAGCACCAACAGCTCTAATACCGATTGTTAATATGATTTAGAACAACAAAGAGGGGGGGGTGAATCAGTTGTTCTCGGGTCCAGATGTATAAAACAAACTTTAAACTCTTCAACAAATCAGATCTAATAACCAACACTTACTTGGTCATTATTGATTGCATAACAGAAACATATAATAGTGCAGTCCACTTATCCAATAGCATCTAACTTGTAAAACACAGAAATGTTCAAACCAAAACATTCACACAAGTATCAACACCAGGATTTATAGTGGAAACCCAATTTGGGAAAAACCACTTTGTAACATGTTACTATAATGTTCACTCTTTTGAAGTGAGCTCGGTGAAAAGCCAACCCTGTCAAAGGTTACAAACACACTAGCAGGTGTGACCCGGTTATAGGATTTAAACCACTCTGTTAAAAGTGCACCTTGTTATAGGACTTACATACACTCCATTAGAATGCAACCTTGTTCAAAGGATTTATACCTATGACTATTAGGTCAACCTCTGTTAAAAAAATTTTGACTATTACAATAGTTAGAAATTAGCAGTAGTATTGATCTGAAAAACATACAACTCACTTTGTAAATATCAGATCCAATTCCGTACACATATGCTGGCTTACTGACTATGAACCTTTTCCATCTCCATCACTGATCTACTTGGAACCCTCTTCAAGCAATCAGAACACTTCTCCTTCAACCTTCTCTGCTTAGACAGTCAATAACATCAATAATACTTCCAGCATCCACTTCTTACAACCTTTTGCTTAGGTTTCCTTAATACTACCTCTATTAGGTCAATACATCTTTTTTTGCTTAATCTCCTTCGTAGATCTTAGGGTTAGATTAGATTCATTGAATCTGTCCTACATTATGTTCTTTGGCTATCCTTCTAGAAATATCTCAATTCTCTTAAAGATTTACAATAAAACTTTTTACAGTGCATTAAATACTTTCATACAATCAATAAATAAAGTCAACACATTTTACAAAATCCAAGAATTCAACGATGTCGGCTGGAAATCTGAATTCTTCCTCAAATGCAAAATACTGACGCTCGGTCACCACATAAACTAGTTCCTCGGCTAACACTGTCTTCCTCGGCAATTAACTAGTGTTCGGTCAACACTGATTTTACTCAGCATATACTAGCTCGGTCAACACAAACAACACTCGGCTTAAACTAGATTTCTTCACTTTTTCTCGGTTAAGCCTACTAGTTTAGTCTTCATTCTTACTTAGATAAACAATACATTGTCTTGTCATTGTGCCACATAATCAAGTATTCATTGAAGTATCAAGATAACTCAACCTTTCCTTAGGTGTTGTTGTTTCCAACCTTGTCTATCCAACACTCAAATAGATATAGTACTTTCTTAAATAGCAATAGTCTTACCAGTTAAGGTTTGACATCAATGACAATACAACAATTGCTTCAATTGCAGTTTCCAACACTAATAGTATTGGATACCCAAATAAGTAGAGATAAGGTGTTCATATACTCAATCCATCATTTTGGGGGCTAAAAATTAAGCAGAGTGACCACGAGAACTATTTTCCCACCTAAACTATGGCATGGACTTCTGAACAAAATTTGGGCCCCATTTCTTAAGGATATGTCACCAATGGGGACATGTTCGTTGGATAATGATCCCAAATTTGATCTAGGTGATAGGAATATAGGGTAGACGTGGGAAAAGAAGAATTATTTCATTATGGTGTTTAGACAAATCATGAAGGATAAAACTAAGGATATATGGCCTAGGTGATTAAATGAATTATAAGATTGGAGGAAAAATAGAGGAGAACACTTATAAATAAGGGCTAACCTTGAGTTTTGAAGAAATTGAATAAATATAGGATTCATAATATTAATTTGAAGGTCAAATAAGCATTAGGAGAGTGTGAAATCAATGTGGGAACCTATACATGTACTTAAATAGGGATAAAATGATAACCTAATTAAGTGTGCTTACTTCTTAGGATGGTACAGTCTCTAACGTGATGAACATGCTAGGATGCGTTGAATTGTTAATAGAGTGTATAGGTTTCTGAGCTATAATAAGCCCATAAAATGTTGATCTTCCCAACACCAATCCTGTTGGTTCTTCTAATTTAATATTTTGTAAGATCTTCTTTAATCTATTTTTTAGTGCTTTAGCTAGAAATTTCAATGTGGTATTGCATAGATAAATTGGTCTGAACTCATCTAGAAAAAGTATTTTTTCCTTCTTTGGAATTAACACTATGAAAGATTTATTAATTTCCCTCAACAACCTCCTTGAATTTCTTGTTGCTTCCAAATAATCTATTATTTCTGATCCTAAAAATTACCAACATTCTTGAAACAAGCCTACCAAAAAAACCATTAGGACTTGGTCATTTGTCCAGATGAAGTTGATTAAGACTCATATTGATTTCTTCTTTTGAGAACTTTTGTGTAATTTATTTTGTTTTTTTCATCTGAAACTATCCTTCCAGGATATTTTATAGTATTTTCTATTATGAAATATAGTTTGAACCGTCCTAGTTGTTCAATATTTTAGTAAAAAGGAGTATTAATTTCTTATCTATTTCCTATGGGTCCTCAATTATGATACCATTTCAATCATTTGACTTATAAATCTTTTTTATAGCCATTTTTTTCGTACTATTATGAAAGAACTTTGAGTTTTTATTTCCTACTTACAGTCACACCTCTCTAGATTTTTGTGTCTACAAAATTTCTTCCTTCACCAAAATCTCCTCATATTCCTTCAACAGTTTTATTTATTTGATAAATTCATCTGAATTCTTTCCCTATTGAATGACATGTTTATTTAGTTCCCTAAGATTTTTCTCTATATGTACCTTTGAAGCAAATATGTTCTTAAAATATATTGACAAAGGGGAACATAGTGAAATATCCTTTAAAAAAATCTATCTAATTCTTTGGTTGTACATGGTTAAATCCTAATATCCTACTGTTTGAATTAAAAGTCTCATTTTTTATTTCAATTTCCATGAGGTTATTCTTTAATGCCCAATTCATAAAATCCAAATGTGGTTGAAATTCCTTCTAAATGCCATCTCTTTTTTCAGATAAATGTAAAACAATATTGAAATCTCCCCCTACTAAATTCTCATATGAAATATTTCTAAATAAATAACTCACTCTCTCATACTTTTAATATAAATTCTTTATTATAATTAGACCATAAATATTAATGATTACAAACTTAAAGTTACTACTACTGCTGCTTACCAAACCCCCATGCCAATTTTGTTTACCGTTCATTCTTTGGAAAGAGATTATGCTCAGATTCTATATTATGACTAGCCCTCCTAAAGTTCCAACCACCTCCACCATATCTATATCCCAATTTTTAAATGTACTTTTAATCTTTCTCCATGAATTTACATTAATCCAGGTTTCCTAAAGCATGATAATTTCTTCTTGGATTGAGAAAACATAGTATTTGATCATACACTGTTGTTTAGGGGCATTCTTTCCCCTAACATTTCATGGGAGGATTCTCATCGACCCTTTTAAAGAACATTATCATTCCCTACTTTCTAGTAAGATGTAATTTTAGTTTGATCAAAATATTCTCCATATATCATCCTAAGTTGTGATATTGCTACTCCTAATTCTTTTTATTATTTTGAAGAGAGACTTCTTGTAAAATTCCATTCTCCAAATCTATTTTTTCATTAAAGTTTTTCGCAAGATTCTTCTTTTTCTCTATATTGACACTTATTTTTCCTTATATTTATTGGCATTATTTCATTCTCCTTTAAGAATAATGGTCCAGATGAGATGAAATATTTTATTTTGTAATTTCCTTAACATCTATTACATTTGCTTGTAATTATTTAGCTATAAATTTCTCAACAATTTCCTCTAACAACTTATTTTGAACCTCTTCAAGTCATTTCTTGAAGTTGAGTTTTTTTCTCTTTATGTCACCATAATCAACCCATTCACTCTTTATCTTTCTACCTCATAAATCAATTCATCTACCCTGTCTATGTTTTCTTTACCTTCCTCACAATCTCCCTCCTATTGGAATCCACGAGATGGACCATAATCTTTTGATAATGAAACTACTTTATTACTTTTATTACTTATACCATCTCTTGAGATCTCCATTCCATGCCTCTCTATTCATCTTTCTATAAATGTATCATCTACTTGATAAGGTAAATCTATAAATAAACCTACCTTTGTATTAACCCTATTTTCTATAGAGATTAAATTCAAATATTCTCTTTTTTTTTTTTAATTAATTTATTATTATTGATGGTTATCCATCTTCCTCTCATATTTTTGTCTTCTTATCTGCAAAGGGTTATGATTCTTCTATAGGATAAGTTGTGTATTCTTATTAATCTTATGGACATTTAAAAACCTTTCCACCTTCGATCCTTCATTAGTTAACATGTAGTATCCTTTCTATAATAATAACAAAGGGTCCAAAATAATTTTCATAGGAAAAACAAAATATGCTCCTATGTTAAGGTTTTAATGATCAACCCTAGTTCAATATTAAGATTTTCCTTTGAATTTTTTACTTCACATTCCCATTCTTCAACTTTTAGAAATAGAGCAAAAGAACTTTTTATCCTAGGTAGATAATCATCTTCATTTCTTGGATCCATATCTATTGGCCTCATCTCCTCTATCCCTTAAGATCTATTTTCATTTGTAGAATGACAACTATTACTTGACCAATTATAATCATTACTTGGTGTATCCTCCTATAAATAGAAAATATTTTGAATCAGTTCCCTATATCTTGACAAATCTTAAAGGAGGGGGGAAAAGGTTTCACCATATCCATAAACATGTTAAATTATGGGAGGAAATGTTTGAAACAAAGAGAATCAACTTTTTTTTAAATATCCAAAATTGTTCCTTATAACTTCCAAGATTTTTCAATCCCTATATTCTAAAGGGAAATTGTGAAATTACATCCAAAAATAATAAATCTAGTGTTATGATCTCTTTCTTTGAAATTAGGAGATCAAATTTGCATATAGAGACCTTATAAACCAACATTTTTATCTAAAACCCTTCTCTTTCATCTCTTTTGATTTGAAAAGAACTATAAAAAACCTTAAAAATTATCTAAAAGAACTACCTCACCTGCATCTTTCCAATTTTCATTTATCCATCTATTAAATTTTTAAATAGAGATACATTCCAAAACTTACAAATTAGGGCAAGTTGCTAAAGATCTCTAATGTGGGTTTTTAATGTTTCTTCTAGAAAATAATATTGAGATCCTAACAAATTCATCGTATCTCATCAGAAAGAGTCGCACCCAAATAAACTGCATCTTCTAATGACGCACCCCACCGATTGCATCTTTTCAATGCAAAAGGAAACCTTCTCAACACGTATATATAACAAATCGAAGGTCATGGATAGGCCATAATCACCACTCGTACATTCCATTCAAACAAAATTCACCTTTGGATTATATACAGTTCATCAATATGTCAGGAATTATTGAATATGATGCTCCTAAGTATGATTTTGAATCCTTGAAATTTGTAGACATGCCTGATAACTCTCCCGTACTCAAACCGATCAACTTTGATGCACCAGAAAATGAAACCATGGATGATAGAGAGGTCGAATCACTATCAAATATGTTAAACTATGACATGAATTCCGCACTTCAAAACACTCGATCACCTCGCTTATTTCCTCTACCTCCCAATGAGAAGAAGCACAAAACAATAGTCTTAGATCTTGATAACACACTTGTGCATGCAAGTTTTACACAAATTCCACAATATGATTTTCTTATAACAGTTCCTGGCATGGGAGAAGGCGATGACACTCTTACTTACCATGTACAGAAAAGGCCAGGGGTTGATCTTCTATTGCGGAGATTAACTGATTACAACTACGAAATCATAGTTTTTACTTCAGCCCAAAAAACATATGCAGATGCCATACTGAACAAACTTGAGCAGGACAACAATGTCACCATAGATTTTCGCCTATATGAAGAGTCGTGCATCGAGATTTTATGTCAAAACAAAGAAGAAGATGATGATGATGAAGAAAAGGAAGGAAGAAAGATTGTGAAGGAAGAGAAAGTTCTGATGATAAAAGACATTGCTGAGCTTGGGAGGGAGCTCAAGAATGTTATCATTGTTGATGATGATCCAGCTGGATATACATTCCAGCCGAGAAATGCTGTTTCTTTGAAAGCATTCAAAGGTGATTTAACAGATAGAGAACTATGGAAAGTTATGGATTTATGCAAAGTGGCTGTAACATGTGGAGATGTAAGAGAGGCCATTAGAACTCATGCTTTTATTACCACTATAAATGAAGAGTATGCCTGCGGTTTAAGAAAAAGACAACTGGAACGCGAGCGCATGCTTTCTGGGGTAAATTTATCAAGAAACAAGAAAACAATTGTTTTGGAGTTGTTTGAAGTTTTAGTTTCAACCAGCCAAACTCCCCACCAACCTTATGATTTCATAATTACTTCTGTTACTGAAGATGGAGAAATAGTGACTTTGTATGTTTCAGTTAGGCCAGGGGTTCATCACCTTTTCACTGAACTGCGCAAAAACTTCGAAGTCATTGTTTTTACTGAAAGCCGCAACGGGACTGCAGATGTTATTCTGGAGAAAATTGATGTTAATTTTGACATAAGCAGACGATTTTATAGAGATCATTGCAAAAACGATGGGTATGTGAAGGATCTGAAGAAGATTGGTTTGACTTTGTGCAATGCTATGATTGTGGATGTAAATCCTCGTTGCTACAGACCACAGCCGGAGAATGGTATCACTTTAAAAAAGTTTGAACATGGAAATGTTAGTGATAAAGAACTCTATAAGCTTGCTGATTTCTGTAATGTGGCAGCAGGTTATCAAGATGTAAGCCGTGCTATTTGGTTGAACAGATGGGCAAAAATATTTAATGCGGAAAAAGAATCACCTGCCATTGAGGTTGGAAATAACGGGATTGACAAAAGAAGATGTTCATTTTTTTAGCTTGCTATTTAGTGACATTGTCTTTCAGCTATTGATGATTATATCATCTGTTTTTACTTCTCCTGCGTAACCTTTTCAGTGGTATTATAAAATTTGAAAATGCTTTTGATATATGCAAAACAAGTTATCATCGTAGAATTAAACCTCCATTTACTAGTGTTAAATGTTTATGCTATGACTTTTGTTGGGTGTATATTTATTCATTTAATGATTATATTATTATTAAATTTCTTTTGTAAAATAATTAGTTTGAGGAAGAAATAATTTGATTTTTCAAATACAAATATTATAGCATATATAAATATTTGTTTTCATAAAAGTATTTAAATATTTATAAATATTAAAATATTATAGTATTTGTATGAAATAAAACATTGTTACAAATATATTATTTAGTAACATGTCTATCTTTATGTAAATAATCAAACACAACATGTTATCTATATCAGAAAATATTTAAATTGTATCTAATCACACAACACATTTGTTATGTATAATATGTCTCATGTAAGAGATATATTCCTCTATAAATCTTATATATTTAATAATATTTGGATCCATTTATTTTGCAAATGGAAAATCTATTTAAACTTACCAATATTAGTTTGTATTAAAGTAGGTTGACTGCAAAGATTATTGTTGAATGTAAGAAAAAATTGTAATGTTGATTCTAGAGAATATCCTTGGATCTTAAAGGAATAAATTACAACATTGATAGCAAGGAAATAAATTATATCGCTAAAAAATTTACAAGAAACATTGCATCATTGATTAAAATGATCATTACAATATTTAAAAGGTTATTTCGATCATAGAGATTAGTATAAATGGGAAACTATTGATTGAGACTCATTTTTGTAAAGATGATGGGTGCTAATATTGTGGAGAATTTGGTATAATCAAATTAAAAATATTTTTCTTTTGGTAGACTTCTTCTATTTACAAGACATCCTATATGGGTTAATTTACAAAAATAATTCCACAAAAAATCAATCCAAGCACTACCTTCAATAAAGATGTATATTAAAGATATATTGAAAGAAATGCACAAAATGTAACAACACCAAAAAAATAATAAATCTTTGGATGTAATCATTGTAATTTCTTACAACAAGAATGATGTGAGAAAACATATGTGTGAAACTCTATTATATAATCTAGAAATAGATAGAATTTTTTAAATCATCATAAGGTGAGACTATAAGTGATAAAGATACCATTTCTATAATTATTAATAGTTTTCCAAAATTATTTGAGAATTTTGAAACTAATCTTATATTTAGAGAGAGGGAGAAAATAATTGCATTCATATTAAAGAGCAATCCTTAATAAATGGAAAGATATGAGTGAACATAGGCAAAGAAGTATGATGGTCAATGCATGCATTAAGGATGATGAAAGTCACATACTATTTATAGTAGATGTCTCTAAATATATTCAAAATGATGATCTTTGGATTATTGGTTATTCATATTTAGATTATTGATTGAGGATCTATTAATCACATGACTGGTAATATTGGTAACTTGAGAGATGTAATTATGTATGCGTTTCTAGATTTGATTGTGTGTAGTTTTTAGATCAACATTTCGGATCACACTCCATGATCCATCATCAGGAAAAAAAGAGAGTGCAAGAATTGTAAGAAAAACTACAATTCTTGCACTCTCTTTTTTTCCTGATGATGGATCATGGAGTGTGATCCGAAACGTTGATCTAAAAACTACACACAATCAAATCCAGAAACCCATACATAATTAAAAATGGATTGTGGAAATCTGATATTATTAATTGAGAGATGTAGTAAAGAAATCAAGATATAGTATATGGTATTCCACCCATCAAGACAAATCATATTTTCACTAAATTCTTGAGAAAGGATAAATTTATATACTTTGGACAAGGCATCAATGTTAAATGTTCTTCATTTGTAAAGTAGTAGCTAATAAACTTATTTATTGTTAGTGGCACCTATCATCTAGTTGAGTTGTGTGATTAAACAAAGCTTATGAGAGTGTTAAATAATATATAAATTGTATCTAACTACACTCAAAACATTTATGTACAATCACATCTTATCCAAAACAATATACATCTCTATAAATGTTCTATTGAAATGTCTTTGAATCCATTTATTTGAAAAAAAAAAAAAGAGAAAATATAGTCAATCTCCCCAGTTTAGAAATCATATATATGGTATAAATTTTTTAAATTCATAATCCTATTTGAAATATATATAATTAAAAAATATAGAAAAGATTAATATATTTCATATAGATAATGAGCATTTGATAATATAAGTCACCTCAATCTCTAAAAACTCAAACAAGATACTACATTAAAATAAGATGACACTATTATTTACTAGTTTAGAATAGAATTATAGACCAAATTAACTCACATTATGAAAGAAAAAAAATAGTATTTTGAGTCTCTACAATCAAATTTATATAAGAAAATTAATTCTATAAAATTGTACAATTTTAATGTCTTAAATATATATAGTTCATTTTTAGTAGAATGATGAAAGTTTCTAAGTGAGCACCAACATTTAAAAGTGATATTGAATGGTTAATATAGACAAATATTTATAGTCGATTATAAATTTTTCATAGCCCAAAAATGAAGTTCAATTATTACATTTAAAAATAAAACAACATTTCAACATTAAATTATGCTCCTCGAGTTAAGTTTTCTAGTCATTTACGCCTTTTTTTAATTTCTTTTTAATATGCATACTTCTTAAGAAACATAAACCTAATGCATGAAATAGTTCTATTGCAAGTATAAGATGTATTTGAGAAATAGAATTAACACGTTAAATACTTAAATGCTAGTTTCCATTTGTAAACTGGAAAATAGCACAAAGTACTATATTGAATTAATCTATCTAACCAAATGGAATTTTTTTGACTACAAAAAAATTAGAAAACTTAATTTAATACATTTTGATGATGGAAAAATAGTTTATAATAGAAATATTAATATTAATAATTAGATAAATATTAAAGGTTTTGAATTTATGGATATGACATAGTAAATGTTTGTGATGTACCACAAGCCCCAAAGCCTCTATATAATTGTATCAAATTCATAAAATATTGAAATCAAAACTGAAGACCATGCATGAAAAAACAAAACAAAACAATATACTCCTAAGTTTATTATCCAACAATTATTCTATTTAATGACATATATATATATATATATATATATATATATATATATATATATATATATATATATATATATATATATATATATATATATATATATATATATATATATATATAATTGTAATGATCTAAAATTCTGTAAATATGATAATTTATAATAGAATTAAATGATTTCAAAAATGTAAAGTTTAAAATAAATACAAATTATATGAATTTTTCTTGCCACTTAGTTATTATAATACCTAGAAAATAAACTTGAAAAGAGTGTATCATGTGGATTTTAGGCCAAACAAAGAAATTTCAAAAAAATTATTAAATGCATATGCTATTTAACTATTCCAATACTTAAAATAGACTTAAAAGTTTAAGAAAATGGTATTAAGGTTTTCAGTAAAATGAAAAAGAACCATTAACTTTAGGTGCAAGTCTCCTCATAAGAATCCATGTAAATATCCTAAAAAGTATTTTTTCTTAATAAAATATTATGACTTAACAAAAATAGTAGTGACCCTTCTATGTGTAGGTATCCTAGTATCTTAAGGCCCTCAAAAGTTTAGCTTATGATTAAGACTTTTTTTAATATGTTTCAACCTCCAAAGTGCTTAATTATTTAAATTTTAGACACTAACAAATATATCAAAAACTTGTAGTGGTGTGTAAAAGATATGGTGATTGAAAAAAAGTATAGGAGAAACTAAGAAGATAATGGTCCATAACATGATGGAAGAACCAAACTTCATGATGAAGGATACATAGTGAAACAATTATATGCAATCAACAAGTTTCAATAATAAGTACTTAGAAGGCATTTCAAAAATTGTTTTGGGGAAATAAAATGAAATGGATCCTAATGGAGAATTTAAAATAGGGAAATTAGGTCACACTTACTCTATAGGTTGAATTTTTAAAATAGGTTTCACAATATTCAAACTCAAATTTTATATCTTTGTGCATTAGAGTAACAACAAATCAATTGTGTGTTGGAAGAGAACAAAAAGTGGGAATAAGTTTTTCTAAATGATGTGTTGTTTTTATCATATTTAGTAGATAAGGTCCCCAACAAACTTCATATCCAAATCAAAAGCAATAAAAAAACAAAATAAGGGCTTGGATATCAAGCCCGCCAAATACAATAATAAAAAGTGTTTGTAAGAAAAATATATAATAAATATTAAAATTAAATTATGGAAAGAACTGTTACTATAATTGATAGTAATGTTGAAGATTGATTACCTGATGGAGATGATGATGAAGACCAACCAAGATAAGAGGAATACATGATGATAATAGAAAGGTTATATCAGTTATTTTCTTGTCATTGATGTCAAGTAATTGATTTATGGTTTATATTATGTTGCCATATCATTTGGTAATGATATAAGATGAATGAGTTAAGGAGAAGAAGAAATGAGATGTTATGAGGTTGAAGAACATAATTGGGCAACTGATACAGATTGGACAATGTTAAGAGAATGTTGATATAATTTTTTTTTACCTAACATATGATTATGTTAAGTCGGTAAAACATGGTAATGAAGATTTGACAATTCGGTAAGTTAAGTTGTTTTGGCTATCGAGAAGGAAAATTCACTCGGTAAGGTAAAAGAAAAAGGAAAGGTCACTCAGTAAAGTGAAAGGAACTCAAGACACCAAACAGAAAAGAAAGGTTTAGGCACCGAGTGAAGTTAACCTAAATTCAAAGGAAGAACACCAAGCAAGGAACATTTATTAAATAAGGATTCAATCGACATTTAATGGTTAGCTATGATGAGCTAGATGATCATGATGATAAGGAAAGTTAGTTACAATGATCTACAATTATGAAAATTCAAAGAGAAGATCTATGACAAGATCTAAGCAGAAAAAAGAGAAGTAACAAGTTTCTATCTAAAAAGTTCGAGTTCCAAGCTGAAAAGGAAATGTGTTACTAAGATCCGAATTCAAGGTATAATGAATTGAACGGTCAAGATTGACTAAAGGAAAATTTAGTAGATAAGATTAAGACGTAAAATTTGTCTATATAAAGGATGATCTTATATGGACAAATGTTTGTAAAAGTGATGAACATAAGAGTCACCAACGGATAAAGAGGAGAAGGAACAAAGAGATTTTGAGTGGGAAAACAAAGATTTGATGAAGTGTTGATTCCAGTCGATAATGAAGAATTGAAGAGAAGATTAAAGAGCGAAAAAAGGATTTGATTATGCAAAGATAGTTGCAAATCTACAGGTCAATTTTATTACTGTTTCTTATTAGCATTTGTAACAAAGTGGACTTAACAATCTTATTGTAAAATCCTTAAAAAAGGTAAACATTCTAAAGAGTGTTTGAAGCCCTCTAACAAGGCCACTCCTAACAGGGTGAAGATCTTAACAAATCTGAGGTAAATCCCTTGACCTGGTCATACTTAACAATGTGTATTGTAATCTTTAACCAGATTGGCTCTTAACCAGGTGTACTTTAGAAGAGAATTTTCTTAGTGGGTGATAATTCCCACAGTGGTTTTTCCCAAAGTTGGGTTTCCACGTTAAATACTGGTGTTACATTTTGTGAATGATTTACTGATTTTTATAGTTTATTTATTGTTTTTGATAAATAGTGAATTATGTTGTTACCGAGCTTCTACTAAGTTAATAAAAAATAAGTTGTTTAAGGTATTTGGGATCAGGGATTACTAATTCACCCTCCTCCCCCTCTTCATAATCCAACAATTGGTATCAGAGAGCTAAGTACTCTGAAGAGATAAGTTTAAAAGACTTGAGTAAAAGATTTGAAGATTTATAGGAGAGAAGTACCTAAGTTGAACATGGAAAGTTTCTCAACATGGAAAAGCATAATGAAATTGTATCGGTCTGGGATTGGAGAATATGCCATGTATTTTCTAGAAAATGATTACACTCCACCGCCTACCGGACATTTGACATTTGATCATATGAAAGAAAAGAAGGTACAAAACTTGGTTATGATAAAGATTGCTTCTTCACTCTCCAATGTTGAATTCAATGATATCAAGGATTGTGCTAATTCAAAAGAGATATGGGACACACTTACACTTATCTACGGAGGAGATCAGAATGTCCAGAAAGATAAGGTTGATAGTCTAAGACGAAAGTATGATGAAATGAGAATGAAAGATGAAGAGAACATCACACAATATAGTAGCAGAATCAAAGAAGTTGTTAGTGCCATCAAAGGTGCTAGTGGAACCTTGAACAATGAAGAAGTGGTAAGTAAATTCTTAAGAAATCTATCTTCTAAGTATTCTATTGGATAACTACACCAAGATGGTGTGCAAAAAAGTGGCTACCCACTCAAAAAATAGAAAAACACTCCTAGCATGATTGACTTACTTTAAATTCAAATAACCCAATTAGCCTTCAGTTTGGTAAATGAATAAGAAAAGGAAGAGGTTGAGGCTTGGGAGCTTCATTTCCCTCCATTTCTCTCCTTTTTTACATGTTTTATTATTTGAAACAGGTTTTTCAAATTCTTCATCATCGGCTTTACACATCATCAAGTGACTATTTGTAAAATTACCACCATAATTTCACACAACTTCTAAGATTTATAACCATATACTTTTTTCTATTTTTGGACAACATTAGCATAGTAAAGTTTAATTTTCTTTACCATTATATCCAAAGTTCTGACAGACATATGTGTATCATTTTCTTAATAACTTTTGATCTACTTGACCAAATAGAAAATAAATTACATATTATTGTTCTATACTTGATTTTATGTACTTTAAAAAAATTTATTTTTAATTATTTTGATGGAAGTTATGTCTAGCGCACGAACAAACACCTAATTTTCAAGATGAACACACTTCAAAAAATCATAAAAAATAAAATACTTGACAAAAAATTACAAAAAAATACATAACTTGTAGATCTTGCTCTTATCTATCTTTCTGCCAAAGGGTTTTTCAAAATACTAGATCTAACTATGCCTTTTTTGATGCACACGAAAAATACTATGTTATATTTTTATCAAAAAATTAGAAACAATTTTTTGTGTGCAATAGATTTGACCCTCTTAATATTATCTATTTTAAAAAATATTTAGTATTTTAGAAACTAGATTAAGAGTACTACTATTATTTTTCTTATCACATCTTCTAATATTGAGTACATAACTATAAAATTTCTCTTCCAACTTCGGTTTTACCTAATTTCAGGAAGAAAAAAAAGTGGCCACTTATACCCCCCTTTTTGTATGCCATCTTGGTGCACTTACCCTATTATAGTATCTGCAATTCAAGAATTGAGATCTATATCGAATAATGTTGTTACCCTTGAAGCTCTAATCAGTAAGTTGACTGCATTTGAGCTTAGTAACTATGATAATAGTCTACCGACCATTGAGACTACCTTCAAGTCATCTGTGAGGATTGGACCATCAAGAAGAGAAGGAGAGAATCATAGCAAATCACATGGAAATGAATATGATAGTATTCTAACGGAAGAGAAAGAACAAGAAGAATTGGAAGCACTACTAGCTAATAGACTACCTAGAGGCAAAGGAAAGTATAAAGGTAAGTTGCCATTGAAATGTTTCAATTGTAATAAGATTAGACATATTCCATCTAGATGTCCTAACAATGATATAAATGATAAGAAAGATAAAATAGACAACCAAAACCAAATATTTAGGTATTTTAAGGATAGGTAAAAAGTCTTCTTACCTAGATGAGGAAGGTGTAACAGATGAATATGATGATACCGACAAAGACTATGAAGTTGTCTTTGTTGCAGTAAAGGAAGACTCGATGAAGAAAAGTATGGAGATGAGAAAGAACTTGTGTCTCATGTAAGTAAACTAGACCCTTGGATTATTGATAGTGGATGTTCACGCCATATGACTGGTGATATTGACAAGTTTGAAAACCTAGAAGAGTATGATGGAGGATTTTTTAGATTTGGAAATGATGCTCCATGTCATGTGAAAGGTAAATGATCTATTGTGTTGAATGAAAAGATGAAATGAAATGATGCATACTGGGTGAGAAGATTGAACTATAATCTATTGAGTTTTGCACAACTGAACAATACTAGTCATTGACTATAATTTCAGAATAGAAAAGTGAAGATCTATGGTGCTAATAGAGATCTAATTGAAACTGGTGGACAATCAAGAGGTAATTTATTTTATCTTGATATCGATGAAAAGAGTTTCTTTTTTGTTAAAACTAAAGATATATGGCTATGGCATAAGAGACTTTTTCATGTAAATTTTGATAACTTGATCAAAGTAAGTAAGAAAAGAGAGTAAGAGGTTTACTGAAATTGAGAAAACCTGATAATGTGATGTGCAAAGAATGCCAAATTAGTAAGATGACTAAGTCAAGTTTTCTAAGAAAATATTACTCTACCAATGGTATTTTTGAATTAGTTCATACTGACCTTTGTGTACCTATGAAAGTTCAAAGATATTATGGAGATCAATACTTTATTTTGTTTGTTAATGATTATTCAAGAATGATGACTATTATGTTTCTAAAATAAAAATCTGATGCATTTAAAATGTTTAAGTGGTATAAAGGAAGAGTTAAAAAAGAAATAGGCAAACAACTGAAGTGTTTGAGATCCGATAGAGGAGGTGAATTTATCCCTAATGAATTTACTATCTTTTTCAATGAGTATGGAATCAAGAGACAAGTATCTACATCGAGAACTCCACAACAAAATGGGATAGCTGAGAGAATAAATAGATCCATTGTTGACTGCACTAGAACTTTTTTTATTTATAAAAAGGTTGCACAAACATTATGAAGAGAAGCCATAAGTACTCTAATTTATACTCTCAACTGAGGTATACTTGAAGAAAGGTACAAACAAGACACTCTATGAACTCTAGTTTGGTCACACACCGAATGTAAGTTACTTCAATTTTTTTGGAAGTAAGTGTTATACACTGAAAGATGCTATAAAAAGGAAAGTTTGACTCTAAAGGAGATGAAGGTATATTCCTTGGTTACTCATCAAAGAGAAAAGTATATAAATGTTTGATCAAAGATACTAACAAAATTGTTGAAATCGCAAATGTGAGAATTGATGAATTTGCAGAAAGGAATGAAGAGGATAACAAAAAGGAACTTGAGGATTATAATGGATGTGTCTATGTACAAGATGGTAATTCAATTGATTCAAATGAGAAGAAAGAAGAAGGAACTGATGAGCAAGATGAGCCTCCACTGATAGATGAAAACATTGATGATCAGTCTATCGAACCTGTATTAGAAAAATATGTGAGAAGACATCACTCGCCAAGCAGAATTATTGGAGACAAGAATGTAGGATTCATGACAAGAAGTAAGTTGAAAGATAACACATGTTTAATTTCTAAATTTGAGCCAAGACTAGTTAAAGATGTACTAGAAAATGAACATTGGATGAATTCTATGAAAGAAAAATTTGATCAAATTGAAAAGAATAACACTTGGTCACTGGTACCGAGACTTAAGGACAAGAATGTGATTGGAATAAAGTGAATTTTTAGAAATAAACTCAATGAGAAAGGAGATGTGATAAGAAACAAAGCAAGATTGGTATGTAAAGGGTATGCACAAGAAGAAGGTATTGACTATGGTGAGACATTTTCTCCTATTAATAGATTAGGTGTAAGAATATTGCTTGCATACGCTGCCTACAAAGGATTCAAAGTTTATCAAATAGATGTTAAATCTGCATTTCTAAATGGAATTCTTGAAGAGGAAGTCTACATTGAACAACTTGATGGATTTATTAACAAGAGAAATAAGAATATGGTATACAAACTACACAAATATTTATCTGGATTGAAGCAAGCACCCTGAGCATGGTATGAAAGGCTACACTCTTACTTAGTTAAGATCGGATTTGAAAGAACTAGTGATAAAAATAATTTATATTTGAAATGTGATAGTGTTGATGAAATTATGATTACTAAAATATTTGTTGATGACATTATATTTGGTGGTAATGAGATAATGTCTAAGTCATTTTCTAAAGAAATGAGAAAGGAATTTGAGATGTCTATGATTGGAGAGATTAAATACTTTATTGGACTTCAATTACAACAAGCTAAAGATGGGATCTACATAACTCAATCAAAGTATGTCAAGGAGATCCTAAAGACTTTCAATATGGAAGATTCAAAACTGGTTGGAACACTGATGGCTACTAGTTGTAAATTATCAAAAGAAGATGACACAAAAGAAGTGAATGAGACACTTTACCGATCTATGATTGGTAAGTTACAGTATGTTGTACATAGCTGACTAGATATTGCACATTTAGTTGGTATTGTTACAAGCTTTTCTACCAACCCAAAGGAGACACATTTATCTACACTGAAGAGGATATTCAAATATTTGAAAGGGACTGAAGATTTCGGTCTTCTATATAAAAGAGAAGGAAATTTTTATCTTAAGGTATATATTGATATTGATTGGGTAGGAAATATTGATGACAAGAAAAGCACTAGTGGCGGAGCTTTCTTTTTAGGAGAAAGATTGGTGACATTGTTAAGCAAGAAACAAAGTTGTATTTCACAATCTATTGTTGAAGCTGAGTATGTTGCAACAGCTGTGAATTGTTCTAACATTGTATGGATCAAACAACTACTGGAAGGTATGCATGAAGAGATCATTGATCCTATTACAATATATTGTGATAATACCAGTGATATTAACATATCAAAGAATCCCGTGATGTATTCCAAGACAAAGCATATATCAATTATCACTACTTGAGAGAGAAAGTACAAGATAAACATGTGACATTGGAGTATATGAATTCTAAAGAACAAATAGCTGACATATTTACTAAACTACCACTGAAGGATGTTGTTGAGTATCTCTGAGGTAAGTTAGGTGTTCTTCCCCTATCCAATGTGCACTAAGAAAAGATGCATGCTACATCAATTCATAAACTCATTAGAATATCTATTTTTTGAGTTGATGCTAGTATTTCACTCTTTAGATGAATCCTGAAGGTATGAAGGATGTTTATGACTGTAATGGAGAATCTATAAACTTGAGGTATAATCTAATAAGTTTATATTTCTTTCGCATTGTTGCCAAAGAGGGAGAAGAATAGAAGAGGAGATGAATAAATTAATTGAATATATAAGAGGGAGATGAATGACTCCAAAGGGAGTATATCATTGTTGATTGTTGAATACAAAGAAGGAGAATGTTGTTGATGTATTGATGAATAAAGAAGATGGAATCCGAAAAGGAAATTGTCAAAGAGGGAACAGTAAAGAAGACTACTACTAACATAAAGAGAATGATTACAAATGGAAGACCAAGACCAAAAAGAAGAAGTTAATACTCAGAGGGAGTACAAAATATGAATGATAGTGAAGTGTACCATCATCAATTGAACACTAAATTTTTTAATGTTCCCATCAATGCCAAAGAGGGAGATTGTTACTATAACTGATAGTAATGTTGAAGATTGATTATTTGATGGAGCTAATGATGAAGACCGACCAAGATAAGAGGAATACATGATGATAGTAGAAATTTTATATCAGTTATTATCTTTTCATTGATGTCAAGAAATTGATTTCTGTTTTATATTATTTTTCCATATCATTCGGTAATGATATAATATGAATGAGTTAAGGAGAAGAAGAAATGAGATGTTATGAGGTTGAATAACATAAATGGGAAACTGATGTAGATCATAAAATGTTAAGAGAATGTTGATATAATTATTTTTTACCTAACATATGATTATGCTAAGTCGGTAAAACATGGTAATGAAGATTGGACAATTTGATAAGTTAAGTTGTTTTGGCTACCAAGCAATAAAAGTCACTCGATAAGGTAAAATAAAAAGGAAAGGTCACTCAATAAAGCGAAAGGAAATCAAGAAAATGAACATAAAAGAAAGGTTTAGGCACCTAGCAAAGTTGACCAAAATTCAAAGGAAGAACACCAAGTAAGGAACAATTATTAAATAAAGATTGGATCAACATTTAATGATCAGCTATGATGAGCTAGATGATCATGATGATGAGGAAAGTTAGTTACAATGATCTATGGTTATGAAAATTTAAAGAGAATATCTATGGAAATATCTAAGTGGAAAAATGAGAAGGAACAAGTTTCTAGAAAAGTTCAAGTTCCAAGGTGAAAAGGAAACGTCTTACCAAGATCCGAATTCAAGGTATAATGAATTGAATGGTCAAGATTGACAAAAGGAAAATGTAATAGCTAAGATTAAGAGGAAAAATTTGTCTATATAAAGGATGATCTTATATCCAGACAAATGGATAGAAAAGTGATGAACAAAAGAGTCACCGACTGATAAAGAGGAGAAGGAACAAAGAGATTTTGAGTGGGGAAACAAAGATTTGATGAAGTGTTGATGCTAGTGGATAATGAATAATTGAAGAGAAGATTGAAGAGAAAACAAAGGATCTGATTATGAAAAGATAGTTGCAAATCTAAAGGTCAATTTTATTACTATTTCTTATTAGCATTTGTAACAGATAAAATATCTTAATAGAGTGGACTTAACAGTCTTATTGTAAAATCCTTAAAAAAGGTAAACATTCTAAAGAGTGTTTGAAGCCCTCTAATAAGGACTCTTCTAACAGGGCGAAGATCCTAACAGATTTGAGGTAAATCCCTTGACTGGGTCACACCTAATAGTGTGTATTGTAATCTTTAATCAGATTGTGATGCAGGAGCATCCTAGGTGTAAGAGCAATCTTACATCACCCAAAAATATTTATGTTTTTGTATTTAATAAGGGCTATCTTGTGCAGAGTCGCTATTTATGGAAACTTGCTATTTTTAGTAAGTTGGTCTTACGATCTCAAAATGTTCTAATTTTACATGTGGAGGTTCATCTCAGTCATATTAGCCTGCCAGCAAAGTTTCATGGCTAGATCAGGTCTAGTTTTGAAGATATTGAAGATTTTTGGTATTGGCAGCAGGGTAAAAAAAACTTTGAACTCAGTTTTGAAGGCTTTAGAGGCCTCGGATGAGGTCAAAAATTTGGGTGTTGAGTGCTTTGCATGAGTTAAGCTTGTAGAGTGCTTCGTGGCATTTCTGAAATGGGGTTATAATAGTCAATCGGGTCAACTGGTGATGACTTATGGTCTCCGAAAGTCGGGCCACCTAAAATGGCAAAAAATAATTTTCCTTCAAAATTTCTGTTCTGGTTTCAAAAGTTATTTTGAGCCGACTTTGATGTAATAAATTGAAAAAAAAAAAAATTCTAAATTTGGTCGGCCCTTAGGGCTAAATTTTTGGAACCTTCTCGGGCGGTGGAAATTGCCTATATAAAGAAGGCCCGTAGTGTTGTCTAGGACAGTTCTGGGTAGTAGATCTGGGTATTGATTCGAGGCTTTGTCCTACAAAATATTGTAAGGGAATGCCCATGTGGCTTTGCATATTATAATTCTGAAAGTTTGTAATTCCACATTTGTGGAGATAATAAGAAGCCAATTTTCTGTTCTTGCATATTATTGTTGTTGTTTCTCTATTTATGTTATGTGTTTGTGGTATTAAGGGGAGCACCCTTCATCAAGTGGTATCTGTACACACTAAAATGGTGCACTTCTATGAACCATTATATGCAAGGTTGCTCAAGAATGAGGCCTCACAAAGCGGCTCATAACTCTTTATGCATGGAGTTGCAAGATTGAAAATTGCTCTCAGCTAGAGCTACAAACTTGTGACCTTGCTAGTCAACCACACAACGAGAGATTCAAATGAAGACAAGGGCAACAATGTCAATATCTCCAAGAATCAAATATGCAATGCAATGCAAATTTAAATGAGAATGCAATCTAAGCTATGAAAGGAAAGTACAATGCAATTAATCTATGAAAGGAAATAGCAATGGATTACAATACCTCCTATTTAGACTATGTGAGCTTATTCTATTGCATAAAAGGAAATCTATACTAGGAATGCCATTATCATGCAACTAAGAAAGAAAATATGCAACTAAATGATGAAAGCAACAAGTCTTCAATATCTTTAAAAGCTCCAAATGCACCTAAAACTTGCAGCATAACATTAGCATAAAAACATGGTATATGCAAATGGAGGAGAGAGCTCTCCTTTTATAAGAAATGAGGTGAAATGAACCATTGAGATTAAGAGGCAAAAAGTCTTAATCGGCGGTGGAGGTTGAAAGAGGAGCAATCCATGTGCACAAGTATCCTCCAATGAGAGTGAAGTGTTGACTTTTGAGCCTCATGTGAGACAAAAAGTATTTTTTTCCTTTTTGTAAAATATGAATAATGCTTTATTTGTGCAACTTAGGATAAGAAGAAAAGTGGGGGCTTTTTATTTATTAAAAGGGGAGGAAATATTCCTTTTGAATAAATAAAGACTTAGGATAAATGGTTAGCCCATAGGATAAAAATCTAATATATGATCAAAATTAAGATTTGATCAAGAAATTGATAATGTTCAAAATATTGATTATTGATCAAAATGATTCAGGGTTGATAAATCAAATAAATGGGGCCCAAAGTCTAGGCAACCATTTTTGGGTGCATACATTTGCCCCTCTTTGACTAATGTGTGATCGATTTGGGAACACATGTAGTCAAAGAATGAAGTTGAAATGTGAGATCGATCTGGGATCACAAAACAACTCAGATATGAGGTTGATTCTGGATCATATCCAGATAAAACATAAACAAATACCTTTGAACATGAGGTCGATTCGGGATCACATTCAAAGTAAGAGATAAGAATCTCAAATTTGAGCAGAAGCTCACAAAAGATGTCTGAATCAAGAAAATCAAGGAGAGGGATAAGAATCTCATAAGTACTACCCCCTCAAAATTGAAATCAAAATCAGGTAGAGAGGAGAACAGCGAATTGATAAGGATTTGATCAAATCAGAATGAAATCATAATCGAAGGTAAGGATCAATAGGTTAACCATTAGGCAATGAACCATGCCCCAACCTGATTGAAAAGACGCAGTCAAACATGAGAAAGGAGGGAATGGAATGAATATGAATGAAAGACTAGAAGTTTGGAAGACATGGAAATGAAGAAATGGCAATGCCCCAACAAAGATCGAAGGACTAGGCCTCAAAAGATCAGTCAACTGCGCAGAAGAAGGGAAGATTTTGAAATGCGATTTTGACTATCAAGATGACCTCAGATTTTGATTTCAAGTTCGAAAATGGATCGAGGACGTTGAATTTAGCTAGGAGTGCAATTTTTGCGCAATTCTGAGGTGTTTTGAAAATGAGGTCAAAAAGTCAAAAGGCTATAAAAGGGGTCAAAATGTCATTTTCAAAAATCATTTATCTTTTAGTGATTTGAAAATTTCCAGAGCTTTAGAGAGAGAAAATGGCCGAGCAAACAAGAGTTCCCGTCCACAGGCATCGATTCAAGCGCGCCCGGTTGCACAACCGGCCACCACACTATCCTGCCCCGATATGTTTTCGAAAAACTCGAGCTTTTTGAGGCATTTTTCACATTTAATAAATTTTTTAGCACATTTTTCAAATTTTTAAATTTCAAAAAAAATTTGTTGGGCGAAATATCGCGCGATACTTTAGAAGTATCGCGCCCTTTGGAGAGAAATATCGCGTGATACTTCGCGGGTCCCCAAAGTATCACGCGACCTAAGGCACTAGTATCGCACAATACCAGGTGAAGTATCACGCGGCATAAGGTATATCGCCCCGCTATAGGGAGAAGTATCGCGCGATACTTCTCCAAAAAAGAATATCGCCCAAGTTAAAATTTGATTTTTTACGCATTTTTGAGCAAAAATGACATGGGTCTAGACAATGTTACGTTTTAGAGATGTTTTATACTGAGTTTTTTTTTTAGACATCCATCATGATATGTGCTAACAACTGGCTTGGTTTTGGCTTGCAGGAGGTCTTTCCGGCGCTGATCATCAAAGCGCCGAAGGTGACGGGATTGAGATGTGTCTGAGATCTAGACGATCCGGGCAATGCTGATGTCCGGGCCATGGGATTTAGATACTTATTAAGATATTCGTACATTAGAGCGGACCATGGGTTGTTAACTGCTCTTGCTGAGAGATGGCACAGTGAGCACAACACCTTCCACCTGCCTACTGGAGAGGCATCGATCACTTTACAGGACGTCTACAGGATCTTACGAGTGCCATGTCATGGCGAGCCGGTGAGTATAATCATAAATGTAATATTTTCATATGAGGAAAATTGACATGATTTGTTTGTTGGCACAGGTGTACTATGATCAGGATGCCACTGAGGGGCGTCGACTAATCCAGGAGATGTTCCAGGATGTCACTATTCTAGATAGGCATATCAGCTGGGAGAGGCTGATAGATGATTTTGGCAGAGACTACCCAGTGCCATGTATTGTGGCCTCTATTATCTCACAGATCCTGATGACTGATCGCAGTCAGAAGGGATTCCCAATCGGATGGGCTCAGTTACTGGTTGATTTGGTAGGCAGGCCTCGTTGGATGGCATGGGGTCCTGCCATATTGGCAGAGATGTACCATGAGTTACACAAGATCATCTACAAAGACGGTCAGACATGGGCATGCGGTGCCATCCTGGCACAGGTGTGGGCATGGGAGCACATCGCTATGGTGCACCCCAAGGTTCAGCCGAGGGAGAGGAGGTACCCTTTTATCTATAGATACCTCGGGTTCATATCACATGCCCATACTAGAGATGTGACATATTATAGGAGGATTCTAGATGAGATAGCCTCGTTCACATGGAGGCCATACAAGGAGGTGGAGGTCTAGGGAGATGCGGCCGATGAGCTGAGTTACATGCTGTGCACTTGGCCACTGGTAGGTCGATATGCAGAGATAGTTGAGAGATTCTACATCACTCGAGTGTGGTGGCAGTTTGGGAGGCAGCAGCGAGTCTCGATAGAGACTACTACATACACCAAGACTAGGGATGAGGAGGGTCATGGGTGGCTACCCATGTTGGATTATCAACAGGCTGTCGCAGAGACAGTGGGTATAAGGAGCAAGCCCTGGGAGTATTTCCCAGATGTGGCAGATGCAGGGGCCGATGCGGCATACAGGGCAAAGAGGTGGAGGGTGCCATTCCCTCAGTTTACAGTACCAGATGCACAGGTACCAGCGCAGGGAGGAGACGGAGGGGATGACAGGGGAGACGGAGGGGACAGAGGGGATGGAGGGGATGGAGGAGATGGTGGGAGGGGGAGAGGGAGGAGGATGGAGAGAGGAGAGGGATCGAGATCAGGTGGCCAAAAATGGTCACGGGGACAAAGATCAGCGATGCTTGAGGATGAGACAAGACCAGCTCATCGGCAGGCAGAGGCATAGCAGGAGCAGCCTGCGGGTGGGGATGATCTGAGAGCCCAGATACAGGCTCAAGAGGCAGAGATATAGTAGCTCTGGATTACTATAGCAGTGTGAGATTAGCAGCTATTGGATCTGAGAGTAGAGTGAGATCAGCAAATAGCCGATCTCAGGGCAGAGATAGCACACCGTGAGGTGATGGCACAAGCAGATGCACTAGAGCTCTGACGGGAGTTAGCAAGAGTAGCTTATTATCATGGACTCTACTTGTAGGCTGTTCCAGAGGGTGAGAGTGTCATCATACTCTCAGAGGGTAGGGGTATCAGATGTGGTACTTGATAGGAGAGCTATGCCTCCTCCACCACCACGAGCTCCTCACAAGGGTGGTAGCGAGTCTTAGGGTTAGGTCTTAGGTTGATAGATTTTTGAGACATTGATCCAGATTATGGGATCCCATTTGTATCATGACATTGATGTATATATGAGATTACTGGATGTTCGATTGTATCATGTGTTTATGTCTCTCTTCTGATGGATGTATCAGTTTATGTATATTGTCTTATCATTTTGCTCAAAAATGCTTATGTATATGCTTATGTATGTTCTCTCTTATAGATGTATGTTTAATTCTCATGTGTATGATATAGACTCATGTTTCTTGAAAATGATAGTTTTGATATAGATATGATGATATGATTAACCCCTTGTGATGAATAGGAACAGGTTCGAGATGAAAAAGACAAGGAGTGAAAGACATGATCAAGAAGAAGGAAAGGTGAGTGCAGTCGACTGACAGGTCCACGTAAGATGAAAAGGAGAGCTCTCTCCATATGCAAGAAATGTAAAATTAGACTATCATGACCCTAAAAAATGCATGCTACTATGAAAGTGGTTGACTTGCAAGGTCACAACACTTATAGACATCTAATTATCATCATCGAGCATTATTGGTAGCGTCATAAGATCATACAATGCACACTAACATAACTATGTGGATATGAATATGATCTTTATCAGATAGAAATGTGGGAATCCCACCTAGGCATCAAAAGACATATAGGTCAAGATGACTAGTGCAGTGAGACTACCTAAGTTTGATATGGCGAGATTATGCTTGTATCAAGATACATGAAAATCAAGATAGCTAGAAGCATGCACTCGCAAAACAGGCAAGGATAATACCTTGTCAATCCATAGGGTCAAGTAAAACCAACATAAATGCTCATGATAGTTAGGATCAACAAAATATACCCACAAGTAAATAAAGAAAGAAAACATGTTCTCATTCCCTCATTCTTCTAGCTATGCATCATCGAAAACTTCTTAGGGAGAGACCACTCATCGAAGAAATCCTCATAGACAGCACACAAAGAAAATAAAGGCAACATATCTCAATGAGTTGATTGTTTAAGTGCGTGTGTGTTGGTCATAGAGTCAAACTCTGAGTATCATATCTGCTTAGTGAAAAATATCACATCATACGAGACTGTTGGGTAAGACACCTGATAAGTGTTAAGAAACACTCGACACAAGGGTAGTGTTGAAAAACACTGTTTGGGGTGGTGTTGAAAAACACCTGTTTGGGGTGGTGTTGAAAAACACTTATTTGTGAAATGCCCCAAAAGACAAACGCACCTAAAGGACCAATGCTAATAGTTATGCCCCCTAGACAAAGAGAAAGACCAATTCCAAACCAAGTCAAATAAGGTCAAGGCATGATGGAAAGTGGCTAAGTGTCAAGGATGCATGCTAAGAAATAGGAGTGCAAAGGCCTCAAGTAGCGCCTGTTTCCAGGTTTTCACCACTTGGATTCTTTTTTTGTAATTTTTCCTTTTTTAGATTTTTAAATTTTTTTGATTTCTTTGTATTTTTTAAAGACTTTTTATACTTTTAGGATTTTTTTAGCATCATATATGAATTTTTTTGGTATCTTTTCAGGATCAATAAGATATATACAGAGGATGCCCCCAGACAGAAATGAGCATCAAGGATAAAACTTCTTGAGATGCACAATGTTGATGGGATCAGGGAGCTATTCTCCATCAGGATCTGATAGTAAATATGTACCGGTACCAAAAGCAGCTGTGATAACATATGGTCCAAGCCAGTTAGGTTCAAACTTGCCCTTTTGCTCTCGGTTCTGTTGGTTCTTAGGGTTCTCTCGCAAAACAAGATCACCTATTTGAAATTCTCTAGGGCGAACCTTCTTGTTGAATGCCTTGGACATACGCTTCTGATACACTCTCATATGATCAAAGGAAGCCTTACGCTTCTCATCTAGAAGTTCTAGTTCCTGTAATCTCATGGCGTGGTAATCCTCATCTGTAATCAAACCTTTGAGTGAGACTCTAAGTGATGGTATCTCGACTTCTAAAGGCAATACCGCTTCAGCGCCATAGGTGAGAGAAAAGGGAGTGGCTCCTGTAGGTGTGCAAATGCTTGTTCTGTAAGCCCATAGTGCTGGATTGATTTGTAAGTGCCAATCCCTACCATTCTTGTGCACTGTCCAATGAAGAATTTTAAGAATGGTTTTGTTAGAAGCTTCTGCCTGTCCGTTTCCCTGTGAAAAATAGATGGAGGACCAATGTTGCTTGATTTTAAACTTTTTGCATAGATGCTTTAGGTCCTTATTCTTGAATTGACCTCCGTTATCGGTGATAATCTCAGAAGGTACTCCAAATTGACAAATAATATGATTCAAGATGAACAAAGAGATAGTCTTCCCTGAAGCAACAGAAAGTGGCACAGCTTCCACCCATTTTGTGAAGTAGTCAGTGGTAGTAATAATGAACTTATGTCCACCTGATGAGTTGGGATGAATCTGCTCAACTAGCTTAAAGGCCCAGCGCTGAAATGGCTAATGAGAAACAAAAGGGATCAACTCCCTACCTGGAGCATGAATCAGGTTTCCATGTTTCTGACATTTTTCACATGACTTAGCAAAGGTGATTGCGTCTATCTGCATTGTGGGCCAATAATATCCCACCCTAAGCAACCTTCAGGCCATGGCAAGACCATTAGAATGTCCACCACAAATGCCCTCGTGGATGTCAACTAACACTTGGTTGGATTCCTCCTTTTCCAAGCACCTACGGAGCGTCCCATCTAAACCCCTCCTATATAAATCACCAGAGATGAGGGTGTGGTGAGAGGTGTTACGGATGAGGTTTCAGCGTTTAGAGCGATTGAATGTGTCGGGGATGATGCCATCACGAAGATATGAATAGATAGCACCATATCGGGAAGATTCGTGTGTGATAATGGCACAAATGACATGGCTTTCAGACGAGTCAAAGATGGGATGGTGTAGCTCTTCCACCAGGAATTCAAATCTGGATTCATGTGTCTCCAACTGAAGAAGGGAAGCTAATGTGGCCATGGCATCTGCAGCTTTGTTCTTTGTCCTAGGGATCTGTTGAAACATAAGAAAGGTAAAGTAACGCTTCAATGAGTCAACCATCTTTTTGTAGGGTATCAATTTATCATCCTTGGTTTGATACTCCTCATTGACCTGGTTGATGATTAACTGAGAATCCCCAAAGACATGTAATTCTATGATGTTCCATTCTATAGCCATTCTCAAGCCATTGGTTAAAGCTTCATATTCTGCAATACTATTCGTACATGGGAATAAAAGTTTGTAAGACTTTGGAATATTGTACCCATGTGGAGAAACAAATAATACTCCAGCACCTGATCCATTTTGCATGCGGGAACCATCAAAGAACATTGTCCAAGTGCGAGTAGTTGTATACAAGATGTGTTCATCTGGGAGTTCTACTTGAACCGGCATACTATCCTGAATTGGGAAATCAGCTAATTGGTCAGCAATAGCTTGCCCTTTTATGGCCTTCCTTTCAATGTACTCTATGTCAAATTCAGTTAGGACCATCATCCATTTAGCAAGTCTACCCGTGAGGGTAGCCTTACTAAGCAAGTACTTAAGGGGATCAATTTTTGCAACCAAATGTATGGTATGAGCAAGCATATAGTGTCGCAACTTTTGAGAGGCAAACACCATTGCAAGACAAGACTTTTCAATGTTATTGTAATTGACCTCATAGGAGACTAGAGTACAGCTGATATAGTATATGGCCTGTTCTTTCCTAGTATCATCTAATTGAGCCAACAATGCCCCTAAGGAAGTGTCTGTAGCTGAAATATATAGGATCAATGGTTTCCCTGGAATAGGAGGCATTAGGATCGGAGGATTAGCCAAGTATTGTTTGATCTGATCTAGGCTCTTTTGACAATCCTCGTTCCAAACACAAGAAGTGCCCTTATGCAATGTCTTGTTAAAGGGTTGCGCCCTATCTGCAAGCTAAGAAATAAACCTCCTAATTGATTGAAGATGTCCCTGAAGACTTCTCATTTGGCTGATATTTTGAGGAGGTGGCATATCTAGAATTGCTTGGACCTTTTCGGGATCAACCTCGATACCTTTTGCTAATATTATGAATCCTAAAAGTTTGCCTGAGGTGACGCCAAATGCGCACTTCTTTGGATTCAATCTGAGTTGAAACTGTTCCATGTGATCTAGAATTACTTCCAGATCATCGAGGTGTGTGTCCTGTTGTCTTGATTTTGCCAAGGTATCATCCACATAATCTTCCATGTTTTTGTGCATCATATCATGAAAGATAGTGGTCATAGCTGTTTGGTAGGTTGCTCCTACATTTTTTAATCTGAATGGTATGACGTTCCAGCAATAGGTTCCCCATGCACATGTGAATGCTATTTTCTCTTGGTCTTCGGGAGCTATTTTAATTTGGTTATATCCAGAGAAACCATCCATTAGAGAGTATATCTCATAGCCCGCTGTCATGTCCACTATCATGTCAATGTTTGGAAGTGGAAAATCATCCTTTGGGCATGCTTTGTTTAAGTCTCTAAAATCTATACATACATGAATGGACCCATCATGTTTGGAAACTGGTACTATGTTTGAGATCCATTCTGCATAATCGATGGCTCTAATGAATCCAGCTCTCAAAAGTTTTTCTAATTCCCCTTTGACAAGGAGAGCTACATGGGGATGCATTTTTCTGAGTCTTTGTTTCACTAGTTTGACGCCTGGAGCTATGGATAAGTGATGCATTATAAGATTTGTGTCAAGCCCTGGCATGTCTGAATAGGTCCATGCAAAATTAATTTTATTTTTTTGTAAGAACTGTACATATGCCTTGGTCTCTTCCTTTGATAAAGATTGAGCAAGATGAACTATTTGAGGAGTTTCTTCTCTGCTCAAATTGACTGGCTTTGTTGGCTCAATCAATACTGATGATCTATCCTAGAAATAACTCGGCAAGTTATTAAGTACCCCATCCTTAGGTGCCTCAAAGAGGTTTTCACCCTTGGATGCGTCATTTCTTTTTACTATTTTTGGTTCTAATACCGCCACAAAGTGGTTTTCACCATCAGACCTATTTTTGTTTTTTTTTTCTCTTTTATTTTTAGACTGAGGTACTTAATATCAGGCTCTGTCATGCTAGTTGTTGGTTCATTGGTGGAAGAAGCCACAGGTTCAAGAGCATTCAGATAGCAGGCAATTTCGTAATCATTCTAAAAAGTGAGGAATATAGGCTCTTGATGGCGCTGAGACCAGTCAATTAGGTCAAAGTGAACAAGGGGTAGGTCAATGGCTGGTTCAATGTTGTTTATGCGAAAAGTGTCATCTCTGGTGACCATATAATCGGAGTTCATCAAATCTTCTCCTAAGATACCCAAATTAGGACTCATCCTACCAAACCAAGCGTCATCCACTAAGGCAATTTGAGGAGTGCAATCCTCTAGTCCTACACTAGGATCATTGGCCGCATCGGGTTGGGTACTATAGGCATGGACAATATCTATGTCCAAATCAACTGTTGCATCTGAAAGCGAGTCCCATTCATATTCATGGGAGTCTGTGTCTAAGTCATCATTTGGGCCTCATGATGTAGAAGCCTCAAGGTTAGGTAGGGTTTCCCCCTCTCTAGTGCTAGCATTGGTACTATCCATCGCAACTAGGATAGCAACACTTTCCTTTATCGATCTAGCAGCCATACGGTTACTATCCGTCGTAGCTGGGATAGTAGGACTGTCAAATATCAAATCTATAGAATCTCCCCAAAGGAGATTTGTTGAGGGCACCCAATCATCAGACACATCTTGTTGATTAGACAGATCAGGCGTATAGTCTGAGTCACTGTCACTGTCTGTCGCAGCTGGGACAGGGACACCTTTCTTCTTCTTATTGTCAAAACCTAAGCCAACCGTGGACTTATTCTTTCATCCAAAAAGAGCATGATCAAGAGGCTCAGCTTTAGCATCTAGCCTATGGCTAAGGGGACCATATCCACAATAACCCATATTCTTAACCAGTGTATACCCTCTCCCATAAGCTTCAGGTGAAGGAGCAAAATTCTCATTGTGTTTGTACTTCTCCTCGTGATAGATCCAGTCCCTTACGGCAACTTCCTCTTTCTCTTCCTAAATGGGGACCGAAGACTCAACAAATGTTCCAAATAATGTCATTGCTGATGACGAAGGTTTCATATTTGGTGATGGTCTCCCATAAGACCTAGGAGAGATTGGCATTTTTGTGAAAGAATCAATTTTATAATCTCCCATCCCAAGATCTATGGTCTTAAACTTTTATTTGCATTGTTCAAATGAACTGCTAGGACTGTCAGCTTCCCTATTCAAAGGTACATGTGATCTAGCAGAAATGTTATTAACTGACAAAGCACTATCTCCAAGTATGCAAATTTCGACACCATTATGGGGAAACTTAACACACTAGTGATACGTTGATGGGACTGCTTGCATTTCGTGAATCCATGGCCTACCTAGAAAAATGTTGTAGGCTAAAGGTCCAACATCAATAATTTGAAATAAGATATCCTTTTCTACTGGACCAATGCGAATAGGCAAAATGGCCAATCCCTTAGAACTTCTTTCTGCTTCATCATATGCCTTGATTGTGATCTTTTTCCTTGTGTCAATGACATTCTCAAAATATCCTAGAGCCAGCAACAAACTCATGGTACAAATATTGAGCCCCGCACCCCCATCTATCAGTACACGCCTAACACAGGTTTTATGAATCATGACTTCGATGTGTAAGGCCAAGTTATGTGGGTGACTAATGGATTTGTCGTCTTGTTCTGAGAAGGTGAGGTAATGAGGGCTAGCCAAATGGTCGACCATATTCTAGAATTGATCAATATCGAAGTTGTTAGGGACACTGGCTGCTCGCAAAGCATCCTCAAGGACACGCTTATGCTTAGGGGACAATTCTAAAAGCTCAAAAATGGATATCTACGTGGGTGTTCATTGTAATTGGTCAATAAGATTATAATTGGAATCAGGACCAATGGCAGATTTAGGAGGAATGCCTTTAGACGTGGGCTGCTTAGACTTGCTAGTGCTAGGACCTTTGATAATAATGGGAGTTTGAGCTTGACCCCTAGTGACAGCATTGAGGGACTGGGGCATTCTTTGTGAGTGAGGACCTCTTATCACCACAATGGGTCTTTCATCAGTCATAGGAGTTGAGTCCACATTATGTCCGTAAGGATCTTTCCCTCTTACCATGTTGATGTTATCGTCAGCCACTTCAAGCATGTTAATCACATTGTCAGCATTTGTGTATGTATAGTTGATAGCCGCCTTTCCATTCTTATTGTTAGAATTCTCTCCTTTCTCATATTTAGGCAAGGGCTCTTTAAAGGCTTTATGATCCGCATTAGTGGTTAAACCATCAACTTGTAATTGTCCTTTTTCAATAAGGTCTTGGACAAGATGCTTGAGTTTAAAATAATTTTCTATGTCATGTCCAATCCCATTATGGAAAATGCAAAAAGCCTTCGCATCCCACCAATGAGGTAAAGGATTCGATATACGATGTTTTGTAGGATCCTGTGGGTCTGCCAAATTGTGAGCAACTAATGTCTTAAAAACATCTGCATAAGACTCCCCCAATTTGGTATATTGTCTCTTCTCCATTTTAGGTCTCCTTTGATACTTAGGTTTGTCTTGTTGTGTTGAAGACGTTTGCAGCTTCATAGCTTGAACTGCATGAGAGAGGTTAAGAACTCCTTCATTTTTGGGTTGAGATGAGTCAACAACTCTGTCATTGACCACTTGCTTGTTTTTGTTCCAATAGGAGTTCTTTTTGTCCTTGTTATCATTAGCATTGTTATTTTGGCCATTGTTGTTATTTGTTGTTTTAGCCAAAATTCCTTGTTCTTTTAGGACATCCTCAATGCAACATGCCACCTCTACCATAGTATCAAAGGAATTAAACGGGATTTTCTTGACTTCATATCTTAGTTATGGTATTAGATTGTTCACAATGATATCAATTCTCTCCTCCTCAGGGATTGTCCTTGGGTATTTTGAACACAATCATCTCCATCGTTGTAAAAATGTGACAAAAGATTCCCCTTGATTTTGCTTGAGTTTGCACAAATCAAGCATTGTGACCGACCTCAATAAGTTGTAAGCAAAATGCTGAACAAACCTTTGGACAAGTTCTTTAAATGTCTTTACTAGAGGGGAAAGGTTGGTGAACCACTCCATGGCTTGACCTTTTAAGCTCCTTGGGAATAATCTCATCAAGTAGGAGTCTTCATGGTGAAAGGAAAAGCTCATTATGTAGAACTGTCGAACATGGTCGTGAGGGTCACCAGTGCCATCATATTTGTCATATGTTGGGAACTCAGCTTTCTTAGGGAATTCTACCATCACCACACTTTTGTCAATGGGGTGAGGACATATGGAGTCCAAATGAAACGTGCTCTTGGGAGCCTTCATCCTGTCTATATCCTTTTGCATTTGTAAGATCACCTCATCAGTGGAAGGGCTCTGTTTCTTGATCTTTTGGTGAACATCAAAATTATATGGAACTTTAGCACCTTTGTTAATAAGACTTTCCAAGAATTGATCTTTATTTTGTTCCACATATTGCTCCACATATGCTTGAAAGGATGGTTCTTATTGCATAGTCATGAAATCCATATGATCAAATTTAACATAACTTCCTCCATGTTGTGAGCCATGATGTGCTCATTGGGAGGGTTGCTTTGAATGTCTGTGAGACGACTGTCTCCTATGATGGTCATATCTTGAAATCCTTCTACCTCTAGGACTTGGGGATCTTGAGGGTGTTCTTGACCTTCTTCTAGGACTTGGGGAAGGGGTAGATGGGGGTGAGTTGGTCCCACTATTAGTGCCCCTTTTGTTGAATCGACTTTGGAGTTGTTGTGCGTAGAGTCTATCTTCTTCTTCTTGGGTGACTCTTTTCTGTATATCCAACAACGCACGTTCCTCGTCTTCTAGTTATCTGAATTTTTCTTTTTTAGCAGCTTGTTCATCCAAATAGGCTTGCTTCTCTCTCTCAATGCTTCTCAATCTTGTATTTGCATATCAAGAGGTGTCTTTAAGTGGGGAGGATTGTCTCAAATGTCTTATAGCATTAGCTGCGTTTATGTGGTGATCACTAGATTCGTTGTTTTGGTCTTCATGTTGTGACCCTGAATCTGAGTGAGCTTTCTTATGATGCTTCTCGGCTCGTTGGTGAGTATCAAAATACCTCGCGTTGTTGGGAGGTGACCCGGGTGGACTAGCATGAGAAGAACCACCATACTCTCTTCTATGTCGTTGGAAGATATCCTCAAGAGTTTGATTCATGGCTTCTCTTTGTTGTCAGGTGAAAGTGTAACTCATGTCCATACTTGATGAAAGTGGTATAAAAGAGGTGCTCACTTCACTGGGATTAGCTCCTAGATTAAAACAAACTTCAGATTCACTCTTGGGAGATTGATCAAAAAGGGGTCCTTTTCCCTTAGGTTGTCGACGAGTCTTAACGGGTGGTAACTGGCTAAAGGCAACAGGGGGTCACTTCCCTTGATTGACTTGGTACCTTGTCATAACTGACATGAAAGAAAGATACTCTCAATGATAAGGTGACCTCTCAAAGTGTTAACGCCAAACTAGGATAATCAAAGTCCTCTATTGTCCAAAGAGAAATGAGAAAATAGAAAAGGGGCTTTACCAACACTGTCAAAGAGGTGCTTCAAATCAAAGGGTACCCTTGCACTTTTGAATCAGGAGGTTGGACTAGGCCAAAAGATAATTGAAATTGAGATTTAAATGAAAGCGATTTGGACAATAAGAGCACTAAAATTTTTCAAGAATGTAGCTAACAATCTTAGAGATGAACCTTGGCACCAAGAATGACCTTCTAATTTGACAATTATTCCAAGGTGATTTCATAAATCAAATGATGCTATCCCGGAGGACTAAAATCAGAAATTTAGAGTCAAGACAGGTCTCAAACGTCAGGGCAAGAAGCCTACTTGAAGACCTAACCTGATTAACATCAACTGAAACTGACCAAATTGCAAGCACGGCAGAAATTAACCAGGCAATAGACTCTAGGCTACTAGGGCGATATACCTATAACCGCGTGATACTTCACACGACGCCAGGTGATATACCTCAATACTGGCGGTCGATATACTCCAGGCAGGCCGGGCGATAGTCTTCTAAGGGTGAACTATCACGCGATATTTCTCTTCAAAGTAGGCGATATTTTTAGCAAGCGCAAAGTATCGCACGATATTTCACTTTACAGTGTGCGATACTGTTGCAGAATTGTTCAACTCTTGACCAGAATTGTGTAAAATTTTCTTTTTTGGGTCTGCTTGGTCAAAATTTTCAGTCTGAGGATTGATGTTTTTTATTTCAGTCACAATATCAGCAAAATTTTGGCAGGTTTGCAAACAGTGAGGGATCAAACATGTCTCAAAAACACTTGAAACAAGGGCAAAAGCAACCTTGCCAAGACAAACACTTGTGATATCAAAATTGAAAAAACACCCTATGAATGCTATCGATTGTTTGTATGTAAGAATATTTGCACTGGCATCACACAACCGAAGACAATTCAAGCAAATCTATCCTAAAAAGTCAAGGCTCAATACTTACCAACTTAGCCCACAACTTGATGCCCCCTTGCCTCACACCAAGTGGTTACCCGCAAGAGATGTTGGCTTTGTCGTGGAAGTGTCAAATGACACAACCAAAGGGACACGTATGGTGAGTATCTTAAGGTGATCTGGGTAAACCACTTGGATCAATCCTTGCACTAAGAAGATAAGCGGCTAAACAAGGTGGCTTCTATCTAATGGTTTTTAATAAGGATTTCCATTCACAACACCCCTCTTGCTCCTCATAAAAGACTAGGACCTCGTGGCCTCAAGAGTACCTTAAGCATTCTTGTTCAATATTTTCCTCATGGTCGCAATCCCATGAGCTACTCACATCAAACGAAGATAAGTGTTATGTCTACCAAAGTTTTTTGTGTCCTTGATAGCCTTGAGATTATAGTGAGTTCGAATCACTTTCCACCAAGGAAAATGATGACAAGGTTGTCCCCACTTGAGCCGTTCCTCTTGATTGCTCAAGAGTAGGCCCGCTAAAGGATTTTTAAACTAAACAAAAATGGATAATTTATGAGGTTCAAGGTTTTTGATTCACCCCAAGGGTGAAGAGCATACTCCCCTATCTCAAAAACTTCTCCCAAACACACCAAGCAAAGAGATTCAATTACTCTCTTGCTTCCAAAACCTTAAGATGGGTCAAGATTTTCTGATTCACCTAAAGGTGAAGAGCATACTTCTCCTACCACCTCAAAATCTCTTTCACAAGGTATTAAAGATTCCTAATACAACTAGTGAATGAGGCCTTACAAAGCGGCTCATAGCTCTTTATGCATGGAGTTGCAAGATTGAAAATTGCTCTCATCTAGAGCTACAAACTTGTGACCTTGCTAGTCAACCACACAACGAGAGATTCAAATGAAGACAAGGGCGACAATGTCAATATCTCCAAGAATCAAATATGCAATGCAATGCAAATCTAAATGAGAATGCAATCTAAGCTATGAAAGGAAAGTACAATGCAATTAATCTATGAAAGGAAATAGCAATGGATTACAATACCTCCTATTTAGACTATGTGAGCTTATTCTATTGCATAAAAGGAAATCTATACTAGGAATGCCATTATCATGCAACTAAGAAAGTAAATATGCAACTAAATGATGAAAGCAACAAGTCTTCAATATCCTTAAAAGCTCCAAATGCACCTAAAACCTGCAGCATAACATTAGCATAAAAACATGGTATATGCAAATGGAGGAGAGAGCTCTCCTTTTATAAGAAATGAGGTGAAATGGACCATTGATATTAAGAGACAAAAAGTCTTAATCGGCGGTGGAGGTTGAAAGAGGAGAAATCCATGTGCACAAGTATCTTCCAATGAGAGTGAAGTGTTGACTTTTGAGCCTCATGTGAGACAAAAAGTGCTTTTTTTTTTTTGTAAAACATGAATAATGCTTTATTTGTGCAACTTAGGATAAGAGGAAAACTGGGGGCTTTTTATTTATTAAAAGGGGAGGAAATATTCCTTTTGAATAAATAAAGACTTAGGATAAATGGTTAGCCCATAGAATAAAAATCTAATATATGATCGAAATTAAGATTTGATCAAGAAATTGATAATGTTTAAAATATTGATTATTGATCAAAATGATTCAGGGTTGATAAATCAAATAAATGGGGCCCAAAGTCTAGGTGACCATATTTGGGTGCATACATTTTCCCCTCTTTGACTAATGTGTGATAGCAATGGATTACAATACCTCCTATTTAGACTATGTGAGCTTATTCTATTGCATAAAAGAAAATCTATACTAGGAATGCCATTATCATGCAACTAAGAAAGCAAATATGCAACTAAATGATGAAAGCAACAAGTCTTCAATATCATTAAAAGCTCCAAATGCACCTAAAACCTGCAACATAACATTAGCATAAAAATATGGTATATGCAAATGGAGGAGAGAGCTCTCCTTTTATAAGAAATGAGGTGAAATGGACCATTGAGATTAAGAGGCAAAAAGTCTTAATCGGCGGTGGAGGTTGAAAGAGGAGCAATCCATGTGCACAAGTATCCTCCAATGAGAGTGAAGTGTTGACTTTTGAGCCTCATGTGAGACAAAAAGTGCTTTTTTCTTTTTTGTAAAACATGAATAATGTTTTATTTGTGCAACTTAGGATAAGAGGAAAAGTGGGGGCTTTTTATTTATTAAAAGGGGAGGAAATATTCCTTTTGAATAAATAAAGACTTAGGATAAATGGTTAGCCCATAGGATAAAAATTTAATATATGATCGAAATTAATATTTGATCAAGAAATTGATAATGTTCAAAATATTAATTATTGATCAAAATGATTCAGGGTTGATAAATCAAATAAATGGGGCCCAAAGTCTAGACGACCATTTTTGGGTGCATACAATATCAGAGAAGAAGTTCTTGAGTGTGTAAATAGATCACTGACTGTAAGGTAGTTTGCACCAGGACCATGGTTAGGGTTTTAACGCGCATCATGAAAATGCCTCCACGAACAGAACGTGGCGGAAAAGCTGGTGCTGTGACACCTGAGGTTAGAGAGCTATAGAGACAAGTGCGAGCATTGCAAGAAGAGATTCGTAGAGGAATGAATCTTAATGTCAGAGATGAAAGCGAGGATGAAGCCAAAGAAGAATATCAAGAAGGAGAAGCTAAAATTGTGAACCAGGAGGAAGAAAGACTTTTTCGAGCGATTTCCAAGATTGGGAAAAGACCTAAGATTGAGGTTCCTACATTTTCTTGAAATCTTAAGCCAGAGAAATTGATCGACTAGATCAATGAATGTAAGGAATATTTTGAGTATGAAGATGTTGAGGATCCTGATAGGGTCAAATTTGCGAAGGCCAGACTGAAAGGTCATGCGAAGATCTAGTGGCAAGAAATTCAATTGGAGCGAAATAGAAGAGGGAAAGATAAAATCACAAGATGGGATCGGATGGTGGATAAATTGAAGCGATAGTTCATTGCTGTTGATTATGAGCTTGACCTACTAAAAAAAATGCAAAGTTTGAAGCAAGCCGGAAGATCTGTTCAGGAGTATACAGAGGATTTCTATCGACTTGTCATCAAAATAGGCCATGCAAAAGCTAATAAGGAGAAAGTTGCCCGATACCTTAATGGGTTAAGGCCAAGCATTCAGGAGGAGTTGAATCTGGTTCGAATGAATAGTATTGAGGAGGCATACCAGTTTGCCCTAAAAGTAGAGGAAAAGTTGAACAAGAAGTTTGAGAGCAGACAAAATGGAAGAGGTCATGGTGGAAGATCTGGTGGACGAGCATATGGTGGCTGAAATGAAGATCCAAAAAAGAAGGATGAGGCCAGTAGCAGCCAGAATCAGAAAGGAAATAATTCCAATCATTTCCAAGATCAGAATAATAGAGATCAGAGAGGAAGAGGAAGAGGACAAGGTTCAGGAAGAGGAGGCTTTCGCGGAACATGTTTTCACTATGGAGAAGAAGGTCATAGGGCATTTGAATGTCCTCAATGCCAAGGAAGGATAGATAGGAGGAATGAAGGCCAGGCTAGAGTTACACATGTAGATGAAGATGCCAGATCATCAAATTCTAAAGATGTTGAAAGACGAAAAATGCTAATTAACAAAAGGGTCCTACTGAGTGGTGAGAATGAACCTAAACAAAGGAGGAGCCTGTTTCGCACTAGATGCAAGTGTGAGGGTAAATGTTATGATGTGATTATCGATAGTGGAAGCACTGATAATTTGGTGTCAAAAGAGATGGTGACAAAGTTGAATCTCAAGAGACAGAAACACCCACATCCATATCGGATTGCCTGGGTGCAGGATGACCACAAGGTCATGGTCAGTGAACAGTGCCTGGTAAAGTTCAAGATCGGCGAGTACCAAGATGAGGTACTATGTGATATAATATCTATGGATGCATGTCATATGTTGTTGGGTAGACCGTAAAAGTTTGACAGATGTACTGTACACGATGTTCATGTGAATACCTATTCCCTAACAAAGAATGGAGTGCGACATAAGCTAAAGCCTTTGAAAGAGATCGAAGAAAAGGTATGTAGCAATGCAAGAATAACTTTTGTTGATGGAAGAAAATTCCTAGATGGTATGAGGCATGAGCATGTGTGTTTTGCTTTAATTTCAAAAGCTAGTAAAGAAGTAGAGGATGTACCTGTAGAAGTTGTAGATTTGTTGAATGAGTTTCAGGATATTGTATCTGATAATGTACCTAATGGATTACCACCCGTAAGGAAGATCAGTCATCAGATGGATTTGATTCCAAGAGCCAGTTTGCCAAACAAGGTAGCACATAGAATGACAACAGCAGAAAATGAAGAGTTGAACAGACAAGTACACCAGTTGTTACAGAAGGGATTATTTCGGGAGAGCCTGAGTCCATGTGTTGTACCAGTAGTATTAGTACCAAAGAAGAATGGAGAATGGAGGATGTGTATAGATTTCAGAGCAATAAACAAGATCACAATCAAGTATAGCTTTCCATTGCCACAAATGGATGATATTATGGATTGTTTGAGTGGAGCTGTGTATTTCTCAAAGATAGATTTGAAGAGTGGATATCACTAGATTCAGATCAGAGAATGAGATGAATGGAAGACTGCCTTCAAGACAAAGGAAGGACTGTATGAGTGGTTAGCCATGCCTTTTAGGCTAACCAATGCACCGAGCAATTTCATGTGGCTCGTGAACGAGGTTCTAAAAGAATTTCTGGGAAATTTTGTCATTGTTTACTTAGATGATATTTTGATCTTTAGCAAGACATTGGAGGAACATATGATGCATATTCGTATGGTGTTTGAGAAGCTAAGAGATGAGAAATTGTTGATTAATTTGAAGAAGTGCAGTTTTGTGAAGAAAGAGTTAGTGTATTTGGGATTTGTAGTTTCAACAGAAGGTCTAAAAATGGACCCAGAGAAGGTACAGGCTATCCTTGAATGGCTTACTCTAAGGAGTGCTACTGAGGTAAGATCTTTTCATGGTTTGGCTAGCTTTTACAGAAAGTTTATCAGAAATTTTAGCAGTATTTGTGGACCCTTGACTGAAACAATGAGAGGGGATAGAAAAGAGTTTAAGTGGACTAATGGGGCAGAAAAGATTTTTCAATTGTTGAAATAAAAAGTTACAGAACAACCTGTTTTAACACTTTTAGATTTTAATAAGGTGTTGCAAATAGATTGTGATGCTAGTGGTACTGCAATAGGAGCTGTTATGAGCCAAGAAGGTAAACCTGTTGCTTATTTCAGTGAGAAGTTAAATGATGCCAAGAGGAAGTATTCTATTTATGATCAAAAATTTTATGCTATAGTTCAGGCATTAAAGAAGTGGAGACATTATCTGCTTCCTAAAGAGTTTGTCTTATATACTAATCATCAAGCTTTGCAATATTTGAATAGTCAAGGAAAGTTGAATCAGAGGCATTTCAAATAGGTTGAGTTTTTGCAGAGTTATACATTTGTTTTGAAACACAGAAGTGGAAAGTCTAACAAAGTTGCAGATGCTCTTAGCAGAAGCCAACTATTGCTGACAGAGATGCAGATTGAGGTGGTTGGGTTCAAGGAACTCAAGAATTTGTAACCAGAGGATCCTGATTTTGGTGGAGCTTGAAAAGCTTGTAAAGAGCCTGTTACTCTAGATAGGATGAAATGGCTGGATTTCATCATCCAAGATGATATGCTATTCAGAGGGAATCAGTTGTGCATTCCAAAAAGTTCTATAAGGGAGAATCTCATCAAAGAGAAGCATAGTGGAGGATTGGCTGGACATTTTGGTTGTGATAAAACTTTTGCTTTGGTTGGTGAGAATTATTATTGGCCACAATTGTAGCAAGATGTGAAGAAGTTTATACAGAGTTGCAGAGTATGTCAGATGGTGAAAGGAGTGAAGTAGAATACAGGGTTATATTAGCCATTACCTATACCAGAGAAGCCTTGGGAGGATATCAGTATGGACTTTATTCTTGGTTTACCGAGAACTCAGCGGGGACATGATTCAATTTTTGTGGTGGTTGACAGATTTTTAAAGATGGCGCATTTCATTCCCTGCAAGAAGACTAATGATGTTGTTCATGTAGTAAAATTATTTTTCAGAGAAGTGGTGAGACTACATGGTTTGGCAAAGACCATAGTTTCAGATAGAGACACTAAGTTTGTTCTATATTTCTAGCGTACATTGTGAAAGAAGTTGAAGATAGATTTGAAGTTCAGTTCATCACATCATCCACAGACTGATGGATAGATAGAGGTGGTGAAAAGAAGTTTGGTAAATCTGCTGAGATGTTTGGTTGGAGATAAGCCAATAGGATGGGATTTGATTTTACCATAGGCAGAATTTGCATACAATAATTATGTCAACAAGAGCACTGGTAAATCACCATTCCAGATTGTATATGGAAGTAGTCCAAGAAATGCATCTGAATTGAGAAAGATAGATAAAGGAGAAATAAGTAGTGCTGAAGTTGAAGATTTTGTAGAACACTTGAAGAACATCCATGAGGAGGTGAGAAAGCATATTACCAAGATGAATGCGCAGTATAAGGCTAAGGCAGATGAGAAAAGGAGGCATAAGGAATTTCAGGTTGGAGATGAAGTCATGGTTCATTTGCAGAAGGAGCAATTTTTGGTTGGTACATATAACAAGTTGAAAATGAAGAAGTTTGGGCCATGTAAGATACTGAAGAAGCATGATTCAAGAAATGCATATGAGGTAGAATTGCCTACTGAGCTGAATATTTCACCAGTGTTTAACATTTTAGATTTGACAAAGTATCATGAAGGAGGTGTTGAAGATGAGGTTGCAGTAGCACAGTGGAGTATTTCAGCAACCAGTTCAAATATCAAGGAGATTGAAGACATACCGGACAGTCGTGTTGGCAGAAGCACAAGGAACAGGACATATGAAGAGTATTTGGTCAAATGGAAAGGATGACCTATTGAAGATTCATCATGACTAACAAAGGAGGCAGTTAACCGTCTTGGTTTTCCTCTGCACACCTGAGTCGTGACAAGGTCACTTCTCAAATTACTCTGGGTGTCTGATGCAAGAGCATCCTGGGTGTAAGAGCAATCTTGCATCACCCAAAAATATTTCTATTTTTATATTCAACAAGGGTTATCTTGTGCAGAGCCGCTATTTATGGAAACTTGTTATTTTTAGTAAGTGGGTCTTACGATCTCAGAATGTTCTAATTTTACATGTGGAAGTTCATCTCAGTCATATCAGCCTGCCAACAAAGTTTCATGGCTAGATCAGGTCTAGTTTTGAAGATATTGAAGATTTTCGATATCGGCAGCAGGGTACAGAAACTTTGAACTCAGTTTTGAAGGTTTTATAAGCCCTGGATGAGGTCAAAAATTTGGGTGACAAGCACATTGCACTGGTCAAGCCTGTAGAGCGCTTCGTGGCATTTTCAAAATGGTGTTCTAATAGTCAATCAGGTCAACTGGTGATGACTTATGGTCTCTGGAAGTCAGGCCACCTGAAATGGCGAAAAATAATTTTCTTTCAAAATTTTTGTTCGGATTTCAAAAGTTATTTTGAGCCGACTTTGATGTAATAAATTGAAAAATAAAATAATTCTAAGTTTGGTCCGCCCTTAGGGCTAAAGTTTTGGAACCTTCTCAGGCGGTGGAAATTGCCTATATAAAAAAGGCCCGTAGTGTTATCTAGGGCAATTCTAGGTAGTAGATCTGGGTATTGATTCGAGGCTTTGTCCTACAGAATATTGTAAGGGAATGCCAATGTGGCTTTGCATATTATAATTCTGAAAGTTGGTAATTCCACATTTGTGGAGATAATAAGAAGCCAATTTTCTGTTCTTGAATATTATTGTTGTTATTTCTCTATTTCTGTTATGTGTTTGTGGTATTAAGAGGAGCACCCTTCATCAAGTGGTATCAGAGTAGAAGTTTCTGAGTATGTAAACAGATCGCCGACTGTGAGGCAGTTTGCACCAGGACCGTGGTTAGGGTTTTAGCGTGCATCGTGAAAATGTCTCCATGAAAAGAACGTGGCAGAAGAGCTGGTGCTGTGACACTTGAAGTTAGAGAGCTGCAGAGACAAGTGCGAGCATTGCAAGAAGAGATTCGTAGAGGAATGAATCTTAATGTGAGAGATGAAAGTTAGGATGAATCGAAGAAGAATATCAAGAAGGAGAAGCTGAAATGGTGAACCAGGAGGAAGAAAGACTTTTTCAGGCAATTTCCAAGATTGGGAAAAGACCTAAGATTGAGGTTCCTATATTTTCTGAAAAACTTAACCCAGAGGAATTGATCGACTAGATCAATGAATGTGAGGAATATTTTGAGTATGAAGATGTTGAGGATCCTGATAGGGTCAAATTTGTGTAGGCCAGACTGAAAGGTCATGCGAAGATTTGGTGGCAAAAAATTCAATTGGAGCGAAATAGAAGAGGAAAAGATAAAATCACAAGATGGGATCGGATGGTGGATAAATTGAAGTGATAGTTCATTCCTATTGATTATGAGCTTGACCTAGTAAAGAAGATGTAAAGTTTGAAGCAAGCAGGAAGATCTATTCAGGAGTATACAGAGGATTTCTATCGACTTCTCATCAAAACAGGCCATGCAGAAGCTGATAAGGAGAAAGTTGCCCAATACCTTAATGGGTTAAGGCCAAGCATTCAGGAGGAGTTGAATCTAGTTCAAATGAACAGTATTGAGGAGGCATACCAGTTTGCCCTAAAAGTAGAGGAAAAGCTAAACAAGAAGTTTGAGAGGAGACAAAATGGAAGAGGTCATGGTGGAAGATCTAGTGGACGGTCATATGGTGGCCGAAATGAAGATCCGAAAAAGAAGGATGAGGCTAGTAGCAGCTAGAATCAGAGAGGAAACAATTCCAATCGTTTCCAAGATCAGAATAATAGAAATCAGAGAGGAAGAGGAAGAGGACAAGGTTCAGGAAGAGGAGGCTTCCGTGGAACATGTTTTCACTGTGGAGAAGAAGGTCATAGGGCATTTGAATGTCTTCAACACCAAAGAAGGATAGATAGGAGGAATGAAGGCCAGGCTAGAGTTGCACATGTAGATGAAGATGCCAGATCATCAAATTCTGAAGATGCTAAAAGAGGAGAAACGCTAATTAATAGAAGAGTTCTGTTGAGTGGTGAGAATGAACCTGAACAAAGGAGGAGCCTGTTTCGCACTAGATGCAAGTGTAAGGGTAAATGCTATGATGTGATTATCGATAGTGGAAGCACTGATAATTTGGTGTCAGAAAAGATGGTGACAAAGTTGAAGCTCAAGAGACAGAAACACCCATATCCATATCGGATTTCCTGGGTGCAGAATGACCACAAGGTCATGGTCAGTGAACAGTACCTGGTAAAGTTCAAGATCGGCGGGTACCAAGATGAGGTACTATGTGATATAATATCTATGGATGCATGTCATATGTTGTTGGGTAGACCATGGTAGTTTGACAGATGTTCTGTACACGATGGTCATGCAAATACCTATTCCCTAACAAAGAATGGAGTGCGACATAAGCTAAAGCCATTGAAGGAGACCGAAGAAAAGGTATGTGGCAATGCAAGAATAACTTTTGTTGATGGAAGAAAATTCCTAAATGGTATGAGGCATGAGCATGTGTGTTTTGCTTTAATTCTAAAAGCTAGTAAAGAAGAAGTAGAGGATGTACCTGTAGAGGTTGTAGATTTGTTGAATGAGTTTCAAGATATTGTATCTAGTAATGTACCTAATGGATTACCACCCGTAAGAAAGATTAGTCATCAGATGGATTTGATTCTAGAAGCCAGTTTGCCAAACAAGGTAGCACACAAAATGACACCAGCAGAAAGTGAAGAGTTGAACAGACAAGTACATGAGTTGTTACAGAAGGGATTGATTCGGGAGAGCCTGATTCCATGTGCTGTACTAGCAGTATTAGCACCAAAAAAGAATGGAGAATGGAGGATGTGTACAGATTCTAGAGAAATAAACAAGATCACAATCAAGTATAGGTTTCCATTGCCACGAAAGGATGATATTATGGACTGTTTGAGTGGAGATGTGTATTTCTCAAAGATAGATCTGAAGAGTGGATATCACCAGATTCGGATCAGAGAAGGAGATGAATGGAAGACTGCCTTCAAGACAAAGGAAGGACTGTATGAGTGGTTAGTCATGTCTTTTGGGCTAACCAATGCACCGAGCACTTTCATGCAGCTCGTGAACGAGGTTCTAAAATAATTTCTGGAAAAGTTTGTCATTGTTTACTTAGATGATATTTGGATCTTTAGCAAGACATTGGAGGAACATATGATGCATATTCGTATGGTGTTTGAGAAGCTAAGAGATGAGAAATTGTTGATTAATTTGAAAAAGTGCAGTTTTGTGAAGAAAGAGTTAGTGTATTTAGGATTTGTAGTTTCAATAGAAGGTCTAAAAATAGACCCAAAGAAGGTACAGGCTATCCTTGAATGGCCTTTTCTAAGGAGTGCTACTGAGGTAAGATCTTTTCATGGTTTGGCTAGCTTTTACAAAAAGTTTATCAGAAATTTTAGCAGTATTTGTGGACCCTTGACTGAAACAATGAGAGGGGATAGAAAAGAGTTTAAGTGGACTAATAGGGTAGAAAAGATTTTTCAATTGTTGAAACAAAAACTTACAAAACAACCTATTTTAGCACTTTCAGATTATAATAAGGTGTTTCAAGTAGATTGTGATGCTAGTGGTACTACAATAGGAGCTGTTATGAGCCAAGAAGGTAAACGTGTTCCTTATTTCAGTGAGAAGTTAAATGATGCCAAGAGGAAGTATTATGTTTATGATCAGGAATTTTATGCTATAGTTCAGGCATTAAAGAAGTGGAGACATTATCTGCTTCCTAAAGAGTTTGTCTTGTATACTGATCATCAAGCTTTGTAATATTTGAATAGTCAAGGAAAGTTGAATCAGACGCATTTGAAATGGGTTGAGTTTTTGCAGAGTTATACATTTGTTTTGAAACACAGAAGTGGAAAGTCTAACAGGGTTGCAGATGCTCTTAGCAGAAGCCAACTATTGCTGACAGAGATGCAGATTGAGGTGGTTGGGTTCAAGGAACTCAAAAATTTGTATCCAGAGGATCCTGATTTTGGTGGAGCTTGGAAAGCTTGTAAAGAGCCTGTTACTCTAGATAGGATGAAATGGCTGGATTTCATCATCCAAGATGATATGCTATTCAGAGGGAGTCAGTTGTGCATTCCAAGAAGTTCTATGAGGGAGAATCTCATCAAAGATAAGCATAGTGGAGGATTGGCTGGACATTTTGGTCGTGATAAAACCTTTGCTTTGGTTGGTGAGAATTATTATTGGCCACAATTGCAGTAAGATGTGAAGAAGTTTGTACAGAGTTGCAGAGTATGTCAGATGGTGAAAGGACTGAAGCAGAATACAGGGTTATATCAGCCATTACCTATACCAGAGAAGCCTTGGGAGGATATCAGTATGGATTTTGTTCTTAGTTTACCGAGAACTCAGTGGGGACATGATTCAATTTTTGTGGTGGTTGACAGATATTCAAAGATGGCGCATTTCATTCCCTGCAAGAAGACTAATGATGTTATTTATGTAGCAGAATTGTTTTTCAGAGAAGTGGTGAGACTACATGGTTTGCCAAAGACTATAGTTTCAGATAGAGACACTAAGTTTGTTAGATATTTCTGGCATACATTGTGAAAGAAGTTGAAGATAGATTTGAAGTTCAGTTCATCACATCATCCATAGAGTGATGGACAGACAAAGGTGGTGAATAGAAGTTTGGAAAATCTGCTGAGATGTTTGGTTGGAGATAAGCCAACAAGATGGGATTTGATTTTACCATAGGTAGAATTTGCATACAATAATTTTGTCAACAGGAGCACTGGTAAATCACCATTCCAGATTGTATATGGAAGTAGTCCAAGAAATGCATCTGAATTGAGAAAGATAGATAAAGGAGAAATAAGTAGTGCTGAAGCTGAGGATTTTGCAGAACACTTGAAGAACATCCATGAGGAGGTGAGGAAGCATATTACCAAGATGAATGTGTAGTATAAGGCTAAGGCAGATGAGAAAAAGAGGCATAAGGAATTTCAGGTTGGACATGAAGTCATGGTACATTTGCGGAAGGAGTGATTTCTGGTTGGTACATATAGCAAGTTGAAAATGAAGAAGTTTGGGCCATGTAAGATACTGAAGAAGCATGATTCAAGAAATGCATATGAGGTAGAATTGCCTACTAAGCTGAATATTTCACCAGTGTTTAACATTTCAGATTTGACAGAGTATCATGATGGAGGTGTTGAAGATGAGGTTGCAGCAACACAGTGGAGTATTCCAGCAACTAGTTCAAATATCAAGGAGATTGAAGACTACTGGACAGTCGTGTTGGCAGAAGCAAAAGGAACAAGACATATGAAGAGTATTTGGTCAAATGGAAAGGATGACCTATTGAAGATTCATCATGGCTAACAAAGGAGGAAGTTAACCGTCTTGGTTTTCCTCTGCACACCTGAGTCGTGACAGGGTCACTTCTCAAATTACCCCGGGTGTCTGATGCAGGAGCATCCTGGGTGTAAGAGCAATCTTGCATCACCCAAAAATATTTTTGTTTTTGTATTCAATAAGGGCTATCTTGTGCAGAGCCGCTATTTATGGAAACTTTCTATTTTTAGTAAGTTGGTCTTACGATCTCAGAATGTTCTAATTTTACATGCGGAGGTTCATCTCAGTCATATCAGCTTGCCAGCAAAGTTTCATGGCTAGATCAGGTCTAGTTTTGAAGATATTGAAAAAATTTTATATTGGCAGCAGGGTACAGAAACTTTGAACTCGGTTTTGAAGGCTTTAGAGGCCCCGGATGAGGTCAAGAATTTGGGTGACGAGTGCTTTATGTTGCTCAAGCCTATAGAGCGCTTCGTGGCATTTCCAAAATGGGGTTATAATAGTCAATCGGGTCAATTGGTGATGACTTATGGTCTCCGGAAGTCAGGCCACCTGAAATGGCAGAAAATAATTTTCCTTCAAAATTTTTGTTCGGGTTTCAAAAGTTATTTTGAGCCGACTTTGATGTAATAAATTGAAAAATAAAATAATTCTAAGTTTGGTCCACCCTTAGGGCTAAATTTCTAGAACCTTCTTGGGCGGTGGAAATTGCCTATATAAAGAAGGCCCATAGTGTTGTCTAGGGTAGTTCTAGGTAGTAGATCTGGGTATTGATTCGAGGCTTTTTCCTATAAAATATTGTAAGGGAATGCCCATGTGGCTTTGCATATTGTAATTCTGAAAGTTTGTAATTCCACATTTGTGGAGACAATAAGAAGCCAATTTTCTGTTCTTGCATATTATTGTTGTTGTTTCTCTATTTTTATTATGTGTTTGTGGTATTAAGGGGAGCACCCTTCATCAGATTGGCTCTTAGCTGGGCGTACTTCAAAATTGTATTTTCTTAGTGGGTGATAATTCCCACTGTGGTTTTTTCCAAAGCTGGGCTTCCATGTTAAATACTGGTGTTACATGTTGTGAATGATTTGTGTGAATTATTTACTGATTGTTATAGTTTATTTACTATTATCGGTAAATAGTGAACTATGTTGTTACCGAGCTGCTACCGAGTTAATCAATGAGAAGTTGTTTAAGGAATTTGGTATCAAGGATTATTGATTCAGGCCCCCCCCCCCCTCTCTTTGTAATCCAACAAGAACATCCTAATAAAAAATTAGAATAAAAATCAACACCAGACTAATAAAATAGGGACATTTAGAAACATTTAGACAACCATCTAGCATCTGATATAGCTCAACTTCCTACTGAGTATAAAAAGGCATCTTTTTTCCTTTGTTATTTTCTTCATTCTTTCTCACTAGTTACTTTTTTTATTATTCCTACCAATAATTACCACCACAATAAGTGATATGCTCATTAGAAAACTCCAAGGGGTCTACAATTTTTCCACTTGGGAACTTAGGTCTTCCAACTTGGGAACTAACACATGCTAGTTCTAGGAAGATTTTTATTTGTTGGTACTACCATGCATAATATATTCCTCTAAGTTTTATTCATCACCATATAATCATTGAGAATTTTAATAATATTAAGAGCATCATTGACGAGGATTTCAAATGGAGGAGAGTGAGAAAAAGAATCATTAGGAACTAGATAATAGGGTTCATCAAGGGGATTTTTACTGCACCTAGTGGCTTCATCACTAGAAGTAGAATCTCAAAAGTGTTCCCAACTTCTTCATCAAGTGGATTTTTGTCCATAGTAATAACAATTTTGTATATGACAAATAACCATAGCCAACCATGTTGACCATATTTCACACAAGGAAGCAGCTTTATCCTCTTTAGCAAGATCACTATTACATATGTCAATGGAAGGGGAATAAGAGGAAAAGGGTTGTTCTTTTGTGAGTTAATTATTACCTTACCTTTGCCACCAATATTCTTAAAATTGGAGCTACCAATGTTGATCATGGATTTTTTTGTCCTTCACCAAGTGTCTCTTTAGGGAAAATGTCTGCAACCAATAGGGGTGTGTCACACCCGAGGGTGAGTTTTTGACTTTTTGGGGAATAGAAGATTAAATTTATTAGATAAATAGCATGGAATGAAGAAGGTGCCTCACCTTTGAAGTAATTTTTCTTTTTTGAGCTTCCAAGCGAAGGATGGTTTTGGTCATGGTCATTGGAAGGAGGGGGGATTGTAGGATGGGGTAGGATTAAAGGAAAGGGTATTCTCCAGTTGTAAATTATATTTAGTGTAAATCAAACCCTTATGTAATGGTGGGTATACATATTCCAAATAAATCTTATCCATGGGCTAAAACAAAAATAAAGGATAGTAACTAGCTTATAGAATCTTAAATGGTTAAGGAGAAAATGGTACCCATGAATAGTTGTGAAGTATCTCATAGTGAATTATTTTATCACATGATCACTAATAGCTCTCTATAGAGGTAGAAAAATTGTCTTTTAAAGCCATTTTGGTGTCTTTTTAGCCTTTTTCATTCTTAAAATATGTGAAAAAATGTGAAAAAAATTCATTTATAGTGTACAAAGAGATCCTTTTCTTTATCATAAATCATCTTTATTTCATTTCCGAATATGGATTCTTTAAAATCTTGGGCTAAGGGCTAAACTCTCTAGACTATTGTATATTGATTGAGTGAATTGTGTGACTAAGATTTATGAAATGAGTGGAGTATGATTGTTGGAGCTACAAAGTGCTAGTATCCCTAAAAAATTATTTAGTTCAATTTTGTTTTAACGAACCCATGATTTTACATAAGGATATTTCAATGATGTAGCTTATACAAGTATTTATTCATTAAGAAAGTGTAAAATTATATAACATATTTCTATATTTTATTAACCAAATTTATGTATATTTAAATGTAATTTTTTTTATTCTTTAAATTAAATAATATTCATAATAAAAAATTTATATTTTTTTAAAATGATATACAAATGGAAGTCAACAAGAAAATAAAAAGGAACAAATAAATTCATCGTATCTCATAAAAAAAGTAACACCTGAATCAACTACTCTTATAATGGTGCGCACCCATCGATTGCATCTTTTCAATGCAAAAGGAAACCTTGTGAACATGTATATATGATGAATCAAAGGTCATGGATAGGCCATTACCTTGAATGGTTAATATAGAAAAATATTTATAGATTATTAGAAATTTTTCATAGCTCAAAAATAAAATTTAATTATTATATTTAAAATAATTTGAAAATAATACAACATTTCAACATTCAATTATGTTCCTTAAATTAAGTTTGTTAATAATTTGTTTCTTTTATTTCTTTTTAATATCCATACGTCTCTTAAGAAAAATAAACCTTATGCATGAAATAGTGCTATTACAAGTATAATCTATGCATTTGAGAAATAGAACTAACACATTAAATACTTAAATGCTAGTTTCCATTTGTAAAATAGAAAATAGTACAAAGTGCATCTATATTGAATTAATCTATCTAACCAAATGCAATTTGTTTTATTACCAAAAAATATAATAGAAAATTTAACCTAATGCATTTTAAGGATTGAGAAATAGTTGACAACAGAAATATAAAATTTAAAAATTAGATAAATCTTGAGGGTTTTGATATTATGGCAAACACCATAGTAAAAGTTTGAGATGTAGCACAAGCCCAAAACCTCTACATGATTACAATATCACCTCAAAAAATCTTGAAATCAAAGGAGAAGACATGCAAGACAAAAGGAATAAAAATAATATACTCTCAGGTCTATTATCCAAAAAATATTATTTTTAATAGCTATTATGATTTACTTTTAATAGTATATATTTATCAAATGAATAAAATATAATAATCTAAAATTATGTTAATGTGATAGTTTATAATAGATTTATGTGATTTCAAAAAATGAAAATGTAAATTGACTGCAAAATATATGAAATTTTCTCACCACTTTGTTATTCTAATACCTAAAATAAACTTGAGAAAATGGTACCATGTGGATTTTAGGCCAAACGAAGAACTTTTAAAAAAATTATGAAATGCATGTGTGATAGGAAGGCTCTCTCAATGAGCTATTCTAAGCTCTTCCTTAGGTCACTTATAGGACCTCTTAGGGATTCTTTCTAATCACAAACCCTACTACCTTAGAAGGCTTTGGAACTCTTCCTCCTATTTCCTAAGAGCTTCACTATTAAATTAAAAAATCACTCTCCTCAATTGAACTCACCAAGGTAAGTTCAAACTCAAACTTCCTAATCCATTTCCAATCACCTTCCAGGAGTCTAGGGTCTTTAAAACATTGGTTTCAACCACCAAAATCTTCATTCTTATTGATCTTGACACCATTTTTTTATCTCTTTCAAGCTTCCTATATTTTAGGCCTAATATTCCTAATAGGTCTCAATTAGGCCTCCATCTTTGGTTTTTGGATCCTATTTTAAAAACTAGACAAACAACCCACTAGACTATTCACCTTTTTGGACACCCTTTTGGATTCTCTAGAATATTTTTGTGGTCCTTGGGTTCAGACTGTTCATACAATAGCTTACCCTGATTAGGCCATTTTTAAGGGATACTAGCTTGTCTTTTCTCAACCACTATATTACCCCATTAAAATGATTCACAAGCTCTTCAAATATTTACCAAGTCTCTGTATAGACTTCATACACATCTCCAAGTCATTGGATTTTTTAATTCAATCTTCTCCTAAAGTTATAAATAATTGACATCCCTCTTGATCTCTAGTTGGACTATAGCAGAGCTTGCTTAGGGAAATAGTTTAAAAATAGAAAATGACATCTCTCAGTCTCTTACAAAAGAAAAAAATGTGTACATAGGCTCTACTCTCCAAACTCCAAGGGCCACGAAGTTCCCACCATGGAGTCTTAAGTTAGAGACATTTTATTGGGTCCTACTCTGTCTAGTCTAATGTACATGGACCAGAGTTAGGATTTTTGTTGAGACACACTAAACTGAATAAAAATCAACACCAACACAAAAAAGAAAGAAAAATATCTAAAATAACTATCTGTAGTGAAAGTTCTTAACTTTCAATCCATTAAACACGAATCACTCTAGTTGCAAATTGTTCACTAGACACAAAACCAAAAAACTGTCAAACTTTTACTATTGGAAATCATGCCAGAATTTTGCTAACCTTTGTACAATGTTTAAAAAGACCTTAAATAGGTCTTCCCATCCTATTCCTCCATTGTTCTTGATCCATAACTAACTTAGGGAAAGTTTCATTCTTTTTCCCAAAAGTTGCCAATGCACTTTTGACAACTTTTGCATTTTTTACTTTCTCATTTGCCTAATCACGCTAAGTGATCCAAATTGATAAATTGGGACTCTTAAAAACTATTTAACCAAAAATAAGGCTTTACAACTCATTTTTACTAGTTTTGGTTTATCCGACAACTTCCAAACCTGTAAGGCACTAAGGACCAAATTTGATCAAACTAGACATCAAACACTATTTAGTTTTGGTTGTTATCTCCTCCGCACGGTGGGAGTGGACCATTAGTTCCACGAGGTCGGGTGGTATTGTTTTCTTTCACCGTTTGAGATTTCAACTTTCTTGTAGCAGTGTTGGAGGATGCTTGTTGTTGTTATCTTCTTCTTGTTCTTCATTAGAGGCTTGTTCGTATTTATCTTATGATGTTTATAATTATATCTTGTATCAGTGCTTCAGAGTTGCAGATATCATATTATATTTTGTATTTGATTTTTGTGACATACCCTATGAATTGTCTAGAGGATTTTGTATCATTATGTATACCTTATGATATTGGATGTACTTCTTATTCATATGAGATAATTGTAATTATTCTTAATCTAAATATTTTGATTTGTAATACGTAGCTCTACATCATGGGACCCTCGAGAGTTGTGAATTGTAATTGAGTTGTACTTATGTACTTTTTTATATCTTATGATTGTATGCTTCCACATTGTTATCATCATTGTTTGTAAACATTTAAGAAAAAATTTATTCTTTAAACTTAGTGACATGTATTAGGTTAAATTCTCCTAGGTTCCTTGGTGAGGTATTACACCATCTGCATCCTCTCTCTTTTGTAATGTGTCTATGATTATCTCATGCTCTTCTATAGAAAGTGTCCATAATATTTTATTGGTGGGTTTCCCTTTGTATCTTTCTAATTTGATATTTTTTACCACCACCAAATGAGAATTGTAACGCCTCGCCAGGGAACCCAGGAGAGATTAACTTATAACATGCTACTAAGTTTGGTGAGCATTTTTTTTTTCTAAAGTTAACATACAAGATAAACAATAGTGCGGAAGCATTACCATTTACTCACATTGAAACAACATCCAACACAGATTACAAAACTCGAGGGTCCCTCGATATAGAATTACTTAAGAACAAAATACAACTAAATAAAGATAGCAAAAGATTCCATATCATAAATGATACAATTACAACTTACATCAATAATTATAAACCTCATTGACATCCATGATAACTAATAAACTGACATCAACTGCACATGTCGCAGGGTATGTAATAATAAATCTAACAAAAAGAAGTACAATGTCCATATTAGGTATCACATGTAATACTCTAATATAGGACTACATAAATGAAGAAACAATGAAGAATCAAGAAGGCATCCAACTTCCAAAGTACCAACAGCACCGGCACCAAGACGTCTAATCCCAAATGGTAAATAATCACTACCACCCGTCTGTGTAGAACCACAAAGGTCTACCCCACCATGCTGAGGAGATAACCACAAACCCCAATCAAATAACCAAAACCAAACAAGGATAAAACCACTGAGCAAGGAATCCTGAAAGCTCTCTACTCAAGGTTTACAAAATAAAGTGAAAGGTAAGACCCACTAATCTAGAGGCATAAATAGAAACTCAGGAGATGATCTAAGCTACAAGCTATGGGAGTGTCATCACATGTCTATCTACTTGAGTTACCCTAGACTGGTCACTCTGGACCCCGGACCCTCAAGCATTGAGTTACCCTAAACTGGCCACTCTGGGCCCCAGACCCTCAATACGATCCATGTGGGATTAGAATACTCTCGCTCAGATATGAGGAATTCTAATCATAACCATACTCTATATTATATTTTTAATGATCTCTACACATTTTAATGACTATGTTATCACTTAATTACATAACCTACAATAGGTTACCCAAGTGCTGATCACTTTGGGTCCCGGCCCCTATTGTAAGCCACTCCCCTAAGATGCACTTAATCAATCTCCCCTAGGCTCATAATCTCACAAACATCCAACAGGTATACAATCGGGTAATCCTAGATGCAGTTTCACACATAGAAACCCAAATGATTACACAAATACCAAAAATAGATATTAACCTATAAGAGCCCATAAGATTGATTCATAGATGACATTCAGAATAAACACTCACATAAACATGATACTAAAATACAATCCAACTGATACAAACCCCTGCCTTTGTTTCCCCTAGGCCATCTAATGCCCGAAATCACATAATGCACAAGAATGCAGTTCAGAAACAAGAAGCCAACATTCACAATTTACATAACTAAAAAAGGAACTTCAAGCATCGAAACATCACAATGAACATGATCCCAACAGAATATGCATCGCATAATATTGATGAAAGAATCATGACATAACGAGCATACTAAAGTCACTCATAAAAGGAATATTCCTTAATAACAATCTAGGAAATTCAATAGAATATTTGCCCAATTTCAATAAATACTTAAGCATTTATTAAGCAATTGTTTCTATATAAGGGAATGTTCTACAATCGCCCATATCAATTTTCAAACATTCGAATCTGATATTAAATCAAGTTATATAGCATTGTTAGGAAAAATTGATTTAAAAATAAAAATCACAATTTACTTTTAAACAAATCCGAATAACAAATATTTCCCACTGATACCAAAATTGATAAGCGACTACTCTCAATTAAACAAATCATTAATATCAATTTATTAACAAACAAAGATAATGATGCCACTAATAATTAAATCGAATTATCTTTGCAAATTAATTAACTTAAATATTAATTTCAACAAGAATCAATTTAATAACTAAATTTAATTAAATTAATTAACAAAGAAATTAATTATATCTACTATTTAATATAAATTACCAAATATAATTAACTACATAAATAAATTAAAATAACATAAATTAATAATTCATTAATTAAAATAAACCAAAGTATATTATATTAAAAATAAAACAAATGAATTTTAACATAAATTAAAAATCACATTAATAAATACTAATAACAAAATAAATAAAAACTATGGGGGGGACCCTGCGGGCCCTGCACCCCGCGTCCTTTCCAAAACCCTATGCACCTCCTTTTCAAAGACTGAGGAGTCACAAGTCCCCTGCGTAGCAGTGTACTGCTACGTCAGTACCACTATCGTAGCAGTTGGTACTGCCGTAGCAATGCCCTACTACGGTTGTCATGAGGCCATGGGGAGTGGGGGAAGGTGGTGGCCCCCACCTCCCTTTTTACTTTACAATTTTATTTTTTTTATAATTTGTTTAAAGTGCAACTTCCAACGTTGCTTTTTATTTTTTTTAAATGAAAAACATACCCAAAACATATTCAAAGCACTATAACATGATTTACTAAATTAATATTTTATACATATATACTTTTTGTATACAATTTTCAGAAATGGAAATATAAACATTCACTCTGTCTTTTCCAGAAATGGAAAAAGACCTTCATATATATTTTTAAAACACTCACATGCATTCCAATAAAATTTGTCTCATTTTAAATCTATTTTATTGGACTTTTATCTTGACTGGTTTATATTTATTATTTTTACAAAGAATAATTTTATACCAGAATTGGGTATTTTTCCTAAATATGATTTATTTTCAACTAGAATTATTTATTTTATTCTCTATAGTCAAACTATTGCCCAGATTTAATATTTCAATTTGTAGGAAAACTATAAACAATCATTCAACAAAATTTTGACAGAGTAACACTACAATGCCAAGTAGTAATAAAATATAGAAATCAACTACACTAGGGTTTCTGAATACCCAGATCTAATAAAACACAGATCTACCAAAAAGAAAACATAGAAAACTATAGAAGCACAAAAAGATGAATAGATTGTGAAATCATAACTAACAAACAAATCCAAAGCCTACCTCAGATCCAATGCCAAAAATGGAATAAAAATGAAAACCCTTGTAGATCTTAAAACAGAACTCTCTCCAAAATCAAACACAACCTACAGATCTGAAAGCTATGTTGCCAGCAGTTGCCCAGTCCAGATGCACAGAGAAACTCAAATCAACAAGCAGCCACAACAATCCACAAATCTCCAAAATACCAAGCACACAAGCTTCCCCAAAAATCTTCTCCAAAACTTCCCTCTCCCAAAATGAATGCAATAATTTCCTAATAGGAATCCCATTCCCAAATTCATGCAATCCCAAAAGACAACTCAAAAGCTAACTAAGAGTTCAACTCCAAATCAAAAATGACTCATAAGACAACTCTTGATCCAACTCTAATTCCAAAATGGAAATTAAATACAATTAATTAATTAAAAATATCTTTTAAAAGCACATCTCAACTTAGACTTTTGAAAACTAGTTATCTTTTTGAAAATAAACTCCTTATTCAATTTTGCACATGTTACAATTTAAATTCATTATTAAATACATTAAATACTTAATGCACCACAAATTCATGCAGTTAATTATTTAACCAATTAATAAAATATGCAAGCATAAATCAAATCATTTACCATTTAAGCACAAGTTAATAACTAAAACCCAAATTAAATAAATTAAATATTTAATACATTCTAAAGCATGTAATTAAATATTCAATTATTTAATAATACACTCAAGCATAATTAATCCTAACATCGATAATCATATAAAATCACCTAAATAATCATGAATCAACTTAATCAAGCACAGTAAAATCAAGCACAATAAATCAAGCAAATTGAAACCATGCACAGACTCAAGAACGGGATCCATGAATTCATGCCAACCTGGTGAATTCAGGTAAGATAGTCAAACTGACACTTGTCCAATCCTAGGACAACTAGGCTTAGGTTAGGGTTTTGGGTCTGTGTATTATCTCCCCTCTTTACCATTGAGATTACTGTTTGTGGGCACGCTCACTCCTGCCAATTCAAGGAAGACGATGCCCTATACCTACAAACCTGTCATCAAAAGATGAAGCATGTACATACAATAATATATAACAGACAATGGCGAGGATCGGTCGATGGTGTGGATCTCGCAAGCAAGTAACTACGACTCTGTCCCTCAACCACATCAGGCACGTCAAACAGAAATATAAAATAAACACATCGACCATACACATGCAAGTATGGGGTAAGTACATCATAATCAATGATCTCCTAACATATAATCTATCATCCTAAAATAATCATAACATTTATAAAATCAGACTAGGGTCAAGGTACTACAAGAATAGTGTATATAATCTTATTTTTTGATTAGAAGTCTTCAAAATCTAGTAAACCATTCCTTCTTGTTGTACTAGGTATTTGCGTAGCTATGTACTTGAACTACCACAATAGGTCCCCAATTAGATACTGAAAACCATCATCATCTACTTGATGACATATCAACTTTTTCTTAGGTTCCACACATTTAGCTAGCCAATACTCAATATGCACATCATTATCCTTAGGTGCAACATCATACACATGTGGACTACAAAATAAAATTAATTACATGTACAAATCAAACTTGTTAGAATTTTTAATTCAAATGCAATCATAAATTATATGATGTACATAAATAATATAATTTAAAGTTTTACAAAATGTTGAATTAAAATTACCAATTTGTATGAGGTCTGAAACCTGATCATAATCTTCTCATGTAAATGCATGATCTAGGTCTTCATTTCTTGTATCATCTTCAACATGTGTTATGCTAGGTGTTAAAGATTTCTATTTCCATTCTTCAACCTATTTTGTATTCTCACATTCTCCCATTCACTTGTAACACAAAATTAACATTAAACATGCAAGCTCCCTAATCCATATAGTCCAAGTGTTAGAATCAGAACTCTTAAATTAATGTCATTTAGCTAATCTACTAATTGTATCACAGTCAAATCTTGAAATGATATTCTTCTCTTCAACTATCTAGAATAAACATCTGATTGTAGAGTTCTGACTTGATGCTATAGACAAAAGTTGTACGACACTATTCCACAATTGCATGTGCATTTTTAAATTTGGCTTTTTCCTCAAATTTGAGTTTTTCTCTGCAAAGGGCTCTCTTAACACATGCACCATAACCATCATTTTCTCCTTTCTCATGTCTAGCCTAAAAAAAACTCCACATATGTCGGATATATTAGTTTTCTTATGTGTCCTGCTCAACAAATAAAACATTCTAGCATTCTTGAATTGTCTTGTGCAATTATCTGACCCTAATAGATGTTGTGTAATCTAAATCTCTCTCTCCCTTATTTTATCATAAAAGGTCTTCAAGAAATACTGCACAAACTCTTATGAGTATAGCTTATTATCACTCATATAGAAATGGTACTCCCTAAAAAAAAATTGGTCCTCTTTTGTACTATCAGGGGCATGCCTATACACAATATGAACAAAAATGGCTACTTGCACTAAATTATAATATTGCACTTTGACCTCATCTTGTGGTGCAAGCATGTAGTTCTTTGCAAACTCAACAATAGAAATTATACTACCAACTGAAAATGTATTCTTGCATATGAAAAATTGTCCATCAAGCCATCTAGAATTTTGAGAGTGTTTCACATATTTAGGTACGATCTCACTCTTTAATTCATTCATAAATGTATGAACAATAACTTTTTCAGTAGTTAGATTGGATTGTCTTCCAACCTTTCCATCCTTCAATGAATATTTAACAACTTTAAATCTTTTTACATCAACTAATTGTTGTCCAAAATTAGTTGAAAGATTTTCATACACACATCCATCTAACAATGCATGATAGCCATATATATCACATACACCAAAAACACATACATTGAAAAGAACATATTGCCCATTAGGTGGGTTATAAAACAAACCTGATATGAACTCCTTTATAATTTGAGGTGGTATATTTATACCACAATCCTACAACATTTCATTAGTATGCATGGTAGCAAGTATACATTATATACATCATAATGGTAACAAAATTAAACATGAGTTTTGCAACAACATGTGACTCTTTCCTTGTTAACCCTTACATACCAAGGTTTACAATTTTTAAAATATCTTTGACCAATGCTAATATTTAACACCTTATCAACCAAAAAAAATTGTACAATTCAGTTTGAGTCAAGTCCAAAAGTTGTTTTTGATGTGGATCATGAATTTTTGAGCAAACTCTTAATTTAAGAACATATCTAGCATTAGGTGATACTCTTGTATTATCATGACAAAAAATGTCAATCAAAGTTTTGACTTCACTAGTAAGTTTCATATCATACCTCAAGAGTGTGCCACTATAAGTCCACAAATTATTTGTCAGATCATTTTCAAAGTTAACTCTTCTCTTTACAACTCTTTCCAAATTTTTATGATGAATATTAAGATATTCACTATGTTACTCATCATTCTTTTATCAGAAGTTGTTTTGTTTACTAAAGTTTTTTTTATTTCTCATCATGTTGCATTCCTATCTTTAGAACAACTTTTCTTTCCGATTGTATCAAAGACACTAGAAATAGTGGATATAACTTATTTTAAATACTCATCCTTCTTCTTGGACTTCATATAAATGTCTAACCTCTTCATCACTTTTTTCATTTTAGTCATTTTAATTAGTTGTAATATTAATTAACTTTGAAACCTAAATTTCTTATTATAAAACAATTGTCTAAACAATCTACTAGCATGTGTTTTAATCTGTCTCCCTGAAACTAAGCCACGAAGATTATCGAGGACATTACTCTTAATTTAAAAATGTTCATGCATTTCATTATCATTAAAACATGTTTCTTTTTCAATTGGTGTTTTCATGTCTACATCCACATTGTTGATTTCAATTTGAGTTGGGATTTGAATTTCAATTTTAATTGGTCTTTGACTTTCATTTGGGGCTTGACTTTCACTTGGGGTTTGATGTGCAATTTTTTTTACTCTATTTTCAAGAAGAAAATCTAAATTATTTAAAGAGTAACCTAGTTCTAAAAAATCTCCAACTTCATCATGGGAATAAATATGGGGTTGTGAAGACATACTTGTATCCAATACTTGATTAGAAGATGTACCTAAATTTTCTTTTATTGTGTTTTCTTCTTCAACCTCTACATTCATTATGGTGTCCTCAATTTTCTCCTCTTTTGAAATGATCATTGAACTTGAAGCTCCAACATTGTTTAGTTCTCTAATTCTTTTTCTTCTTTCTCATTGATGTTTTGTCTCCTTCTCCCTATTTGTTGTGACCTCCTTAGCTGTCAAAACCTTCCTCGGTTTCTTTCTTTGTTTCTTCAATCTCATGTTTGCACCAAACTTTGAATCCAAATGTTTCTCAACATGTCAAATCCATAACAAGTTAAGAAAAGGGATTTTTTTATGAGAACATTATGTTTTCATATCGGGACAGTCGAATAATGAGAATAATCATTCAATCATTGAACTCTATCACTCTGGGCCCATTTTCTATCCCAAAAGATCATATAGAAATATGTGCTTGTTATTTGAATGAAATAGACGCCTATTTCTAAATCAAGTGCTCATTTGTCAAAAATAGATGCATGTTCCATACGCAACAATCCAAATGGAAACGAGCACCTATTTTTTGACTTTTAAATAACAAGCGCTCATTTTTTAAGATATGAGTGGTAAACATACCTCCACCTTGGATTTTAGTTCGAGATAGGATGTATGTAGGTTTGGTGGGACCAAACCTATGCCTTGACCTCCAAAATTTTTGCTAAGGCAATGTAATACCAATTTTCTACCTTAGCATAATTATTTAGGGACTTCCTGATCATAATTTTTTATGAAATAAATACCCATTAGAATTCTCACTACCTTGATTTTAGAAATGTAAATTTCATAGAGATATGATTATTTTTACTATGTTTGCATTAATTACTAATTAAAAGTGGTACCTGAACGTAAAATAGTAAGGTTCACTAAAACTTCAATAACTTTTTTTTCTTTTTAGATATTTTGGAAAATAAATTATATGAAATCAATCTAGATACAATTCTCTTGCAAATTAAAAAAAAAGAATTTTAAAAAATGTGAAATTTTCATCAATCTATGGTGGTTGTACACTAGAGGTTTTGAAAATGTACTTTATATAGTCAATTAAAAATTAATTTAAAAAATATTCAATAAAAAAATAAGAAAAATCATTCTCGTCAATCTTTAGTGCCTTAGGTATCTTTCCCCAGAAGGATTCACAAATATTTATTTATTTAGGTCAAAATATGGTGGTCGTACATGGGTGTGGTATGGTCTCGTAATAGGCATTTCGAAAAAGAGTTTTTTAAACATGCCTACTAAAACACAATTTCTAGCATGTGGGTATTGAAATAAATTACATATTTGAAAAAGTGGACTGTGAGCACTACATTTTTTATTGCTGAAGTTTTTTTAGATTTAATCTCCAAGTGCCTCAAATTTTGACATCAATTCACAGAAAATTTAGAAAACAAGAAAAAAACTTCCATGTTTTGCCCAAAAGTGGGACTCAACTTCTTGCAACCACCCATTATTTCTCCTCAATCTCCTCTTCCTCACCTTCTTCATTATTATCTTCTTATTTATTTTTATTCTTCTTATCTTTCTCTTATTCTCCTTCTTCCCCTACTCAAAATCCTACTTATCTTTCCCATGTTCATCATTTGGGCCTTCTTTCTCACCCTCAAGTATTCTTACGATATATCCTCCCCAAACTCTTCCTCTTCATGTTGAGGGATAAATACATCATTCTAAGTTTTTCTCCTCAATATCAATCATAATTTGTATACCTTTTATATCCTTTGAATTAACATCAACAAAGGCAAATAGAGAAAAATAGATAAAATAAAATATTAATATTTTCACCATGTCTTATTGTAAGATTTAGCTATCAAAGTATCCCCCCAATATTTAAAGGCAATGGAAAGAACAATAACAAGAGAGAATGAATGTATAAGAATAAATCATATTCTCAGCAAAAATGAAATTTTATATATTGATTGTGTGACTCACCTAAAATCAACTTGAATTACATTATTGAACTAGATATTGGATATTACATAGGAAACCCCTTGGTTATATAGTCAAGGTGAGTACAAAGGAGTGAATGAGAGAATCACAAGTGTTTATATGTCTCATTACATGATAATAAAGAGAAAAATTATTGTTTAAATACTGAAGCCACTCAAAGTGGGGGGGTGAATCAGTGGTTTATAAAATAATTTGATACTTTTAACATTAAACCAATAACATGTGTGATGATTGCTTCAACAACATTAAGTGTGTGTACTTTAGATGCAATATAACATAATAATAAGGCATGTGCACACATTAGAATCATTGACACTTTGTTTATAGTAGAAAACTACTAAGGATGAAAACCCACTTTCAATTTTTATTTCATTATGTCTTATAGGAAACTGTTTAGAGCATACACTCTAGGAAGCACCAACCCCCATTATATTTTAGGAACACTCATTCTAAGGAGAACCAACACCTTACTTTTTTTAGAAGCACCAACTTTAAAGAACACCCATCCCTTAAAATCCTGAAGCACCCACTTCTTGTTTAAATACGAAAGAAAGTTTGACTCAGAGGGACTCTCTATTACAATACATTACATATGAATCAAATCAATACCACATTTATCTTGACTTTGTTACACCACTTTTTAAACAAACTAGTTAGTATCTTGTCTCTACAATCTTCAAACCAAGAAAGGTAATCAAGATTAAAAAAAACAATCATCTTTCCAACCTAGTCATTCTGCCTCTTTCCTCTTTCCTGTAATAGCCATGACAAACATGCCAATGCACCATTTCACAAATATTTCTATCATAAATCTGTTGTCTTATTGGTAGTGTCCTGCACACAAAGACTCCTTAAACAATTATTTGTTCAAATTCAACAAGTATTCAATTTAACATACAAAGCTCCGAATGTTAACACATAGTTTTGTCAAACATATTTTCAAATATGACATTAATCTCTTGTTAGACAACTACAATTACACTGATGTTGATATGTTTTCTTCCATCAACCATGCAGTCCAAACCTTGTTAAAAAACATTTGAATGAGATATTTCTATGATAAAAATCAGACGTTACAACTTGCAATGAGATCACTTCCAATGTTTGCCTCAACTCACAATCACTGCAAAAAGATCATTAGAACCGATTTTTCAAACAAGAACACTTTCAATCTCAACTTCTGAACTTCACATTATTTATTTTTGCAACCAATCATTTATAATATCTGCATAGATTTTATTTGATATATACAATCCCATTCAATTTGGAACTTAGATAATCAAACATTGCTTCTTGACAACATTCTACATCTACAATCTATCTCAGAAATTTCTGATATGTTTATGAAAGGATCAGATTTTTAAGAAAGGATCAGATTTTTAAAAATCTGAGATTGAAAAATACGTTTATGAAAGGATCAAATATTGTATCTTTCTAATTTGATATTTGTTACCACCACCAAATGAGAATAGTGTATAATCTTATTTTTTGATTAGTAGTCTTCAAAATCTAGTAAACCATTCCTTCTTGTTGTACTATGTATTTGTGTAGCCATTTACAAACTACCATAATAGGTCCCCAATTGGATACTGAAAACCATCATCATCTACTTGATGACATATCAACTTTTTCTTACGTTCCACACATTTAGCTAGCCAATACTCAATATGCACATCATTATCCTTAGATGCAACAACATCATACACATGTGGACTACAAAATAAAATTAAGTACATGTACAAATCAAACTTGTTAGAATTTTTAATTCAAATGCAATCATAAATTATATGACGTACATAAATAATATAATTTAAAGTTTTACAAAATGTTGAATTAAAAATTATCAATTTGTATGAGGTCTGAAACCTGATCATAATCTTCTCATTTAAATGCATGATCTAGGTCTTCATTTCTTGTATCATCTTGAACATGTGTTTTGCTAGGTGTTAAAGATTTCTATTTCCATTCTTCAACCCATTTCGTATTCTCACATTCTTCCCATTCACTTGTAACAAAAAATTAACTTGAAAACATGCAAGCTCCCTAGTCCATATAGTCCAAGTGTTAGAATCAGAACTCTTAAATTAATGTCATTTAGCTAACCTACTAATTGTATCACAGTCATATCTTGAAATAATATTATTCTCTTCAACTATCTATAATAAACATCTGATTGTAGAGTTCTGACTTGTTGCTATAGACAAAAGTTGTACGACACTATTCCACAATTGCATGTGCATTTTTAAATTTGGCTTTTTCCTCAAATTTGAGTTTTTCTCTACAAAGGGCTCTTTAACACATGCACCATAACCATCATTTTCTCCTTTCTCATGTCTAGCCTAAAAAAAACTCCACATATGTCGAATATATTAGTTTTCTTGTGTCCTACTCAACAAATAAAACATTCTAGCATTCTTGAATTGTCTTGTGTAATTATCTGACCATATTAGATGTTGTGTAATCTAAATCTCTCTCTCCCTTATTTTATCATAAAAGGTCTTCAAGAAATATTGCACAAACTCTTATGAGTATAGCTTATTATCACTCATATAGAAATGGTACTCTCTCAAAAAAAATTGGTTCTCTTTTGCACTATCAGGGGCATGCCTATACACAATATGAATCAAAATGGCTACTTCCACTCAATTATAATATTGTGCTTGGACCTCATCTTGTGGTGCAAGCATGTAGTTCTTTGCAAAGTCAACGACAAAAAGTATACTGCCAACTGGAAATGTATTCTTGCATATGAAAAATTGTCCATCAAGCCATCTAGAATTTTGAGAGTGTTTCACATATTTAGGTATGATCTCATTCTTTAATTCATTCATAAATGTATGAACAATAACTTTTTCAGTAATTATATTGGATTGTCTTCCAACCTTTCCATCCTTCAATGAATATTTAACAACTTTAAATCTTTTTACATCAACTAATTGTTGTCCAAAATTAGTTGAAAGATTTTCATACACACATCCATCTAACAATGCATGATAGCCATATATATCACATACACCAGAAACACATACATTGAAAAGAAAATATTTCCCATTAGGTGGGTTATAAAACAAACCTGATATGAACTCCTTTATAATTTGAGGTGGTATATTTATACCACAATCCTACAACATTTCATTAGTATGCATGGTAGCAAGTATACATTAAATACATCATAATGGTAACAAAATTAAACATGAGTTTTGCAACAACATGTGACTCTTTCCTTGTTAACCCTTACATACCAAGGTTTACACTTTTCAAAATATCTTTCACCAATGCTAATATTTAACACCTTATCAACCAAAAAAAAATGTACAATTCAATTTCAGTCAAGTCCAAAAGTTGTTTTTGATGTGGATCATGAATTTTTGAGCAAACTCTTAATTTAAGAACATCTCTGGCATTAGGTGATACTCTTGTGTTATCATGCCAAAAAAATTCAATCAAAGTTTTGACTTCACTAGTATGTTTCATATCACACCTCGAGAGTGTGCCACTACAAGTCAAATTATTTGCCAAATCATTTTCAAAGTTAACTCTTCTCTTTACAACTCTTTCCAAATTTTTATGATGAATATTAAGATATTCACTATGTTACTCATCATTCTTTTATCAGAAGTTGTTTTGTTTACTAAAGCTTTTTTTATTTCTCATCATGTTGCATTCCTATCTTTAGAACAACTTTTCTTTCCGATTGTATCAAAGACGCTAGAAATAATGGATATAACTTATTTTAAATACTCATCCTTCTTCTTGGGCTTGATATAAATGTCTAACCTCTTCATCACTTTTTTCATTTTAGTCATTTTAATTAGTTGTAATATTAATTAACTTTGAAACCTAAATTTCTTATTATAAAACAATTGTCTAAACAATCTACTAGCATGTGTTTTAATCTGTCTCCCTGAAACTAAGCCACAAAGATTGTCAAGGAGATTACTCTTAATTTAAAAATGTTCATGCATTTCATTATCATTAAAACATGTTTCTTTTTCAATTGGTGTTTTCATGTCTACATCCACATTGTTGATTTCAATTTGAGTTGGGATTTGAATTTCAATTTTAATTGGTCTTTGACTTTCATTTGGGGCTTGACTTTCACTTGGGGTTTGATGTGCAATTTTTTTAAATCTATTTTCAAGAAGAAATTCTAAATTATTTAAAGAGTAACCTAGTTCTACAAAATCTCCAATTTCATCATGGGAATAAACACGAGGTTGTGAAGACATACTTGTATCCAATACTTGATTAGAAGATGCACCTAAATTTTCCTTTATTGTGTTTTCTTCTTCAACCTCTACATTCATTATGGTGTCCTCAATTTTCTCCTATTTTGAAATGATCATTGAACTTGAAGCTCCAACATTTTTTAGTTCTCTAATTCTTTTTCTTCTTTCTCATTGATGTTTTGTCTCCTTCTCCCTATTTGTTTTGACCTCCTTAGCTGTCAAAACCTTCCTCGATTTCTTTCTTTGTTTCTTCAATCTCATGTTTGCACCAAACTTTGAATCCAAATGTTTCTCGACATGTCAAATCCATAACAAGATAAGAAAGGGGAATTTTTTATGAGAACATTATGTTTTCATATTGGGACAGTTGAATAATGAGAATAATCATTCAATCATTAAACTCTATCACTCTAGGCCCATTTTCTATCCCAATAGATCATATAGAAATAGGCGCTTGTTATTTGAATGAAATAGACGCCTATTTCTAAATCAGGTACTCATTTGTCAAAAACAAATGCCTGTTCCATATGCAACAGTCCAAATGGAAACGAGCACCTATTTTTTGACTTTTAAATAACAAGCGCTCATTTCTAAAGATATGAGTGGTAAACATACCTCTACCTTGGATTTTTAGTTCAGGACAGGATGTATGTAGGTTTGGTGGGACCAAGCCTATGCCTTGACCTCCAAAAATTTTGCTAAGGTAATGGAATGCCAATTTTCTACATTGGCATAATTCTTTAGGGCCTTCCTGATCATAATTTTTTATGAAATAAATACCCATTAGAATTCCCACTGTCTTGATTTTAGAAATGTAAATTTCATAGAGATATGATTATTTTTACTATGTTTGCATTAATTACTAATTAAAAGTGGTACCTAAACGTAAAATAGTGAGGTTCACTAAAACTTTAATAACTTTTTTTGTTTTTAGATATTTTGAAAAATAAATTATATGAAATCAATCTAGATATAATTCTCTTGCAAATTAAAAAAAATAGAATTTTAAAAAATGTGAAATTTTAATCAATCTATGGTGGTCGTACACTAGAGGTTTTGAAAATGTACTTTATCTAGTCAATTAAAAATTAATTTAAAAAATATTCAATAAAAAAATAAGAAAAATCATTCTCATCAATCTTTAGTGCCTTAGGTATCTTTCCCCAGAAGGATTCACAAATATTCATTTATTTAGGTCAAAATATGGTGGTCGTACATGGGTGTGGTATGGTCCTGTAATAGGTATTTTGAAAAAGAGTTTTTTAAACATGCCTACTAAAACACAATTTCTAGCATGTGGGTATTGAAATAAATTACATATTTGAAAAAGTGGACTCTGAGCACTACATTTTCTATTACTGAAGTTTTTTTAGATTTAATCTCCAAGTGCCTCAAATTTTGATATCAATTCATGAAAAATTTAGAAAACAAGACAAACACTTCCACGTTTTGCCCAAAAGTGGGACTCAACTTCTTGCAACCACCCATTATTTCTCCTCAATCTCCTCTTCCTCACCTTCTTCATTATTATCTTCTTATTTATTTTTATTCTTCTTATCTTTCTCTTGTTCTCCTTCTTCCCCTCCTCAAAATCCTACTTATCTTTCCCATGTTCATCATTTGGGCCTTCTTTCTCACCCTCAAGTATTCTTACGATATATCCTCCCCAAACTCTTCCTCTTCATGTTGAGGGATAAATACATCATTCTGAGTTTTTCTCCTCAATATCAATCATAATTTGCATACCTTTTATATCCTTTGAATTAACATCAACAAAGGCAAATAGAGAAAAATAGATAAAATAAAATATTAATATTTTCACCATGTCTTATTGTAAGATTTAGCTATCAAAGTATCCCCCCAATATTTAAAGGCAATGGAAAGCACAATAACAAGAGAGAATGAATGTAATAATAATAAATGGTATTCTCACCAAAAATGAAATTTTATATATTGATTGTGTGACTCACCTAAAATCAACTTGAATTACATTATTGAACTAGATATTGGATATTACATAGGAGACCCCTTGGTTATATAGTCAAGGTGAGTACAAAGAAGTGAATGAGAGAATGAAAAGTGTTTATATGTCTCATTACATTATAATAAAGAGAAAACTTATTGTTTAAATACTGAAGCCACTCAGAGGGGGGGGTGAATCAGTGGTTTATAAAATAATTTGACACTTTTAACATTAAATCAATAACATGTGTGATGATTGCTTCAAAAACATTAAGTGTATGTGCTTTAGATGCAATACAACATAATAATAAGGCATGTGCACCCATTAGAATCATTGACACTCTGTTTATAGTAGAAAACTACTAAGGGTGAAAACCCACTTTCAATTTTTATTTCATTAAGTCTTATAGGCAACTATTTAGAGCACCCACTCTAGGATGCACCAACCCCCATTATATTTTAGGAACACTCATTCGAAGAACAACCAACACCTTACTTGTTTTAGAAGCACGGACTTTAAAGAACACCCATCCCTTAAATCCTAAAGCACCCACTTCTTATTTAAATACAAAAGAAAGTTTGAATCAGAGGGACTCTCGGTTACAATACATTACATATGAATCAAATCAATACCACATTTATCTTGACTTTGTGACACCACTTTTTAAACAAACTAGTCAATATCTTCTATCTACAATCTTCAAACCAAGAAAGGTAATCATCTTTCCAACCTAGTCATTCTGCCTCTTTCTTGTAATAGCCATGACAAACATGCCAATGCACCATTTCACAAATATGTCTATCATAAATCTGTTGCCTTATTGGTAGTGTCCTGCACACAAAGACTTCATAAACAATTATTTGTTCAAATTCAACAAGTATTCAAGTTAACATACAAAGCTCCAAATGTTAACACATAGTTTTGTCAAACATATTTTCAAATATGACATTAATCTCTTGTTAGACAAATACAATTACACTGATGATGATATGTCTTCTTCCATCAACCATGCAGTCCAAACCTTGTTAGAAAACATTTGAATGAGATATTTCTATGATAACAATCAGACATTACAATTTCCAATGAGATCACTGTTGTCATATTTTTACACATTTTGGAAGCCTAATTACTAGATGAGCTATTGTACCCTAGTTTGTGTTATTAGGTGATTTGGATTAAGATTTGTGTTCATTTCATTGCAAAAACATGAAGAAAGAAAGGAAATGAATTTCATCTACATCTACACATACATCTATCTGTGGCATTTATACTGTTCAAAGAAGCAAGAAACTGAAAAGAAAAGAGCATCTATCTAGGCTCACATAGGCCGTGAGCATAGCCTTTACCAGAAATAAATAGATGAGTGTAAATATGCATAAAGAGATGTTTATATTGAGGTACCAGACATTTCCTAGGTTTGAAGTCTGAAGCCTGGTCCTGTCCAGAAGATCCTGAGATCCAGAACCTGCAAGAAGTGAAGAGGGGATTTGGGTTAGATCCAATGGATCTAAGAAATGGTTGATATCACAATATAGTAGATGCATACACACACTCGGCCATGCACCTCTAACAAGACTATGCTCAAAGCTGTGTACCATGCTCAAAATCATCAAGGCACCATGGTTTTCACTAACATGTTTGTTTCATGTGCAGATACAAGGAAGCTGATCCAATAAAGAGTTTCATGAATGATCTGGGTCCTTGATGTGGGTAACGATAGAGTAATCTTATTGTACTCTATTTGTTACCCCTTCGAGGGCCAAGAGCACACACAGTGTGTACAAATAGGGAACATTCAGATGATCTAGCATCAGTCAAGCTATGATAAAAGAATAACAGAAGGCTACATGGTATCAAGTTTTGAACAGAGCTAATGGCAGAGTACACAAATATATGAGGAAGATAGGGCACTCTGTCGCATAGGTGTTCACATGGCACATACATGCTGAGGGCACACAATCCACATGTTCAGAGTAGAAATCCACAAGAACATAAAAGAGAAATAGAGCTAGTATCAAGGCATGATAGTCAATGGGCATAAAATGTAATATCCCAATCATGTATAGGAGTTGGTGCATGAACAATCTGAGGTTAATGATGTACAAATCCAGAATATAAGTGTATATATGCCTCTGAGAATACACGGCATGATCAAATATACAGCTCTCATGGTGATCAAATAGTGCAATGGTAGGGCATGATAACTAACAACAATGCAAGTCATGACAAGCTTTAGGTCCATTCAATGCTCCAATATCAACAGTGAAGCTCAAAATATTAACATGCTATGGTAGTGAATAGAAAGTATCAAATACACACAGTGCTACAAAAGATCAAATCCAAATATCAATGCCAAGAGGGATGATAATGCAATGCAATTGATGCCCCGAGCGCTAGGAACCCAATGAATCAATGGTGCCCTAATTGGCATTTACCAACAACAAATTGCTAATGCCTTGTTCACGGGCTATCACATGTGGGTGCCATCATTTGTTCACATTAACAGTGGTGTAATATAATATGTGTCGTGAGCAATGCAAATGAAACAGCAACAATACAAGGTTTAGCTCCATAACGAAAGAATTAAAATAGTGAAATACCCGGGCTCGTGCATCAATAGATGATACAATGCCCCATGTTCTCAGGCTATATGCATTTGAGTGTCAACAGCAATATTGCAGTACACCTCATGCTGATAAACAAAGAACAAGCATACAAAGATACCGCAATACATACGGCAATGATACATGCCATGCCCTAGTCTTTTCTATCGGGCCTTTTGATTAGCAAACATCATGAAATTGGAACAGTAAGTTCAAAATGCCATGGTCACAATACGAGATATGCAAAGATGCATAAATAAGCAACAAAGTCGATAGGCCCGTGCCTAGTCTTTACAATACTACATAATAGAGGAGATCCAATCAATATAGTGTCATGCCATAACAGAGAAAAAAAAGCCATCAATTGTCAAAACAAATCAGTGCCCTAGTTCTCGGGTTGCTAGCAACCAAGATGTTAAAACCGTGCCCTAATGCAAATATGCAATCAAATAAAGGTAACAGTGCCCTTGAAATAGAGAACACAAGAACAGTGAATGCGAGCATGGTGTGCCCTAGCTCAACAATCAATATCAATGATGCCCTAGCAAGGTTTCACAGGCCATATTGAAACAACAGTGAATATAACATTCATATTCATGATTCGCTAGTTTCAAACAATGCAAAATGCAATGAACCAGTGTCCTAAGTAATTGCAGAGACAAGATATGTATCCAACAGTGCCCTAATACAGAGCTTGAATACCACAAATGCTATCAAAATGTAATAAGAATGAAATCATTGAAGTGCCTACCTCATTAGATGTTGTCGAATCAAGATTGATATTTGTTGTCTCCAAATTCATGAAGGAAGATTGCCTTTCGAACTGCTGAAGAATTTAGAAGGTTGCCAGGTGCCGAGTTATGGACTGTGGTTGACAGAAGATGCCTATTTTTGATTAAGGGTCTCCATAATAGCTTGTTTTCTTTTTGTCTCCCCTTTTAGGGTTGAGAATCATTTAATCCTCTTTGCTAAATATTTCACGAGGCATAGTTTTTTTTATTTATTAATATAGTTATCTCTTTTTTGAGATAAATATATTAATTTTTTTATGCCATAGGTGTCCAAACATAGTGGTCAATTTTGACTTAAGTGATGAATGTTATATCAATCATGTATTTTGGCATGGGGGGGCCTATTTTTTTTTTAGAATATTCATGCGTTAGGTGGATATGTAAATATTGTAAACATTTCAAATATGCTTTCCCCTTTTATTTAGGGTTGAGAGTTATTCATTAATGTATTTAGATCCACATATTTTGGTGTAGGGGGATAAAGTTTTAATTATAATAAGTCATTTCTCTTATTCATTGTATGATATTTGACAGGTGGTGTTTTTATAAATCACTATCAGATTATCAGTTATAGACATGACTTAGTGGGTTATGGTCTTCCTTTTGACTACCTATTTTTAGGGACCCCACTTTTTTCGTCCCCCTAGATTCTCAGGAATTGGGCATCTGAATTTCAGAGTAGCATGATCATGGTCCTAGTAGTAGATTTTTCCTATTCTTGGTGAGTAGTGGATTTCAATGCAGATTCTACAGATTTTCTAGATATGCCTCTCACCTTTGGTGATTGAAGGCTAGTTCTTCCTTTTTTCATTTTCAGGAGGTGAATGTTGTAGCTCCAGGAGAAGCAAATTGATATTTTGACTCCTTTTATTCTAGTTAATAGCAATTGTCCTTCTTTTTCTACAGCTTTGTGAGTTGATTTGATGGATTTGATGTCATGTATTGTGATTGAAATTTGATCCTTTACTTGATATTTTGTTCATTTTGATGTTTACAAGCACTGGTTTTTCTTAAAGTTTCAATTTGTGTGCATTTATATGTGTTTGAGTTGTGGAATCTATTTTCCCTTCTCATTTACAACCAACACCTGATTATTTTCTAAGGCAAGAATCAGATTTGGGAAGAGTTGTGATGTTCAAATTATATGCTGGATTACATTGTGAGTCTATTTTTAGTTTGTGGATCTATCCAGTTTGGTGAATCACCTAGGTTAAATTTTAGTTATTTCAATTTTATGCAAGCTCTCTCCCTTTCCCTTCAAGTTCAGTTCAGTTTCGAGTGATACAAACGGGGAAGCCGGCCCTTAATTTGGAGTTTTATTCTCAGTGAAGCAGTCCCACATCCTGAGAGTATTCCCATGTTTCACGGGATTGATAGGTTCCATACTTAGCCATCACGGGTGCAATCCCTAGTGACAACATTTTTTGGCACGCCCGGTGGGACAGAGACTCAGTGAGTCTATTTTCCTAGAAATTTTATTGCAAGTTATTGTTTGGTATGAGCAGTGACAGTATTTTGAGGTCATACCTGGTGACTCTAATGGTTCTTTATGCAGATCAGTCTCTAAGCTTATGAGTGGGATTCCAACTAGGCAGAGTAAGGATCCTTTTGTGTATACAGAACTGCCACCTATTAAAAAGAGGCCCAAAGCAGCCCAAGCTCGTGCATCAAAAACCCCTAAGTCTGCTCCTAAACCTACTCATAATCCTACAAGCGTTTCACATATCCAGTCAATACACATGTTGTTACTTGTGCAAGCAGCACCAACAATTCAAGTACCAGTAACCCAAGCACCGGTTACTCAAATTCCAGTATCTCAAGCTCCCTTAAATCCTTTAATGGCTTAGCCTAGACAACACCCTTTTGTGGCTTTCAATCAAGGCAGCCCTCTAAATTTGTAGTAGCATGATGATATACCTGTCTCAGCCCCCAAAAGTTTGCCCACCTTTATGGGAGAAGATCAAACTTTGACCATTGAACATATAAGAGATGTGGCATCTCTTTGTGCTCTTCATAATATCACTCAAGATAATGTTGTTGTGAGACTGTTGGCAGCCTCATTGAAAGGCAAAGCTTTGCAATGGTTCAGAAGTTTGCCAGTTGGTTCTATTGCTGATTGGGATGCGTTGGGTCAAGTCTTGACAAATCAGTTTGAAGATAAGTCAGACCATCTTTTGTTGGTTGAGCACCTAACTACTATCAAAAGAGCACCTCAAGAATACATGATGGATTTCAATTTTAGATTTCAAAGAACGTGGCATAGAATACTAGCTACAGTTAGGCCATCCAACCAACATGCTTTCTTATATTATTTAAGAGCCCTCAATAGTGATATTGTTGTTATGATCCAGTCAATGGGTGGGAATAACCTTCCAGCAGCATATGATCTTGTCATAAGGGCTAAAAAAAATCTAATCTAGGCTGGGAAGATAGTTCCAAGACCCCCAATGCCTATTTTTCCAGAGTTACACCCCATCCCGGAGTCAATTCCAAATCTAGCATCTATCCCACCTCTCCCAGATCCTACTCAACAAGCTACCAGCCCAGTTGCAAGTCAATCCCAGGATTTGGATGAGATTAAGAAAACATTGCATACATTCTCTAATGAGATGGTTACTATAAGTAAGAAGCTTCAATCACAACCTTCCCCGCAGTCCTACCAACCCTACCAACAACCTCTCTAGCAATCTTATCAGCAGCCTTATCAGCCACCCTTTCAGAATCATTATCAGTAGAACAGGCCCCAATACCAGCAAGGCTAGCAAAATCAAACAAGAAGTTACAACCAAAAAGCCAACCAGCCTTACAATCCTAACACTCCTAGTACTTCTAGGGATTTGGTTCTTGTGGCTCAAAACAATATGGTACAAGATTACCAATGGGGATGCCCATGCAATCAGCAACATGTTCGAGGAATGTGTCCAATGGGTTATGCTCAGGCCCTCATGGTACAAAATAACATGACCATTCCATAGGAGGTGGTTCAAGGACCAGAAATGCAGCAGTGCCCAGTTGCCACCACAAGTGAAGTTCAGGCACCTGAGGCAGCATTGGTGAACTTTCAGAAGGAAGATTTTTGTGGGGTGAATTTTTCACCAAATGACAACTCAACCTATGCTCCAGTTGCAGCCAATACAAGATCTAAGAAGAAGGCTTTGGAGGCTGAACAAGTGGCCTCTACCAGTCAACAAGCCCTAGTTGTGAATCCACAACCCAAAGAAGTTCAAGCTCCATCCTTAAACCAGTCTAAGGAAGCTAAAGAACCAGTCAAGACAGCTACATAGTTGGTACCTACACAAACAAAGACTGTTGCGCCAAAGGACAGCCCAAAGTGAATTTGGGATCTTTTAATATAGTGGAGCAAATGAGGAAAACCTCTATCAATGTGCCTTTAATGGACACTTTGGCAATTCCTGGACAAAAGGAGTTGATACTGAATGAATTGGCTAAGATTTCACCAAATCAAGGAGCTGTTTTGGAACAACCTAAAGTCCTGGTAGCTAAAACATCTCAGATGGATCAACAAAAAGAAGAAGTTAGCTCACAGCCCACTGTTGTCTCACAGTTTAAACCTCCTCCTTTCTATGTAACTCTTATTGTTGGGGATCATTTAGTTCATAACTATATGATAGATTCAGGGGCAAGTAGTTTTGTGATTTCTAAGCAGCTAGCAGATCTACTAGAGTTACCTTATAAGCCAATAAACAAACATGTTGTTTAGTTGGATGGGTCATCAATTAATACCTTAGGAGTCATAAAAGACCTGAGTCTCACTCTTCATGAATGCCCCAATTTCTCCATTCCCCAGGATGTCTATGTCATAGATTTTCCCCCTCATTTTGCTATTTGTCTAAGTAGAGAGTTCACTACTAGGTTGGGGGGATATCTCTCAACTGATTGGTCCCATCTATACTTTAGAACTAGATATGGAACCAAGGTTAGAATTAAGTCTGAAGCTTTTGCAAAGACCCATGCTGAGCCATATACCCCAAGCCCTATAAATGCCAATCTGATGTATCACAAACAAGATCCAAGTGATTCTGAATCTAAAACCAGTGCTGGAAAGATCCTTGATATCACCTTAGATGAATGGGCTGAAAGAGATTTACAGGAAGATGACCCTTTTAGAAACATGGAGGTTTCCGGTATTGGAATGTTCATCATTCATGAAGAAGGTGTTGTGATACCAAATCTAATGAAAAAGGAAGAAAATCCTTCTGCTGGTCAGAATGATGATTTGTTGCAGCTATTCTTTGATGGTGCCAGAAGCAAGGTTGGTTCAGGAGGAGGGGCTGTCCTAATTTCTCTAGAAGGACAAAGGTATTACTTTGTAGTTCATTTTTATTTCAGCTGTACTAACAATACAGCAGAGTATGAGGCATTGATTCATGGTTTAGAATGGGCTAGACAAAGAGGAATCAAATGCCTAGAAGTTTTAGGTGATAGTGAGTTAGTGGTCAATCAAATTCGTGGCACTAACCTCACAAAGAATGATACACTTAAGTTGTATAAGCATAGGGTTTGGGATTTAATAGAAGATTTTTGTGCTTTTAATCTGATTGGTGTTCCAAGAAATCAAAACAATAGCCAGACAAGCTGGCTGCTATGGGAGCAGAATATGACATTCTGAGAGGTGTCTCAGATCCTAATTCTCAGCATGTGAAGGTCCTGGTAAGACCATCCATACCAGACAATCAAGTAAGTTGGCAGGTTTTTGAAAATGATGAGCAGATTTCTAGTTTTTTAATTGAAGAAGCTGAGTTCTCCAGAGTGAACCAGAGAAAACATGCTCATTAGTATGGTGACCAGATGTTACAGTTGAAGAGCAATAGACTACCTAAGGGATTGGTCATGCTTGAGTTTGTATTTAATTCTAATGATCAACTCAGAGGTCACAAGGCTAGTATGACAGTTAAGGAGGAACACTACCAGTCTGTGGAGGTCCTCAAAGGTAAATTTCTTAAGCTGGGAAAGGTATGCACTCAGCCTGAAACACAAGCCTTTGTTTCATTATGCCAGGAGTTTAGTGATGTCTTTGCTTGGGAATATTATGACCTGAAAGGATTTGATCCCCATTTGGCCCAACACACTATTGAATTAGAACCCCAAGCCAAGCCAGTAAGACAGAAACAAAGGCCCATCAATCCTAAGATAGAGGTCCTGATGAAAGCAGAATTGAAAAAGATGATTGAAGCCAATATTATTTTTCCTATTAAACACACTTCTTGGGTCTCAAACTTAGTGCCAGTTAGGAAGAAGAATGGTGAAATCCGGCTATGTGTAGATTTCAGATACCTTAATAGGGCTTCACTCAAAGATCATCACTCATTGCCATCTATGGAGCAGATTTTATAGTATGTTTTAGGAACTGACAGGTTTTCTTTATTAGATGGCTTTTCTAGTTATAACCAGGTTCTGGTTAGAGAAGAAGATCAATACAAGATAGCATTCACCACTAAATGGGGCACCATGGCATATAGAAAGATGCCATTTGGGTTGTCCAATGCTAGTGCCACATTCCAGAAAGCCATGGAGATGGCATTTGCTGGCCTGATGAACAATTTTGTTCTAGTATATCTGGATGATATAACTGTCTTCTCAAAAGATACAAAAGACCACCTAATTCATCTAAGGCAGATTTTTGAAAGGTGCAGAGAGTTTAGAGTCTCACTGAATCCCAAGAAATGCATCTTTGTTGTCCACGAAGGCAAACTACTGGGGCACATTGTTTCTAAGCAAGGAACAGACATTGATCCTGAGAGGGTGAAGGCCATTCTGGCTTTTCCCCTACCAGCTCACAAGAAGGGATTACAGATTTTTCTTGGAAGAATCAACTTCTTGAGGAGGTTCATTCCAAACGTTGTTGCACTCCTGAAGCCTATGACTTAGATGCTAAAAAGGAACGCAGCTTTCCATTGGACCAATGAAGGCAAAAAGTGTTTTGAAGAAGTCAAGGAAGCAATTGCATCTGCTCCTACTCTGGTAAACCCTGACTTTCCTAAAGATTTTATATTGTATGCTTTTGGAGATAAAGATAGCATCTCTACAATGTTAGTCCAGCAAAATGCTGAGAAACAAGAATAGCCAGTGGCTTTCTATAGTCAAGGCCTAGATGGTTATGAGCTAAATTCTTTACTTCCAATGTCTGCCTCTAACTTACTAAGAGAGAGACAGTAACACTATTTTTAAAACAAATTAGAACGTAAAAAATATGAATCTCTTACTGTCACCAGATAATGTGGTATGTTAACTTCTACTTATTGGCTTCTTTCCACATAACTTTCCTGTCTTTTTCATGAATTAATTGTCTTCATTTATTTTCAACCAATTAACACATGCTTGACATATTAATCGGTTTAATGCTTTGTAAAGAAAATTCTCTAACATATTATAATTTCCTTCTCTTCATACTCTTCACACACTTTGCCATCGACATTTTCTCACATTATTCTGATATGTTTATGAAAGGATCAGATTTTCTATAGGATGATACTTTATGAGAACTTAACAAAATAATTTAAAACAAAAAAATCCTAAAAAAACTCTTACAAATCTTTAAAAACTTCTATAAAAGCTACTATGCCTTAAAAATAGGTCTATAAGAACTTAAATGTTTTAGCCAATCATTTCATCAAGAAATATTTTCTACAATTTATAAACTTAAAAAATTTACATGTAGACTATAGAAAATATTTTATTTTTAACAAAATAAAAACACACTAAATTGTAATTGGTGGAAAGAATTAGTTTTAATCACTAGTTAAAGGAAGAAATCTAAAAAATGATACAATAGTACTTGCTTAGCCTACTGACAAGTACTGATGAATATATAAATTAATGTCTAGCCTAGTGTTGTGGTGAGAGAAAAGATCTGCTACGACAACACCGGTGAAAGATCTAATTGAGAGAAAAGATCGATGATGCTGCTCCAAATTCTTTTCAAAGATGATATTGCTGCTCAAGATTCTTTTCAAAGATTGATGATGCTACTAAAAGCATAATGTGATAAGCTTGGGTAGTAAAACAAAGATGTCTCTCTCTCAACTGACCAAAAAAAACAATTGGTTCTAAATGTAGAGGCCAAAGTTCAACCCAAGAAACATGATACAATGGTAAAGCAAGATATTGATTCCCATGTGTGAGATGTGTTGTACCTCAACACATATTGGGGAAAATACCAAATTTAACTTGCTGAGTGTAGCACATATTAAACGAGGCAGGAAACAAGTTTAGAAATGTTTTCTTGGAAAAAGTGATTCATTGATTGTCGAAACAAAGTCAACTAGCAATTCAACTCAGAAAAAAGAAAGAAATCGATATAGTGTACATTTGTAAATCAAAATCCAACAAAATAGTCACAATGTGGAAAATTAAAAATTCTCATGTACTTACGCAACTAGTCTCAAGTGTATTGGACAATACCTTGACAACTTCTTGGTGTGCATCATCTTTTACCTGCCTTGACCAACTACAAAATGTAAATGCTCATTTTCTTTTAAAAAAAAATTAAGGAAACCATTTTAATACAACTTCCCCATACCAATCATGCAACCAAACCATCCTTAACAACCTAACCACTTGCTACCTAGATAGTCTTGCACATCTTCTAGTGCCTTGTAGGGTCTTCTAACTCATTCCTCGTAAAATTTGACATCTTTTTCTAATCCACATTTGGACTTGTTGGAGGAGTCACCATATTTCTCCCTCTCTTTCTCGCTTGTGCATTGGACCTAGGTGGATTATTTTAAGTGTAAAGTTTTTAGTGCTTTCCCTGCACTTTCAACTGCGTGTGCCTCCTCTATACATCCACCTCTAGCTTCTCCAAAAGGTAACAACACCAAAAAAATTACTCCCTATGGTGAGTACTTTAACTTACAGAGTAAACATGAATATAAACATGAACACATTCAACATAGTAATTCAGATACAAAACATAAGTATGGAAGAAAGATATAGTTTTATCCTCAAATGTAATGCCTGCATAATCATAATGTGAACTGGTTCCCGAACCAAATATAAATAGTGTTGGATGGTTGGTTAAACCACCAACCATCGACAATTGACCCAACCTCTTAGGAAAAACTAATTAGACTTTGAAATACTAACAAGACTTAACAAAGTATTATCTCTTTATTAAGTTTTTTTTGTCTATATTATGTTATTTTGGTTCATATTGTCCTGAAGACAAGAATGGGTTACAAATGTTTGTGATTATGGTTTTTTTTGATATCATGATGCAAAATTAATAAGATAATTGAAATAAAATAGATTAACCCATATCATTGTCTGCAAATTGTAAAGAGATGTGATGGGTCGATATTTCAATGCATGATGTATAAGCCTCGAACCATTTAAAAAATTTAGACAATAACAATATACTAAAATCAAATTGAACCTTTTAGGTAGGACAATGAAACCCTACACAACATCCATACAATGATGTGAAATTGATAAGAAAAGTGGAGGAAAAACATTTCAAGCCATATCATTGTCTGCAAAATGTAGAGAAAAAAGATGGGTAGAGATTTTCTAAAATTTGGAGAGCCAACATGATGAGAAATCTTGAAACTCGTCAAAAAGTTGACACAATAATTGTATGCCCATTATATTTCATGATTATAAGCCAAGGATATTGAATAAAACCACATTATTTTATATATTTCACATTCTATGTGATAATTTCATAGTATAAGGTGAAACAAATAATTTCAATGAAACCCTACACAATATCATCCCCCCATATAGTGTTGCGAAATTGACAAGAAAAGTGGAGGAAAACTAATTGCCACATATCATTGACTGCAAAATGCAAGTATAAATAATAGGTCGAAGCTTATTTGAACCCTGAGTTAATGCTAGATGAGTAATCATGAAACTGGTCAAAAATTCATTTCATAGTTTAATAAAACCTTACATGGAATACACAAAGTGATGTACAATTGACAAGATAAGTGAATGAAAATAGATTATCCCATTTCATTATTTGCAAATTGTAAGGAGAAATGAAGGGTAAAGGTTTCTTGAAACCTATAGAGCATGCATGATAAGTAATCTTGAAACTAGTCAAAAAGTTGGCACAATAATCAAAAACCTATTGCATTTCATGATTATAAAGTTTTGAATAAAACCACACAATTCTATTTATTTCACATGTCACAAAATGATCTCATACTAGTATAAAGTCAAAGAAATCATTTCAATGAACCTCTTGATGTCATATAAATAAATGATGAAAAACAACACCAAACTGCAAGTAGAAATAAGCACAAACCGTTTATTATTGACAACAAAATTTAAGGAGGAAGAGGGCAAAAGTGCTATCTGGAAGTGACCAAGTCAAAAATCCATTATAGAGAGAGGAAACATTGCACAAGGTGAAGTTGTTCACAGAAAGGAGGACATGTCATTTGCGGGGAAAATAATTCCCAAAATGAAGCCAAAACATGAAGCATTTTGAGAAGTACAAAATTAGAATGCTCAATTAGTGGCTCATCTCCTCAAAATCGTATACAAAGACAATAAAAAAAATCTTCAAAATCCAAAATATAATTTAAAATTTATAAATTATAAATTTAGCTATAATCTCTACCGATACACTTCCCCTATCTCCTATAAGAGGAAGGAAAAAACAAAAAAGTAAGGACCACTTGTAAGCATATATAATGCTGTTGCATAGAGTAAAAAGCTGAATGAATGTATGGTCGGTGAACACGTAATTAAATTTCTTCGGTGTGGACCCATTAGTTCAGTCTCCCAATACATCAAAGCATGTTTTTATTATTCCTACTAAGATTGTTCAAGAACAGTATGTGAAAGTAGATTGAAGAAAACAAATACGATAATGGAATGCAAAAATTATAATATCTAGTTCACTTGAGGTAGATTGTAACGTAGAAAATGCAGTGGTCTATAATATTTAGTTCGCAGAGAAAGGCCAAGCATTGAATGCAGAAACGTTCAAGTCAGTGTACAGATTTGCCATGAAAGGACACTTTTCAGAGGAATCTTACAAAACCTTGTTATTTCGGAAGAGACCGAACAGAAGAAAATCCAACAGCAAGAAGTTAATATTTTTTCTTTTAAGTTATGTAGTGAAACATATCCTTGGTATCAAATTTATCATTAATTGTGGATGTCATCATATTTGAACCTATGTTACAAAAGTAGTATAAAAGCATAAATGATAATAGTAGCAATATAAATCAGTATAACAACATTATAACAATAGTCTCAAACATCAAAATCATGGTCTATCAATACAAATATCCAAATCAAAATGCCCCAACCATGTATCTAGAAGTCTCAAACATCAAAATATAATAGGCTACATGCACAACCTATGAAACTAAGCCTCATTCTAGCTATCAATATCCAAAGGCTCGGAACCATCTAAGTCACTATCTCCCTCTGGCAGAAGTGGATCATCCAATGGTAGCTTGACTAGTCTTGGTTGTGCCTCCTCCTCATCAATCTACCTAACATCTTTAGGATCAACATCCCATCATGTTGTTGGTGTATGTCAATACTTTGTAGTCTATCGGTCCTAAAGTCTCAAAACAAGTTATGATTAACTAAATCAAGTTATTCAACTCATTTTGAAGTATGTTTCTTTCTCTTAATGTTGTGGATGAAGCCATAGGTGGACTGAATCCTCTTTGTAGTAGATGAACTAGCAATATGTGAGAGCAATCGAATAACAAGTTGTTTCAATTATGATGTGTCCCTCCCATGAAATTTCACCATCCAATGAGGATTTTTTGCAAGGGTCACCCTATCCAACCTAGCCTTTGGTTTGTTGAATGTAGGACCTTGAAGACCACTAAATTGAAGCCACTTCCCTCAAAGAAAATTGACCTTCCTTGTTAAATATTTTCTCAACGGCTATTGTAAGCCCTATTATCGCCTCTTCACCCTCAAAAGGTGCCACTTTGTCAGGTCTAGGTTCATACCACTTCAGGTTACAAGCATAGGCAAGCATATGAAGAGAGGCGTTCATTATGTTCCACCTCTTTGTGGCAATAGGCCTAATGTGGTCCACATAGAATTGTAATTCAGGATCCTTTTCACGAATTGCTTGCTTCACTTGATCAAGCATGCTATCAAAAGTCTCATATATCTCTCCCAAACTGGGAAAATTTGTATTTGCATACCTTATTACCTTCACAATTAGTGCTATGATAGAGAAAATATACCTATAAGAAATTTTCAAAATTTAAAACTTTTAAAATACAATGAAAAACAAAGTTAACACTAACAACTAGCAAATTCAAAAAAAAAAAAGATTTCTTACTTGATATTGGCCTACCATGTCTCATTAAGTACTCTGTCTCTCACGGCCTTCCCTTCATTTATCTTTGATTGATGCCACTTCTTCAAACATGGACAAACAATTGTTGATTGTAGAGCATCTTGCACCTCCACCGTCCTCTCCATCAAATTATAATAGCTTGCATATCTAGTCTCAACTGGTTCAAGAAATTCTTTCTTTGAAAGGATAGAAATAGTGCAAGTGATGTGTGATGATTACATGCAAACATTTGTATGTCTCTAGACTCTACCACTACTTCCTTGACTCAATCTAATTTGTCAATGTTCTTCAAAGCATTATTCAAGGCGTGCACACAACAAGGAGTCCAAAAGATATGTTTGTAGGCATTCTCAATCAGTAAATGAGCTAGCTAACATACACGAGTTGAGCCTATCACAATCTAGACAACATTAGAAGGCCCAACCTCCTCAATGGCCTCCCTCAAAATGCCAAGCTAAGAATCAACATCCTTAACTTTTCCAAAACAATCAATAGCTCTAAGAAAGTATGAACCAACAAGGCATGTAACAATAACATTTATGAGTGGCCTATGACAAATATCAGTCCACCCATCCATGACAATGGAACAACTAGTCCTGGTTCATGTTTGCTTTATCTCCTCCATCATCACATGGTTATTTTTAAAGATTTCTTGTCAATGAGGGAAATATATATTCTCTAGGCGGGCATAAGATGGTCCAACTGTCAATATATCTCTCACCATACTTTTGAAATAAGTTGACCATGCAAAATGAAATGGAAGAGCATGCACATAAAAGAATTTGGCCATTGAAGATCATCTACTTGCTCATGTTTTTGAATATTCATCATTCCCATCACGAAATTTTTCTCAGTTGCTTTCTTCTTCCCTCTATCTATATGAGATCTCTCTTCATTTTAAATTGGTGCATTGGAAGACTCATGCATATTAGTAGATGAACGTTTAAGATTCTTATTAAAAATTGCAAGGACTTTGTCCACATCTATTCTAGCTGACTTTGCAAATTCAATTTGTTGTTCCAATGTTATTGCTTCATAAATTTTGGCACCTGTTCCAACCTCACCAGCTAGATGGTCTTTAACTCTAGTATAGCTCCCATGGTAATGTTTTTGGAAAGTTCGTGGAAAAGATACTTCTTGTTGCCCCCTATATTTTTTACTTTATTGGGGATCGCATTTGTGACAAACTAAAGCAATGGTTTTTTAGCATTAAAAGGGCCTTTTGAAAAAAAATCAAGGGAGAATGTAGGGAATGCAAAACGAGGGTTGATTGATGAGGTTGAGATTGGATTTTTAGAAGTAGATGATGGACCTATTGTTGTTGTTTGCATTTCATTTTCCGTATCACTACCCTCATGGTTGTCACTACTATTGGTGTTTCTCATGTCCTTATATTTTTTAATGATTCAATGTCTGAAACAAAATAAATAAAGCATTTTTAGGCTACAAACTAAGTTACTAACCAACAAAAAAACTTAAAAAGCCAAAAAAAGAAGAGAAAATTAATAATTCTAAATACCTTGGTTGTAGTTTCACACTTGCAATTGAGATCTTCCTAGCTCTTTCAGACTTGTAGCAATTTGCAAACAAAAATTAGACTTCAATTCGTCAAGACAAAGGGAGGTGTATTTTATTTGACTACAATTTCAAAGGAGGAAGCTTGGAGCTAAAACCCTAGTCAACCTTGCCATCTTGGAGGAAGCCTCACTACTCAGCGCTAGCCATCACAAACCCTATCATCTTAGGCTCTTAACATTGCAGAAAGAAGTCTAGTTGATTTTATGCGCACATTTCCCTAAAAATATTTATCATATAAAGTCATGTGATTTCCACAGTCCATCATGTTAGATTCTTGCATTTCTAGATTAAACTATGTATGATTTTTTTCTTCCTTTCTATTGTTTCATCCTGGTGATGGATCATATAACTTATGATTTGAAATGTTGATGATGAAAAATTGTACACAGTTTAATCTAGAAACATAAGAATCTAATATTTATCATTTTTTTCCATAAATCTTGGTTGATTTCTCATTGACTGTGTCACTAGTGTTTTGTAATTTTCTGTTGTTAAAAACAAAAAATGAGACAAATAGGTTCAACTCTTATGTTTATAAAACTTGAACTTTTTTATTTTAAAATTTAGACTTTACTACTTTAGGCTTTCTTTTATTTTTTTATTAAATTTAATATTTTTTGTTATTTAAATTTTAATTCTTAGTATTCTACATTTATTTTTATTTTATATTTTAAATATGATTTGACCTTAATATACATACATATATACATATACACGCATGTGTGTGTGTGTGTGTGTGTGTGTGTTTATACATATATATTACTTGAATTGTTTTTTATTCTAATAATTAAAGATTTAAAAGACATCAAGTAAAAGTTATAATTATAATATAATTTTATTTAATATAGATTTTTTTAACATATGTTTATTATGATGAATATATTAAAAAATTAAATTAAATATTAGATTTATAATTTTAATATATTTAATATCTATGATTTAATATATAAAATTTTAAACATAGTTAATCACAAATTTCATTGTCAAATATTTTTCCATGTCAAATTTCATTTAATTTTTTTGCATCTGCAGACATAAATTCAAATCTTGTCGGCCTCCCACATTGTTGATTGGGTAAAAAGAATGTAAAAAACATTTTTATTTATTTTTTAATGCCAAAAATCATTTGAATGTTTCAAGGACATTTTGAGTGTCCCCTAGGTGTTTTAGGAATGGCTAGTTGCCCCCAAATGCCAGGGGACATTTCCTATGGTTTCTTGTTGTTTTTGAAATCGAGGGCGTTTTCTTTTCATCCCACTATCCCCAAAACATTTCGGGGATGTAAATGAGTCCCCCGAGAATAGGAAATGTGTTTCTGCATAACAGAGATTTGAACAGATGGGCCCTGGGAAAGTGAAAGTGCTTTCTTTGAGCAAACACACATCTTCAATGAGTCTTTCTGGTACATTATGTCATACACCATGCATTTTATCTATTTGAATTCTTTGCATGTGATTTGCTACAATACATTTATTTTATATTATTATTATATGTTATATTTGAAAATATTTATAATTATAGGAAAATTTTGCTAAATATCTAATAATGAAAGGAGAAGAAAAAGAAAGAATGAAAGATTCTTTTATATAAAGAAACAAGTTATATATTTATTACTATTTACATTAGTGATCATATTATTTGGAAACCTTTTCTATTTCTAATTCTAATAAGCTTGTTATAAAAGAGTTGGATTAAATCAAAGTTCTTTTTTATTATTAGGCCTACAACATTCACAGTCTTTTACTAAAATTCTATTAAGTTGTTATCGATAATCTATTTTGCATTTAAATTGGATGGTACTATATACGCAGTTCTTCTAACTTGAATATTGTGTGGAAAGACATTTGTAGTTCTTTAGAGACATTATGTGGCCAAATCCTTAGAGTGGGATATATACACATTGCAAGAATATAAATGTTATTTTTATAGATTTTTCTTAATATCCCAACTTTATTTTTTAGCCTTGTTTATACTACTAAAATTAAAGCTATTTGAATAGTTTCACATAATTTTAGAACTTTCATGGAAGTCTTCCTTATTAATATTATCCTAGTTGCTTGCATATGACCTACCGTATGAGTATTCAAATTTTATCTTTGAAATTTTTATAAAATATAATTTTATATAATAAATGACAAGTTTTACATATTTTTATTTTCAAAGATTTAAATATCTAATTGATAAGATCACAAGGGTCATATCAATACCTTATTTATAAAAGAAGGAATCACTTATTAGAAATTAATTTTTTAATTACAACAAATACGCATTCTATTTGATTTGATATTAGAAGTTGTATGCTAGTAGATTTTATAAATTATACGATTCAATGTGATGAGTTAGACAGTATTTTATTTTATTAATATAATATTAAAATATGTAATTCTTATCTATAATGAATTCTATTGATTTATGTGTCATATAAATTTATATTTTATTGATGTTACTATTTTTAATATGAAATCATAAGTATTTGTACATATTTTATGTATTAATGACACATAAAATTAAATTGAAACTACTAATTACATTATAATGAATGATATTTTATAATGTACTTATTTATATTTATATATGTATACAATAAAGATAATATGTTCGATTAATATATCATATTATATTGTTATGGGAGTTGCACTACATAGTTTTGAGTCAAACTTATTAACCTTTATTTTCTTTTTGTTGGAGGATTTTATATCAAATCCATAAAACCTTTCTTTAATAAGAAATCATTAGTCTTAGGTTAAAATCACTTCAATGAAAGGTAGAGGATTGAATATATATATTCTTCAAAAGTTGTCTATAACATGATCTCCACCTCATCATTTATGGTATGATAATAAGAATTCATTCTTGTAAACTTCTAGAACTATCCCACATCATCTACCATATGATGATATGAATTCATCTTTGTAAACTTCTAGAACTATCCTACATCATCAACACATCAAAATCTATTGTCATTAACCCATATTTCAAAAATAATAATTGACATAATTATCCCATTATCTCTCCCATAAAAGTTAAAAAGCTTAAAGGACCACTAAATGTTAAGCAAACTAATGATAAATTAAATTTATTTGTAGGGACCCATTAGTCTAGTAAATTAGAGCACGTTCCTATTGGGAGTGTTTAATAATGGAGTGTAAAGAATCAAATTTTAACGCCGCCCAAGCGACAAGGACACCAACAAAGTATGAAGATGAATCGCATCCATTCACTCTCTGAAATTGTTCTTGAGCAAAACAAATACGATAATATAATACAAAAGTTGAATATTCTGGTTCGATTGAGGTAGATGCCACCGTAGAAACTGTGGTGGTCTACAGAATTTCTAGGCGAGAGTTGCAGAAAACGTTTAATTGCATAGAATCCGATCATCAAAACAGTGTACGCCATGAATACGAGCTCAAACTTTCCTTTGAGAAAAATTTGGGCTTTCATTATTTGAAAAATTGCAGGCACAAATGTAATACAAGCTCAAATTCCTTTCTGGGCTTTCATCATTTGAAAAATTGCAGGCACAAATGTCCTTGTCTAGCCCTTGCTCTTCAGGGGAGCCCTCAGTCGACAAAATGTTCGATGTTTTCTTGAGTTTTCGCGGCCCCGACACCCGCCAAGGTTTTGCGAAATCACTGTATGCTGCTCTTGGTCGAGAACGAATTCGGGCATTCTTAGACCAAGAAAGCTTAGAAAAAGGCGACCATATCCCTACAGGTTTGAGTCGAGGGATCACCGAAAGTAGGATATGCATTCCTATTTTCTCCAAAAGATTTGCCGAGTCGAAATGGTGCTTGAGGGAAGTGTCGCTTATGGTTCAATCTGGGATCATAATCCGTCCTGTGTTTTATGACGTTTTGCCCATGGATCTTCACTGTCTGGATGGAAGTAAATATGCAGAGGACCTCAAGAGGCGTGAAAGCGAGTCAATCCTTGAATACAAAGGAGCATTAGATGCTGTTGCTGACATACCCGGTTGGTGTTCCAGTGATTATTCTAGGTAATACTTCACCTAGTACCTCAGTGTGTTTTTCCATTTTTCCTTTTATGGTTGCCCTATATTAAGAATGTCACTAATATTAGTTCACAACTTTCCAGTGACGACGATTTGATTCAAGATGTTGTGGTCGAAATTCGGGAAATCTTACATTCCAGCAGTCCCCTGAATGTTTTGGATGTTCCAGAATGTTTTGGTTTGGACAGATCCGTGGAGCATCTCAAGGAACTGCTAAAGGCAGCTGATCATCAGCAGAAGATTGTGAAATTGGGCATACATGGCATGAGTGGGATAGGTAAAACTACCCTGGCCAAAGTTATTTACAAAGAACTCTTCCCAGGGTTTGAAATTTTTTCCTCTGTTCTGAGTGTGGGAGAAAGATGTAAAGAGGCGGATGGGCTTGTAAATCTGCAGACCCAGATGCTCAAAGATGTCTCACATTTCAGAGGTGAAGTGGGTTATGTTGATCAGGGAAAGGGTCAGTTACAAGAATGTCTCAGGGGTAAGAGAGTTCTGCTCCTCCTCGATGACATTCAAACTCCTGAACAGCTTGATGCTCTTGGAGGAAATTGCAGTCACTTTGGGGCAGGCAGCCGTCTCATCATTACATCACAGAATGAACAAATTCTGAAAGTGGCTAAAGTTGATATAGTATACAAGGTAAGCAGTCTTCACCCCCAACATGCCTTGAGGCTGTTTAAGTTCCATGCATTTTCCGATTCATACTGTCCAGATCAAGAACTGGAATCACTGTGCAATGATATTGTTGCTGCCTGTGAAGGCCTTCCTCTCTACCTTCAAATGTTTGGGAAACTTTTATTTGGTAAAGAGGATAAAAATATATGGAAGGAAATGGTGGGTAAGTTAAGGAGCGAGCCCAGCATGCAAAAGAAACTTAGAATCTCCTATGATGCACTTGATCCCCATGAAAAGGGAATGTTTCAAGATATTGCTTGTTTTATGACATGGAGGAAGAAAGAAACAGCTATGATGTTTTGGGCAGAGGTTATTCGCAGTCCTCATGCATGTCTTAGAAATCTCCTGCAAAAGTCCTTGGTAGAATTGAGCCCTGGTAACGAATTGCTGATGCATCCGTGCCTAAGAGACTTGGGAAGAAGTATAGCAGGTGAAATGAATACCCAGCTCCGTAAACGCACTAGACTATTCAATGAGGACGATGTGGGCTATCTTCTAGGCCGACCCTGGGTATGGAATTCTATCTGAACCATATTGTGTTTTTAAGCATCATGTGTCAGTTATTGATTCTTATTGTGTAAGAGTAGTTTTGTATGGATATTTGTTGATTAAAAAGAAAAAAAATGATTGGTTGCCGACCCTTCAATTTCTCTTCTACTTTCTATTAGTCTGATGATAGATCACCAATACGATCTGAAATAATGATGCAAAACTAATTTTACACAATTGAAATTCAGAATTTAGATATGATAATTCCAGATTGCAGTTTGGTTTCTTTCATGTTTTTAAATTGGAATCATAGATATTAGCCAGAATAGGCAACTGAGAATATTTGTGTATTCCACTTGAACCAAAGGAAAAGGCCAAGCATGTGCGTTATCTTTCTTACGAGCCCAGGGAGCCGATGACAATGAATGCAGAAATGTTCAAGTCACTGTACAACTTGCGGCTGCTTTGGCTTACAAATGTTGCCATAGAAGGACATTTTCCAGAGGAATCTTCCTTGGATGACTTAAACTGGCTAAGATTGAGAAGATATTCATCAAAACGGCTACCTCAAGGAATGAGCTTGCAGAACCTTGTTATTCTGGAAGTGACCAATAGCCATATCACTCATCTGTGGGATGAAACAGAACAAAATCCAACAGTAAGTAGTACATTTTTTTTCCTTCAAATTCTGTAATCAAACAGAGTCGAATTTCTCATAAACTTGTGCATGTCATGATATTTGAACAGATGAGGCCTGTGAAACTCAAAGTGCTTATTTTGAGGGGATGCGGGTCCCTGGAGAGTCTTCCTGGTCCACTATGCCATACACCGTTGCAGATATTGGATTTGCACAACTGCCATTCACTGAGCAGCCTGCCTGACACCTTTGGAAGCTGGGCCAGTTTAGTTTCTCTCGACATGGAAGGATGCTCTGTTTCTTCTTTGCCTCAAGATTTTGGGGGGCTTATAAGTCTACAAGAGCTCAATCTCTCATGCTGTCGAAATCTTTCTAAACTTCCCCCTAGCTTTGGGAATTTGGGTCAGCTAGTAAAACTAGAAATTCGCCACAATTCTAAGCTTACTGAGCTACCTGAAAGCATTGGTGGCCTGAAAACTTTAGCTTTTCTCGACATAGAAGGATGCTCTGTTTCTTCTTTGCCTCAAGACATTGGCGATCTTGCAAATCTGGAGGAGCTGAATCTCTCATGCTGCCAACATCTGTCTGAACTTCCCGCTAGCTTTGGGAAGTTGAGTCGCCTGGAAAGACTAGAAATTCACCACAATTCTAAGCTTGCAGAGCTACCCAACAGTTTTGGTGGCCTGAAAACTTTGGTTTATCTGGATGTCAGCTATTGCCGACTATTTGACAGTGGAATACCTGCCGGAATATCCGAATTGTCTTCACTGCAAATCTTGCATCTAGAAGGTAATGGAATCCACCATCTCTCTGGCGGCTTTGAAAATCTAATGCAACTTGAGGAGCTGCATCTGGACGAGTGCAGGGAGCTGTCCGTAATGTCGGGGCTCCCGTCATCACTGAAAATGCTAATTGCTCGCAACTGTATGAGTTTGCACACATTCTCCTGCCTTCCTGGATTGCCAAGCCTGCTGACATTAGACCTCAGTAATGCCTGCCAACTCGCCGACATCCATGGCCTCCAATCGTTACAGCAGTTGAGCTCACTCAATCTGGTGGGCTGCAACAGTATCTCATGTGAGACCCTGGTAAGCTCCTTGTCTGGTCTCACAGCACTCGAATCCATTTATTTTGGCGGGCCCAACGTTTCATCAGCTCAATTGCAAAGATTATATGATTCCTTCAAGGTAAGATTTCCTTGCAAGCTAGAGTTAACAAGGGAAATTTTAAGTTTTGATTTGTTCGGTAAATTTGATCTAAGAAATTATTTTAATTTCAGCTGAGTAATTTAAACAAGTCAAAGTTTGAGTGTGTTGCTTAAATATAGCAGTTATTTTACATTCAGTTTAAACATCACATTTTGAGCTTTTGACTTAGTTAGATAGTTGAATTATAAAGTACATTCTACTAGGAAAGCTAGTGTATTATGAGATGATTCATTTAAACAAGTTAAAACTTAAAATGTACAGTTGGTTGTCACATGTATGCCTAAAATTAAGAACTAACAAGACTTACACGTTGGATTTTCTAATTTATTAGGTTTGCTCCTTTACCAAAAATTGTTTCATGGATAACTCAAACCCCACTGCAAATTGGCTATTTGGGGAGGCAGTTGGAAAGAACGGCTATGAAAACAAGTGTATAGATTATTGTGCAGACGAGAACAAAGAATATTGTGCAGGATATATTGTGTGTCTACTCTCCTTGGGCCAAATCCACAAGGATTGTGAGGCAAACCTACCTATTTACAGGTTGAGCTACACAATTCAAAGGGATGAGGGTTCACGTCAATGTCCAGTGAAGCATCAAACCTCAAGTATAGTTGGTGGAGATTTTCTAGAAGTGCGTCTTGTTCGAACAAACAATGATTCAGACTTTCCTTGGTTGAAGAGGGGTAATAAACTAAGGGTGAATGCAGTGTCTGATAACGAGAATTGGAAGGCCTCTTATAAATTTTTAATGTATAAAAATTGTCGTGCAACTGCAAACTCTGAAGAAGATAAGCTACCCAAAACTATAACTTTTGTTATGTAAAACAGCATGGCATTGATAGGACTCCATTGAAAAAATGTACAGATGAAATATTCTATTCCTTGCCATACAAATGTTGTTTCCCTCTCCCGAGGTTAAAGTGATTGTATATTTTTGAACTTTTTTATTGTATATACGAAATATAAATGAGCTCATTTTTTTCTTGGATTTGATCTCATAAATGATTGGATATTGAAACCTTTTAAAAGGTAAGATATTGTCCAAACAAAGTAGATGATTGTGTTATTAACTCTTTTAAAGTAAATATTGAGATCACCATTGTAAAATTTGTCAACTGGAAGGGCATTGATCTCAATGTAATCTTAGTAAAGATGTATTGCTTCACATGATATATCAAGATAGTTTTCTACTCAAATGTTTGAACTTTGAAAGAAAAACTAGGTTACTTTGAAGGACCAATGGTTGAGATGAGATTTCCATTAAATATTGAGCTAAAGGAAATGACATATCACAATTACAAAGTGCTTCACAATACTTGGACCCTACTAAGTTATCAAATAATGTTACAAGTTTGCAAAAACATTAAATCACTACAATCTTTATTTTATTCTTGTTGTGTTGAATAGATGTCTCAAAATTGAGTTTAAGTTATAATGTAATATTTATTTTTAGAAACTTGATTTGTCAATATAATTTGGCTTCTAGCCAATCAACATGAGCTTATTCTATATCAAAAATTAAGTTTTCAGAAACTCAATTTGTCATTATAATGGCTTCTAGCCAACATGAACTTAATCTATATCAAAAAATTGCTACAAAGCATTATTGATGCAAGAGCATCTTGGGTCTTGAGCAATCTTGCATCGCCAAAAACATTTCCTATTCATGTACCTGTCTATTATTTATTTTGTAGCCATTGTTGTTGTTGGTTTCTTGCTTTGTGAAGTTAATGTAGTATTGTGGACCTATTCTTGGATGTTATCCTAAGAGCACACATCCTAATTCATTTGGATCTGGGATTTATCTTCATTTTCCTCAGGTATCGATTTTTCGCCAGTTTCGCATGAAACGTGGAGTGTTTCGCCTTGCGCAGTTCCTTATGAGGGAATTGGATCTTGCGAAGTTTGGGATATGTTCTTGGATCATGTGTGGACCTAAATATATCTTTGCATCATGTTTTGTTATTTCTTTCTTTAGTTTTGGTTTCTCTCCTTAGGTTGGACCTATAATGTAATTAATGCCTAATTGGCTGACTTGTGGCTTAGCTGGTTATATATTAGGGGTGTGGGTTGATGTAAGGGTAGTAGAGTAGAAGAAGAATAGTAGAGGAAGAGTCAGGATAGATCGACAAGAATCATAATTGGATCCTGTGAGATCTTGAAGATCAGATTTTTTATCTGATATTGTAATAGTAGAGCTAGTGGTTTTCATGCTTGGAGACAAGGAGATTGCTTGGAGGCTTGAGAGCTCAAATTTAGATTTGCCTTAGTGTTTCTATCAATTGCTTATGTGTTTCAGAGCTGGACTAGCTAGGAGATTGCAGAAATACTTTTGTAATTTCATTGTATAAGGTCGGAACCCAGAAAGCCTCATAGTCAGGCATGTTGAATGAAATTCTATTTTGAAGCATTATATTGTTGTATTTCATTGTGATTGTTGTTGTTATAGTTGCTGGTGTAGGTTTGGACCATCCAATATTGGATCTTCCACCCCTACCCTGCGTCAGGTGGTATCAGAGCTTGAAGATCCTGGCTGTGTGGATAGATCGCCGAAGGTGAGGTAGTTTACACTAGGACCTTGGATTAAAGATGCCTCTGAGGAGAGCTCATGAGATCTCAAAGGAGGAACCTACTGGGGAAATCAATCATGATGATTTTAGGGCTTTGCAGAAACAAGTGCAAGAGCTACAAGAGGAATTGAGAAAGAAGACTACATTGAAAGAAGATAGTGATCATGATGAGTCTGAGGAAGAAGATCATTTTGAAGAAGCTATAGAAGAAGTTAGGGATCCAGAAGAGAGTAGAATCTTGAAGGCTATGAAAAAAATTGGGAAAAGACCTAAGATCAAAGTTTCTACATTTGTTGGAAGCCTTAGTCCAGAAGAGTTGATTGATTGGATTAATGAGATAAATGAATATTTTGAGTATGAAGAAATAGAAGATCCTGATAGAGTTTGATTTGCAAAGACTAAGTTGAAGGGTCATGCAAATATTTGGTGGAGAGAAGTTCAATTGGAAAGAAGTAGGAGAGGAAAAGAAAAGATCACTAGATGGAACTGAATGGTTGACAAGTTGAAAAAGCAATTCATCCCGGTGGATTATGAGTTGTAGATGTTTAATAAGATGCAATCCTTGAAGCAGACCAAAAATTAGTGTAGGAGTATACTGAGGAGTTTTACAGAATCCTAATTAGGACTGGTCATTCTGAAGCTGATAAAGAGAAGGTTGCTAGGTATGTTTAAATGGCTTGAGACCTAGTATTCAAGAAGAGTTACTTACTATCTGGATGACAACTATAGGAGATGCTTACCAAATGGCATTAAAGATTGAGGAAAAGTTGAATAAGAGGTTTGAAGGAAGGAAAAATAATAGGAACTGAGGTGGTAAGACTAGTGAAACAGTTGCTAGAGGTAATGGAGTAGAGAATCCTAGGCAAACTGATGAAGGATCTGGCAATAGTCAAACTGCTAAGAACTACAATAATGGACAAAGAGGGAGATGGAGAAATGAGTTCACTGGTACTTGTTTTCAGTGTGGTGAGAAGGGTCATAGAAGTTTTCAATGTCCTAGAAAAAGTAGTTGCACTAACTGTCGAGGAAGACATAGAGAATGTTGCAAAAAAGGTGAATTTCTTATCACTAGGAGGTTGGCTACATGTGTTAAGGAGCTGGTGCAAAGAAGAAATTTGTTAAGAACCAGATGTATGTGCAAGAATAAGGTATGTAATGTTATAGTTGATGGTGGTAGTTCTGAAAACTTTGTTTTAGAAGAGATGGTTAGTAAGCTGAATTTGGAAATAAAGAAACACCCTAACCCTTATCAGATTAGTTGGATACAAGATGTGTCTAAGGTTAGGATTGCAGAGCAATGCTTGGTTAATTTTCAAATTGGATCTTATCATGATGAAATATTATGTGATGTATTGCCTATGGATGCTTGTCATCTGTTGCTTGGGAGACCTTGGCAATTTGATAGGCATGTTATGTTTGATGGTCATGCAAATACATATGTGGTAATGCATGGTGGATCCAGGCATAAGCTATTACCTTTGCAGGAAGTACGGGCCAGGGGATGTGGAGTTGTCAAGTGTTTTCCTTGTGACAGTAACAAACATCAGGAGCAAAGAGTTGGTGAACCTATCCCTATGGATAAAAGGGAGCTGAGTTTGAAAGGAAAAGAGAATGATACAGCTGAGGAATTTATAGAGATTAAGAGGCAGATGGTATTTCTGACAAAGATAGTGCAACAAATGATGGAACTAGTGACACAGAGAGATATATATGGTGTCGAGTTGATTAGTAAGTATGGAGAAGATATGATTCATCGAAGTGCTGGTGTAATCGACAGTGGAAAAGATGGTCAGAATCAATTTTTGTCAGTTGCAAATAGGAAAGATGAGAAAAGTGCAAGACGAGATAATTTGATGAGTGTGACAATGGATAAAGTGAAGACAACATGGAATGAAGGACAAGAGGAGATATGGGTTAAGAACAGATATGGTATACCTATCCTGATTCCCTTGAGACGTTCATGAGAACCTTTTTTTATTTACCTAGGGTGTCTGATGCAGGAGCATCTTGGGTCTTGAGCAATCTTGCATTGCCAAAAATATTTCATGTTCCTATACCAGTCTGTTGTTTTTTTTGTAGCCATTGCTGCTGTTGGTTTCTTGCTTTGCGAAGTTAATGCAGTATTGTGGACCTACTCTTGGATCTTATCCTAAGAGCGCACATCCTAATTCATTTGGATCTGGGAGTTATCTTCATTTTCCTCGAGTATCAATTTTCTGCCAATTTCGCATGAAACGTAGAGTGTTTCACATTGCACAGTTCCTCTCTCTCTCTCTCTCCACTTTTTTGTTTCTTGCAAAGGGCACCCGTGCTATAGTGGGCTAGCGCTATGCAAGACTATGCATGTTACGCTTTTCTAGTTTTTGCATAGGGTGCACGCATGTTAGCTTTTTGCATAGTGTGTGCGCCCTATAATTACCCAAACCTAAGGATTGGACACCCCAAGCCATAGTGCGTGCACCCTATAGGGTGCACACGCTTTACTGCGTACACATTATGGCCGTTTGTGGACCAAAAAGGAAAATGGCACCTTTTTGGTCCCCCATCTTTGTGCATATACCCTTTATATAACCATTTAATATATTGTCTAAATATGTACAACATTCTTCAATACATATTTAAATATAATATTATAATATATCTAAAATATTTAAATAAAACACATTTATTTTGTATAATTTTTTGATAGTATTCTATTAAAATAGTTAATATAGTATTTTTGATAATATAATATAATAGCATATAACATATATTTTATACTCATTAATTTTGTATTTTATGCCCGTGAATGGGTTTGATTGGGTGAAGCCAATGTCTTTGCAAGTGGACAAGGTGGTGTGGACAAAACTTGCAAAGGGGTGGTTGAAAGAAAAGTTTGATCGGGCCTCAAAGGGGAATCCTAGACCATCTAGAGAATGTTTCATTATTCGGGATTGGAACGGAAAAACCATAGCATTAGGAGGGAAGAGACTTAATGATGTGACCAACAATGTGGCAAAAGAGGAAGCAACTCTATTAGCTATCAAAGTGGCTACGAGTTTGGGGGCTACAAAGGTACACTTGGAAGGAGACTCTCAAGTCATCATAAATGCAATTATCAAAGACATATTGCAAGCATGGCACCTCCAAAATTATGTAGATCTAATTAGTGGTGAGCTAGCCCTTATGGAGGAATTTAAAAATTCACATGTAGAGCGAGAAGGGAATAAGAAAGAAAACACATTATCAAATTAGGCACCATCATTCACAACTATAGGAGAAATAAAGTTGGAAGACCTTATAAATTTGAACTTATAAGTGAACTACTTTTAAATAATAATGAGATCAAAAATTGGAGAGGTGGTAGATGGGGTGGTGGTGTTGTACAATGGTAGGCAATTAATTATCGAGAGCAGGCCGAAGTGATAGCAAGAGCTTTGGGAGGACAAAGCATTAACTCGGGGGGGAGTCCAAGAAATTTGATAAATATCTCCATTTCATTTCATTATGTAATTGTCAGTTTTTCATTTTGAGCCTGGGTGTTGAGGATGGAGAGATCCTTTACCCTCTAGACAAAGAAGCAGTATAATCCTTTCTACAGGCCATTGATAAAATGTAGGCTCAATGGAATGTTTTGGTTCCATGATCCTAGATTGGTGGATAGTGTATTCATGTCAAGCTGGGAGACATGTTTAATAAAATAAAAAACTGCCACAGGACAAACACAAATGTCTTCTCAATGATTATGGCATGGGGCTTGCAGCTAGAAAATTCAATGGAAAATGTGAGAATGATAATGCTCGCCATTGTTCCTTTAGATTTTCTTGGAGATTTGGACCCCCTCCTAGCACGAGAAATTCTAGGGCTAGGAATGAATTTTATGGATGACCCAGTGTACATTGAAATGGTTGAATACATAAAATTCACACCATTTGTGTGGAGGTTCGAGGAAAATAAACAAAGACACTGGTTCAAGGAGGCTCAGATGGGGTGGACAGCATTGAAGTTGGTGTTGATGATAAGGCAACTCGATGAGGAGATCAAAGAGATGAAACGTAATGCGTGAATTCTCAAAGTGGAGGTTCCCCTAAAATGAAGGTTGCCAAGAAGAGGATGCAAAGGTGGTGGTGGCGGAAAAATGACAATGTTAGGGAGCTAATGAGAAGGAGGGCTTTAGAGCTGAACTATTACCATCATGCAAACAAACAGGTGCCCTTGTGTCACTTTTGTTGTATTTTTTGTCATAATCGTTTGCAATTTTTTGCCATGATTTTGTAATGAAACTGTAAGTGAGGGTAGCGTGGACTATTTTGTTGGTTACACCCTACAATTTTGTTGTTGAAAAAAATTACAATTTTTGGTTTATTGGTTGGTGCAGGTGTAGGGTTAGGGTTTTGGAATCTCTGGCAACAAAATGTTTGGATTTGTAATAGGTGGTTTGATGGTAGGGGTTTGTTTGGTACTTTTAGATTTCAAAGTTAGATGTAAACAACTTTACTTTATTAATAAAACAAAAATCTATTACAGAATTTTTTTTTGCATTTTTATCTAATAAAATAAAATATAGTAATATATATAAAATAAATGATTAAGTAACGTTAAAAAATATATTTGACTTAATTTAAATAGATAACATAAATAACAATAAAAACAAAATTATATAAATTATAATATACTTTCCAACTACTTATAACTTTTAAATGAATAAAATAAAGCATATATAAAGTTCCCAAAACAAAACATCTACATCTTTGCAAATCCTTCTAATCTATATAAATTCTAAAATATAGGCAAAATTAAAGAACAATATTGAAATAATACTCACGAACTCTAAATTGTAGTAAAAATAAAGTTAATTTTTTTCAAATAGGTAACCTTTTTATTTGACCTTAGCAATTAATACCTTCGTACTATTGTCTAAATGTTTATCCATGAAAAAATAAATGAATAATTATTGCCCTAAATTATTTGTATATGGTATTTAAAAGAAGAAATCAATTTCTTGAGTTTTGATAAACAAAACAAACTTACTATAGCACATCAGGCCGCTCCAAATTTTGAATTTCCACAATATTTTTAATAAGAAGAGGTGTTTTTTGGCAATCCAGAAAAGACAACTTGGGTAGAATCTTCTTTTTCTTTAACCAATTAACATGCCCCTTTTTCCCTTACATCCATACCTACATTGCGTTTAGGCTTCTAAAAATGAAATTTGGCAATTATTTGTTTTCTGTTGTTGGCTTACACTATTCCGTCAGTTGAAAACAAATATTACCATATTGATGGTTGATACCATTTCAATGGTCATACACTACCACGGAAGGATGCCAATCATTGATTACGAAAAGTAACGTGTTCATTTGAGATAGTAATGCCTTCGACGTAAATATATAATTTTTATGTGTAATGAATTAGATTGAATAGTATCTCATATATAATTAAATTTTGATAAATGCTACTCTTTTTTAGTAAGAAATGATGAGCAATTGTAAATGTTTTTGTATATTAATGACATGTAAATAGACTAAAATTATAAATTAAATAATAATTAATGATACTTTATTTTATATTTATTGATATTTTTATATTTATATGATGAAAATAATATATTGAAGCAATATAATTGATATGATAATAATTCAATTATATAGTTATTTTAAGTCAAAATTATTAATTCTTATGTTCTTTTTTCTTTAAGAATTTTATATCAAATCCATAGAATCTTTTTAGCTAATTGATGTAAGGACAAGATCTTAGACTAAAATCTTTTCAGTAAGAAGCAAGACATAAAGACATAAGAAATATCTACTCCACCAAAGTCATCTAAGACATTATCTCAGCCTTATCCTTTACAATATCAAGAATTTAAATGTAAAGACAAGATCTTGGACTAAAAGAATTTTATAACAAATTCATAGAATCTTTTTAGCTAATTGATGTAAAGACAAGATCTTAGACTAAAATCTTTTAATCAGAACCAAGACATTATCTCAGCCTTATCCTTTACAATATCAAGAATTTAAAATCATCATTAATTTATCTTTAATAAATTGATTTACGACCATTCAGCTCTCCCATAAGAGTTAAAAAGCATGAGGACCACTTGTCTGTAGAAATTGGTATTGAACAAACAAATACGATGATAAAGTGCAAAAAATAATAATATCTGATTCGTAGAAAAAGCAGTGATCCATAGACTAGGAATTCGCCACTATCTGTCTGACCAACCTCAATCTCTCGTGCTGCCAACATCTGTCTGAACTTCCCACTAGCTTTTTGAGTCGGCTTGCAAAGCTACCCAACAATTTTGGTGGCCTGAAAACTTTGGCCTATCTGGATGCCAGCTATTGCCCGCATATCTGACAGTGGAATACCTACCGGAATATCCGAATTGTCTGCACTGAAAGTTTTGCATCTAGAAGGTAATGGAATCCACCATCTCCCTGGCGGCTGTGAACCTAAACAAAACCCAAACATGATTCTATAGATTTACCTTATATTTGGATAATAAATGCTTAGATTCTATGCTATTGTTTCAGTTATTTGATTTTTGTAAGGACTACCTTTCCTACAACATGCCACATAAGTTGGAAATCCAAAATACATAGAAGTTGCAAAAGTATCAACAAGTCAAATGACATAAATATGAAATTAAATCCATATTTTAATTTTCCAATAAATGAGAAGTCACCACTAAATTATTTACAAGTAATTCAACCAACTCGTCAAATAAGCATAATCAAGTGCAATGGTAAAATTTTAATTAATAAGAAATGAGGTGTTGACCATCTTGTTGTTTAACACCAATAACATATCAAATTAAAAGTAAAACTACCTCAATTACATCCAAGAGACATCGACCTACTCGTTGAAGATTGAGTACATCAATATAAACTCATCAATTTATAATGTTCAATTTACATCATTGATACAAGTAGACCAAGAAGGTTATGATCATGAAAACATGAAATAAAATGTGTTTTATAATTCTTGTCTCCTTTAGCCATCAGAAAAATTTCATCTACTATACTCAAGATGGGAGTGCGGTCCAAGTGCTTTAACTAGCCAACTATGGAGTGGTTAGTTCCCTCACTGTTCAACCTGTCACGTTGAGCACGTTGACCCTGCCCGAGAAGCCTAGCAATTCAAAACTAGTGGATCAAATGGATCTGATAAAATAGTGAACTAAACCACATATCTCCTAAGACTATGTAGTAACTAACATATTTGATATGGTAGGGAGAAGAATCAATATCCATCATATAAAGAAGTACATATGCAAGAGCTTTGGCCAAAGCATTATACTCATTTCTACTGGTAGATAGAATACAAAAGAAAAACCCATTTCTACCCTTCTCTAATGTTATCCATATTTGGGACCCTTTAAGGTTATTTTTACATATATAAAGTAAGAACTTAACATGTCTCATCCATGTTTCTTATGTAAACAAAGAAGAACTATCTACCTTTTTACTAATGTTATTTTTTTTTTTAGAATGATCACTAAACATAGAGTATACAAAAGATCATAAGTGAATAGATCTTGGAAGTATCAACATGCATAAAGAGTATATACATAGTGAATAGTCAAATATTTTTTCATTTGTCTACAAAAAAACTCATAGTACCACCTGATGAACTACAACTGATTTGAATCATTGTATAACTTGAAGATCTGTGATTTAAGATCACTGAGTTGCTGATTAGATATGTAAGATGGTTAAATCAGTAATATGTTATCATTGATGTCAACTATTTTTTACAGTACTTATCTTGTAAGTTACTATACCCAAACATCTGTAGAAGAAGAAGAAAAGAGATGAAAAATAGAATATATCTACATGAGGAAGATGGATATGACAGATAAGGATAAGGAATACATTGGGTAACTTATGGATGAGTCTATGACCTTATGTTATTGACTTGATTATGTTGCATTCATCTATGATGAAGGATAGAGCAAAATGCACAAAGCAGTGTTGTCGGTTAAAGAACTAGTTTAGCTAATGAAGTTGATGAGCTGTAAAGTACATCGAAATCAAAGATGAAGATAATGTTTGTTACAAAGATCGACGACTAACATAATTCAAAGATCTAATGGATTGAAACAAAATGTTTTACTGACACATCAGTCAAGGAAGGTTTAAGCGACAAAATCAACAAAGGAGATTAAGTGGCAAAATCTGATAGATGGAATTAAAACAGTTTACTCGTCTATTTAAGAGACTGGGATTTCACGATGAAATCATGTCAGAAGAAGGAGACTGCAGAAGATATCACGTGAACAAGCTTCATGCATGCCTGATCAGACTAGTTAAGGAGAACCGAACTGCAGAGATTACCGAGCATCAGAAAGCTATTACCGAGTGACAGTAAGTTACTGAATATTGATTGAAACAAAATTGAAATATTGATCAAAGGATTTGAATGAGCTTAACATAGATCTAATAATCTGCAATTGAAGTTGTGTTGTAATCAGATCAACTGTTGTTACATTTTAACCATTGTAAACAGAGAAATCTCTTAACAGAGTGGACTAGAAAGTCTTGTAATGTCATTCATAGAGTGCACAGGTTTTATCATGTCAACCCCATAATGAATGCTGGTTGGACGATGATGGTTGGTCTAAAATCCTCTAACAAGGTCACACCTCACAGTGTGTTTGTAATCTTTAATAGGGTTGGGTCTTCACCCACCTCACTTCAAAAGAGTGAACAATTTTTGGGTTGCTGGTTCCAGGTGGTTTTTCCCTTCACAAGGTTTCCACATTAAATCTCTTGTGTTATGTGTTGATTGTGATGATTTTTTGTTATCATACTTTGCATGTTGCATATTGGATTTGATCATTAATCATTACATGTTATTAACTGGTAATCGATAAAAGCACAGACAGAATACTATTTTAGTTTACCGAGCTACAGAAGTTTTAGTAAATTGTTTTTGGATATATGTTTTGTGATTGGGACTGTGGATAACTGATTCACCCCCCTCTCAGTTATTCTAACAAGATCTTGGAAGTATCAACATGCATAAAGAGTATATACATAGTGAATAGTCAAATATTTTTTCATTTGTCTACCTAAAAACTCATAGTACCATCAAGGAATCCATTCACACTTGTCCATTTAATGGTAAGATAAGACATTTAAGTGTATGGGTAAAAGTATAAAGTTGTGTCACAATAGAGGACAACCAACGGGTTATGGCTGAAAGTACTTTCGACCAAACATAGTTCGGTTGAACAATGTACGGCCAAGCATGCATGAAACATACGTGTCACCATGTGGCATTAACCTGACAGACAGGTTTTGGTTGAACAAACAAATTGAGTAAATATAAGTGTAATATGTTTAATCAATGAATAATTGTTGCATATATATTCAGGAGGGTTCGAATGAAACAGGTCCAACCAAAACTACTTATGTGGCATCCCATATGGCAGCCCAATAAGAAAAAATTGTAGAATTACAGAATTTATCACTTTTATAGGCGATTTCTCCATCAAAAATCAACTTTATTTTAAAAATATAAATACCTTTTTGTAGAGCTTGGAGTCAAGATTATTGTCATATAATTTTTATAGTGTTTTCATTAGATCTAATATATTATAATTTCAAAATACTGCAAATAGGTATTTTAACATTTGAGAAGACGCTGCTTCGAAAAAAGAAAAAAAATAGTAAATCATATCAAAAAAAATTTAAAAATATATTTAACACTAGAAGAGAGAGTCCTCTTCAAGAATATATATTTTTTTCTGAATAATGTATATTTGATAGGGTGCATGCCCTTTGAAAATCACTTTTTTAGTATTTTTCAAAGCGCGTGCACCCTATAGTGTGCACACGCTTTGAAAAAAGCCTATTTAGCTAAAGATGCGGGTTGGAAAGCTCATTTTTCTTTCCTCCAACCCACATTTGCAGCTAAGAAGGGCTTCCTGAGCACACACACACTCTTCTTTTGGCTTGTGAATCCATTATTTTCATTCATTCATCTATCAAATGGCTCCACAGCATAGTCAAGTTCAATTCGGAAGAAGAGGTAAGTGTTTTTACAGCCCATGCCTCTTATTTGTTTTAAAATTTCAATTTTGTAGCAATTTGTTTTGTTAAAATTTATTTTTGTTTAAATTTGTGTGTAATGAAGATTTTAAAATCTAGTTTTTTTAATTGCCAGGAAGAAATAATCTCCCTCAACCAAACCCTCCACCAAACCCTCCGTCTCATTATGAAGAACCAAATGAAGAAACAAATGAAGAAAATGAACCTCAATTGCCTCCACCAATCGAGAAACCTCCTCCTGGAACACAACAAAATTTGATGAACCAAATTGAAAGAGGGCAAAAAGAATTAGAATCTTTAATTACTAGGTTAAAAGATTCTAGTGGTACAAATCTCAAAAGGGAAAGACTTGCAAAATCATTGGAAGCAATCTTGACCCACATAAGATCGATTAGTGGGAAAATTAATTTATGGCGAGATAAAAGAGAAGAACAAAAATAATATTATGCAAATAAATTATCTTATGTAGACATAAAAAAGAAAAAAATCACAAAAGATGACATTTGCATTGGCTATACAAAAAACCAATCTTTCTTTTTTTATGCATTGGCTATACATGTCATCTAGAACATATCTTGAAATCAAAGAAAAAAATATTATTTACATATAGTTTTTTGGCAAGAACTAGACCCTTGATTTTTCAGCAATTGAAAAATGGACTTTAAAAATTAAAAAACTACATCAGTTCTTGTTCAAATAATTTTTTTAAAATAATAGCTATAAAACTTCATCCAATTTTACAAATTTCATTAATTTACATCATTTTCAAATTTCAAACACAAATGTCACTTTTATATCATTGAAGTTGAACAATTTTGGTGTTGTTAACATTTTCCTTCATAAAAGTGTGACATGGGTTTGTGCTTTTACCTGTATATACTCTTGCATTCTTAGAAACTAGCAATTGCACCTCCAATAAGATGCAATAGTTACACCAATAGGAAGATATATCCAGGTGATATTTTGAATGGAAATCTTCCAAAACTTTTATCAATCAAAATATAACATTTATCAATCAAATTATATGACTAAAAATAATATATCAAATTCACACAAGCTGAAATGACCTTTGTAGCCCTCAAATGATAAAAACATGATAAAGACTTTGCATATAGATATATTTGCACAAAGCACTTTCAAATAAGATACAAACGTCAATTACAATGCATTATACGCTTCCATACATAGAAATGAATAAGTTGTATAATGTACTAAATTCCTTCACTTATATTTCTTGTTAGTAACCCATAATATTGATTCTTGTGATTATCAATTCAACCAGTTGAAAACAAATTATCACTTTACATATTATATATATGTGAAATGCCCCATTTCATGTCGACTCGACTAAAAAAAATCACAAATGAAAGGCTATTATGGACATTTCTACTAAACAAAATAACACCAATCAAAAGCTTGAAAAGGACAATTATAGAAACCAAAATGTAATCCTATATAGACACAAAGTCATGTGTCACTAAAAATATTATTTAAATCTCAAAACGTATTCACAATGCCATGAGTTTTGGGAATATATTACTATAACAAATGATTTCAAACTCAATTAAGAAGGAACATCAATTATAAAATCTCATATTATGTTATTGCTTCACTTCTTAAATGCTTTCTTGCTAACCCTTGGAATTCTTCCCACCATATTTTTCCACACATAGGCTCGTATGCACAACATTAAGCCTTTCTAGAGTTGTCTCTTTAAATCAAGGTGATAATAATTATCAGCAACCTAAAATATATTTATATCAAAGGGAGAATCTATAATTTTTATCTTAGGATTAGTTGCAAAAGAACAAAGAAAAAGAATATGTAGGAATTTAGTAAAATAAAATCATGGAACATATGCAAATTAAAAAAAAATCAATTTTAGAAATAGCAATGCAAGAATACTTTGATGTTTTTTGATCAATCTACCATGAAAAACTTCAAATAAATAAATAAATAAGCTATGCTATAAAAGAATGATTGGATTGAACTAGAACGGTCAAAAATAATTTGTATAGTGTGATACTTTTGTGAGAATAAACACATTAAATTCAATATTTTTAAAAAATGGAATTTTTCTTCAAATATTGAAATAGAAGTAACATTTTTGAAATGCCTAAAAATTACATACAAGTATTTGGAAGTGGAAGAGACTCATAAGTGATTATTAATGTTTGTATTGAAGGATGTTTACAAGATTGGATGCTTAAGAGCATAATTAATGAAGTAAAGAACATCATTGTTAACTTTATAGAGATATCATTTAAGCATTTCTATCATTTAAATAATGATATAGTAAATTACTTGGCTAGCTACAATACCACTAAGAATACCTATTAAAGGTTTATCATATACGTTTCGTAATAATTCAAAATTTACAATAGTTATTGCAAGCAAGATTTATCATGATAAATGGTGAATATAGTCTTTTCAACAAGTGTTAGAAGTATTAATTTTAATTTTCTAATGAGGAAATAAAGATAAACTAAATTGATTTAATGCATGCACATACATATACATTATAAATTTGATATCATATATATAATTTATTTCAATGTATAAATTTATATTTATAAATCTTATATAAATCTTTTGTATTCTATTTTACTTATTTGTTTAAATATGAATCTATATTTACATGTCTTTATTGTGCTATATTATGATAATGAAATTTGTTAGATTTGTAGTTATACCTAATTTTATTATCTCTTATTGTGCCAAACTTAGTATGTTGTTATATCTAATCAATCCTTCCTTTAAGTACTGGTCTTGACAGCTCTATGCATTTTATTTTAGGCATATATCTTACCAAAATTATCTCTAGTCCTAATATGTTGCCTTGTCCTCGAAACAAGTCATTTGTTCTCTATTTAAAGTTGTAATCTTGTTATATTAACGTTTTTAGATTATCAATTAACAATTTTGTTGTTCTGAATAATTTTAGATTGATTTATTTAGAGTCAGTAATATGATATGATACAATATATAAGGACCAATTATTTTCCATTGTAGTTTACCTTGTTCATTTGTTTTATTTTTTTATCACCCACTTCTTGGGTATATGCACAAAGATGGGGGACCAAAAAGGTGCCACTTTGCTTTATGGTCCCCCATCAAGCATAGTGTGTGCACACTAAAGGGCATGTGCCCTATAGGGCACACGCCCTATGGCTTGGGTTGCCCAAGCCGTAGGCTTGGGCAATCCACAACAAAGCGTGTGCACCCTATAGGGTGCACGCCCTTTGAAAAACACTTTTTTAGTGTTTTTCAAAGCACATGCACCCTATAGGGTGCATGCCCTTTGAAAATCACTTTTTTAGTATTTTTCAAAGCACGTGCACCCTATAGTGTGCACACGCTTTGAAAAAAGCCTATTTAGCTAAAGATGCGGGTTGGAAAGCTCTTTTTGCTTTCCTCCAACCCATGTTTGCAGCTAAGAAGGGCTTCCTGAGCACACACACACTCTTCTTTTGGCTTGTGAATCCATTATTTTCATTCATTCATCTATCAAATGGCTCCACAACATAGTCAAGTTCAATTTGGACGAAGAGGTAAGTGTTTTTACAGCCCATGCCTCTTATTTGTTTTAAAATTTCAATTTTGTAGCAATTTGTTTTGTTAAAATTTGTTTTTGTTTAAATTTGTGTGTAATGAAGATTTTAAAATCTAGTTTTTTTAATTGCCAGGAAGAAATAATCTCCCTCAACCAAACCCTCCACCAAACCCTCCGTCTCATCATGAAGAACCAAATGAAGAAACAAATGAAGAAAATGAACCTCAATTGCCTCCACCAATCGAGAAACCTCCTCCTGGAACACAAAAAAATTTGATGAACCAAATTGAAAGAGGGCAAAAAGAATTAGAATCTTTAATTACTAGGTTAAAAGATTCTAGTGGTACAAATCTCAAAAGGGAAAGACTTGCAAAATCATTGGAAGCAATCTTGACACACGTAAGATCGGTTAGTGGGAAAATTAATTTATGGCGAGATAAAAGAGAAGAACAAAAATAATATTATGCAAATAAATTATCTTATGTGGACATAAAAAAGAAAAAAATCACGAAAGATGACATTTGCAAGCTATTTAAAAAACTAAGGGACACAGATACTCTTAGAACTACAACAAGGAGGTTCCCAATTCATTAGTGCTTAAATGAAGACATTAAAAACAATTTTTGGGAGAGATGGTGGATGGTCTTTGATTTGCCTCCTTGTAACAATCATGAGGTTCCTAGATATTTCTTGAGGAAACTCTATTGTGAGTTTGTAATCAAGGAGGTGCCAAATTATTTTGACTATCTAGATTCTCAGGGTAGAGGAGGGGGGTCATCATTTGATCGAGCGGGGGCACATCGTGACCCTAACACACTTAGGGTTCCTATTGGCAAGCCACAGGTGGATCGTGTTACTATTCCTTATGTTGTGAAGGAGCATGTAGAGGCAGACAGATTAGGCACGATTAGTGCTCTGACATAGAATCTCATTCAGTGTGCCACTCCTTTAGTTGAGGGTGACCATGGTCAATCCTCAAGGGGGCATATTTGTTGGTCATATGGATGCTTGTGCACATTTGGTACTGGCAAGAGAGAGGAAGATGATCCTGGAATGATGACTGATAGCTTTCTAAATATGACATTTGGCATTGACACATAGGTAAATATTTCCAAGTTCATTAAATTACTTTGATCATATTTCATTTATAAAAGAATAACTAATTAATTTAGTATCCATTGATTATGATGAAAATTTAGGGAAAGAGTGTCAGTGGTGGTGGCAGTGGAAGTGGCAATGATCCTCATGTCCGCTTCTACACATCGTCATCAATTCCACATGTATGTATCGAATAAAACATTTTAATTAACATATTTGATTATCATGTAACTATATGAATAATTGTATCAGAACTTATTGTGCATGTGCATTAGATGTTCACTGGTGGACCATCGATGTTCACAATAGACATCAAAGGGCATCGTGCCACTTTCCTTGAGGTATCTTTATTTGCATGTTAATTTGATTTACTTGATTATATTTAATTAATAAATGAATGAATGACTAAATTACTAGACAAATTATGATCAAAATCCAAAGGCACGATGATCACATTCTTTCACCTGGCTCTGTGATGTCACCAATGAGTCCATAGGTATATATGTAATAATGCATTATAATTAACATGCTGTAGTACATTCTTATATGAATGGTTATCTTATAATTTTCCATGTACATGTGCACTAGTTCAATGTTGGAGCTTTGACTTCGACACCACACACCAAAGGACATGGTGGAACCTTCACGGAGATATCATTTACTCATTAGTAGGCTTGTAAAAAATATATGTAATCTTGGTAACTGCATAATAATTTTTTTATTTCATTTTCAGTTATTGACATCAGAGACTCCTCCTTCTATCCGTGATACTTTGCATCATGGAGTAGCTACAACAGTTGCTAGTTCTGAAGCACTAACTGAGGTATGAAAGAGATCACTTAATTTTAATTGTTATTTTAATAGTTTGTATTGAATTTTATAATGATATTCATGTATGTATTTTAATTATTATTTTGATCATTGTTGTAGGGAGTTATTACTCCAAATCGCCAGCATGGACCTTCGATGGATGAACATAGTGACTATTTGCTAGCGGTAAGCGAATATTCAATTTTATGTCAATGTATAATTCAATTTTCATGTACATATTAGTTATTGATGCTTAAATTTTTTTTATTAGCTCGAGCTACAGAAGAGTCTAGACAGGAGGATGAGTGAGCACACTCGGAAGACTATAGCATCCACTACATCTCCATCGACGTAATGATCGAAGACAGCTCAGGATTTGTTTTCTGCCCCTAGCGGGAAAGGACTAGATTAGGGATATGGATTGTATGCCTATATGGCATTAGTGGACATATTTTTTGTATATTGTATAAGTGATACATTGTACATCCATTTGGCTTTGAGGAAGCCAGTTTAACTGTATTGAATATATTCAATGTATGACATTATTGGACATATATTTGGCTTCATGCCCAATGAATATATATTTTTTATGTTTTAGGTATGCAATTCATGTGTTTGGTGTATTGATGTATACTAATTTATATTTATGTGGATGTCTTATGCTTTGTAAATTTCCCATGCTTTATATTTATGCTTGTATGTTTATCGATGTATGTTTAACTTGCTAACTGTGCTACAAATGCCAATCACTATCCTCAATAACAGTTAATTCCTTGACTATAATAATAACAAAAGTAATGAAATGAATGCAAAAATGTATAAATATAATATAAGGTAATATTTATATGTCACAACCTATCCAAGATCACATGGAATCAAACATTTATATTCATTGGTGTGTTCCTTGTTCCATGAGATAGTCACAATATAAAGACATGGCCTCGAATAGGTGATGCAACATATGGAAAGGTTTTCATCTATTGACCCCAATACCAGGCCTATTTTGATCTGTGGGTACCCTAATGTTGGCAAGAGTTCTTTTATTAATAAGATTACTACGGCGGATGTGGATGTGCAACCTTGTGCTTTTAAAAACTAACTTCTAATTGTCCCCTAACTCACTAATTGTTAATGACAAACACTAGAATTCATATTTGCACTCATCCTACTGCTTGTCCTGGAGTGGTCAGCGACGTTCGAACAACTGCGTGTGCCAAAAAATGTTGTTAGTAGCATTTATTCAGCCATTCAAAGTTGTTGGAACAAATGGTTCGATGCTATGACCAACGGTTTGAAAGATACGCAATGTTGGTCATTTGAACTGAGGAACACTGTGAATTCTAACATCGATCGAGAATGTGTTGCCAAATATAAAAGAACTTGAGTCTCTAAAAATGTAGATAGGCTATTGTAGGCCTCGGCAACATAGTCCTATAGCACCTGATTGATCGATGCTACCTCGCACGAGATCTGAGATATGACCCCGCAAAGATCACTGATTTCATGCTTAAGCGACCTTGAGGGACATTTCAGCCCAAAGTTGTTAACGGGGTTCGAAGGACTGTGTGTGTCGAATGAGGTTTCCCCTAGCGTTTACCCAACCATTAGGATTTTTTGGAACAGACGGTTTTGATGGGTGTGCAAACTATTTTTGTTTTTGTACATTCTTTGTAACTTTTGCCTTGTCTTAAGCCTGTCAAAACCCTTGTTTTGCCATTAATTATTAAGGGATATAGTGCATATAATAAAGTCTTAAGGTTTGAAATATTTCTTGAAAGAGTGGATGTTTAAATGCATAAATATTGATATATGTTGGTTCATTTTGTTACAGGAACTAAACATACGAGTATATGGAGTTGGCCATTTCGCTGGAAGAACAGTTTTGAAGTTGTCGCCTTGTTACATTAAGTACATAGTTTTGAATGGCTCAGATTTTGGCCATATGATATTTTAGTTAGACTGTTTCGCAATTTGTTATGTATGGCCAGCGGCCAAAACAAACTATTCTCCATGTTTAGGAAACAGGCCAGCGGCCATTCTGGTCAGTTATTAATATGGTTGAACATTTTAGGCTATATAAGTAAATGTGAATCAAAAGACAATGGACGGATAATATATGATATACTCCATTTTTCTATCATCTTCAAAATCTGTATTGAAAACGTGGAACTCCTGTAGCAGCCAGTTTTAGGATATCTCTCACCCAGTGAACCGGAGGAGGGCCCCCTCTTGGAAAGCTCAGTGAGACTATTATAGTTTGCTTTGTAAGTATTTCAGTGTTGTCAATTTTGTGTGTTCCTTTCAAGCCTTGATTGTGTGCATTTCTCAGAAGTTACTATATATATATGTTTGATTGAATCTATACAGAGCTTGTCGAATGATCATAAATTCAATTGTCTGATGAAATAGTTGGATGTGACAGTTTATTGTTTGATATTATTTTGTTATTACATAAATCTATTACTGTTCGCCATATTCTTCCTACCATTTGCATTCAACCTTAGTACTCACAATATCATTTGCTGTATTCCTCTTACCATATCCTTTCAGTCATTAAGATATAATATTCGCAATATTCACAACTTTCTGTCGCCATCTATAATATCCCCTGTCACCACTTATCATACTTCCTGCCGCACCCTGCATTTTGAACCAGTCTATTGAAGACATTTTCCTGCCGCTATAAAACTTCTTGTCGCAATCTAAGCAGATTACAATCCTTAATTAAACCAACTTTTAATCAGACAACAACTTCCGCAATAAGCATTCATTGAGATTAATTATCTAGAAGAGTGTGATTAATTATTTAGAAGTGTGTTAATAGCATTTATAAATATATTGTTCAATTGTTTAAAGATGTGAACTTTAGATGAATTTATTCTATTCATAGAAGTATTGGTTTGTATTTGAAGTTCATTTACAATAGATGGGATTTGATTCTTAATTGCTTTGTGTTTTCATTTGCAATAAATGTGTGGTAGTTTAAAGCAGTAATTTGCATTCATAAAACCCTTGATTTATTACTTTCACCCCTTGAGCAAACAGCCGTTATATCTCTCACGAGTTTTCGAATCCCGGATTGACATTTGTAAGGGTAATTTCGATTCTATTATATCCATAAAAGGCTATCCATTGAACCTCAGTTTTACCCAACAGGTTTCATGCTACGATCGATGGTTGGAAAGATATGCAACGTTGGCCATTTGAACTGAGAAACACTGTGTGTTCTGACATCGACCGAGAATGTGTTTCCAAATATAAAAAAACTTGAATCTCTGAAAACTGAGATAGGCTATTGTAGGCCTCAGCAACATAGTCTCGTAGCACCTTACAAATTGATGCTACCTTGCACGAGCTCTGAGATATGACACCGCAAAGATTGTTGATTTCATGCTTAAGGGACCTTGAGGGACACTTCAGCCCAGAGTCATTGATGGGGTTCAGACGACTATGTGATATGAACAAGGTTTCCCCTAGCATTTACCTGACCATTCAGAGTTGTTGGAATAGATGGTTCCATGCTACGATTGACGGTTGGAAAGATATGCAATGTTGGTCATTTGAATTGAGGAACACTGTGAGTTCTAACATCGACCAAGAATGTGTTTCCAAATATAAATGAACTTGAATCTCTAAAAATTGAGACAACCTATTGTAGGCCTCAACAACACGGTCTCGTAGCACCTAACGGATCGATCCTACCTCGCACGAGCTCTGAGATATGACCCTGCAAAGATCATTGATTTCATGCTTAAGCGACATTGAGGGACACTTTAGCCCGGAGTCATCGGTGGGGATTGAACGACTATGTTTGGTGAATGAGGTTGCCACTAGCATTTAATCGACCATTTAGAGATGTTGGAATAGATGGTTCCATGCTACGACCGATGGTTGGAAAGATACGCAACGTTGCCCGTTTGAAATGAGGAACACTCTAAGTTCTAACATCAACCGAGAATGTGTTTCCAAATATAAATGAACTTGAATCTCTAAAAACCAAGACAGGCTATTGTAGGCCTCGACAACACGGTCTTGTAGCACCTAACAGATCGATGCTACCTCACATGAGCTTCAAGATATGACCCCACAAAGATCATTGATTTCATGCTTAAGTGACCTTGAGGGACACTTCAGCTCGGAGTCGTCGGCAGTGATCAAATGACTATGCATGGCAAATGAGGTCACCACTAGTGTTTACCCAACTATTCAGAGCTGGTGGAACAGACGGGTCGATGCTATGACCAACAGTTGGAAGGATATGCAACGTTGGCCGTTTGAACTAAGGAACAATTTGAGTTCTGACATCAACCGAGAATGTGTTGCCGAATTTAAATGAAGTTAAATCTCTAAAAATTGAGACAAAATTTTCTAGGCCCCAGTAATATGATCCCGTAGCAACTGATGGATCAATTCTACCTTGTACGTGTACACACAAAATTTGTGCACTTCTATGAATCCTTACATGCAAGGAAACTCAAGAATGAGCCCTCACAAATCGATCCATAGCTCTCTACGCATGGAGTTGCAAGATTATGGATTTGCTGTCAGCTAGATCCATTGAGCTTGTGACCTTGCTAGTCAACCATACAATGAGAGATTCAAATGAAGACAAAGGAAAGAGTGCCAGTATCTCCAAAGAATCAAATGGAAATGCAATGCAATGCAAGCTAAGAATGAGAATGCAAATGTGCAAGCTATGCTATGAAAATGGAAGTACAAACTAAGCTATGAAATGGAAATAGCAATGTGTTACAACCCTTCCTATTAAGCTAGATGAGTTATTCTAAAGCTTGAAAGTGAAATCTAAGCTATGAAAGCATAAACATGAACTACTATGCAAGAATGGAAACTAAATTATGAAGCAAATGAAGAACTCTAAAATGCAATGCAACAATGATCTCCAAAAAGCTCCAAAGAATTCCTGCAACATAGAGTTAGCATAAAACAAGTGTCCTAGAATGAGGGAGAGAGCTCTCCTTTTATAAGAAATGAGGTGAAATGGACCATTGAGATTAAGAGGCAAAAAGTCTTAATCAGCAGTGGAGCTTGAAAGAGGAGCAATCCATGTGCACAAGTATCCTCCAATAGGAAAATAGGAGTTGACTTTATGTCCGTATGAGACAAAAAGTGTTTTTCTCCTTTTTATAAAATAGGAATAATACTTTATTTGTGCAACTTAGGATAAGAGGAAAGTGGGGGCTTTTTATTTAATAAAAAGGGAGGAAATTCCTTTTAAATAAAGGCTTAGGATAAATGATTATCCCATAGGATAAAAATTCAATATATGATCAAAATTAAGACTTGATCAAGAAATTGATAATGTTGAAAATATTGATTATTGATCAAAATGATTCAGGGTTGATAAATCGAATAAATGGGGCCCAAAGTCTAGGCGACCATTTTTGGGTGCATACAGTACGAGCTCCAAGATATGACCTCGCAAAGATCTATGATTTCATGCTTAAGGGACACTTCAGCCTGGAGTCATCGATGGTGATCGAATGACTATGTGTGGTGAATGAGGTTGCCACTAGCGTTTACCCAACCATTTGGAGCTTTTGGAACAAATAGTTTGTTTCTATGACCGACGGTTGGAAGGATACACAATGTTGGTCATTTGAAATAAGGAACAATGTGAGTTCTGACATCAACCAAGAATGTGTTGCCAAATTTAAACGAACTTGAATCTCTAAAAATCAAGACAAGCTTTTGTAGGCCTTGACAACACGGTCACGTAGAAACTGACGGATCCATGCTACCTTTCATGAGCTCTGAGATATGACCCCGCAAAGATTTTAGATTTCATGCTTAAGCGACCTTGAGGGACACTTTAGCCTGGAGTCATCAACAGGGATCAAATGACTGTGCATGGTGAATGAGGTTGCCACTAGTGTTTACCCAGCCATTTAGAGCTATTGGAATAGATGGTTCATTGCTATGACTGAAGGTTGGAAGGATATGCAATGTTGGCCGTTTGAACTAAGGAACACTGTGAGTTCTAACATTGACCGAGAATGTGTTGCCGAAATTAAATGAAGTTGAATCTTTGATAACCGAGACAAGCTTTTGTAGGCACTAGTAACACGATCCCATAGCAACTGACGGATTGATGCTACCTTGCATGAGCTCCAAGATATTACCCCACAAGGATCGTTGATTTCATGCTTAAGCGAACTTGAGGGACACTTCGACCCGGAGTCATCGGCGGTGATCGAACGACTGTGCATGGTGAATGAGGTTTCCACTAGCGTTTACCCATCCATTCAGAGCTATTGGAGTAGATGATTCATTGCTACAACTAACAGTTGGAAGGATATACAACATTGGCCATTTGAACTGAGGAACACTGTGAGTTCTAACATAGACTGAGAATGTGTTGCCAAATTTAAACAAAGTTGAATCTCTAAAAACTGAGACAGGCTTTTGTAGGCCCCAACAACACGGTCTCGTAGAAACTAATGGATTCATGCTACCTCACATGAGCTCTGAGATATGACCCCGCAAAGATCATTGATTTCATGCTTAAGCAACCTTGAGGGACACTTCAGCCCAGAGTCATTGGTGGGGATCGAACGACTATGCATGGTGAACGAGGTTACCACTAGCATTTACCTAACCATTTGGAGCTGTTGGAATAGATGGTTTTTTCCTATGATCTACAGTTGAAAGGATACACAACATTGGCCATTTGAACTGAGGAACACTGTGACTTCTGACATCGACCGAGAATGTGTTGCTGAATTTAAATGAAGTTGAATCTCTGAAAATTGAGATAGGCTTTTGTAGGCCTCAGCAACATGGTCCTGTAGTAGCTGATGGATTAATCCTACCTCATATGAGCTCCAAGATATGACCACACAAAGATTTTTGATTTCATGCTTAAGCGACCTTGAGGGACACTTCAACCCGGATTCATCGGTGGGGATCGAATGATTGTGCATGGTGAACAAGGTTGCCACTAGTGTTTACCCAACCATTCAGAACTATTGGAACAAACGGTTCGATGCTACGACTGATGGTTGGAAGGATATGCAATGTTGGTCATTTGAACTGAGGAACACTGTGAGTTCTGACATCGACCGAGAATGTGTTGCCAAATTTAAACGAAGTTGAATCTTTGAAAGCTGAGACATACTTTTGTAGGCCTTGGCAACACGGTCCCTTAGCAACTGACAGATCAATGCTACCTTGCATGAGCTTCAAGATATGAACCTTCAAAGATTGTTGATTTCATGCTTAAGCGACCTTGAGGGACACTTCGGCCCAGAGTTGTCGGCGGTGATCGAATGACTGTGTGTGGCAAATAAAGTTGCCACTAGTGCTTACATGACCATTCTGAGCTATTGAAATAGACGGTTTGATGCTACGACCACGGTTGGAAAAATTTTGTTGGCCGTTGTGTGTGTGTGAGAGAGAGAGAGGGGGGGTGAAAGAGGGTAACAAGGAAAAATATAGAGGGTACGAGAGAGAGAGAGAGGGGGGGAATATAGAGGGTAGGAAGGTGGTAGAGAGCATATGTGAGAGAGAGAGAGAGGGGGTGAAAGAGGGAGAGAGTGAGAGAAGGTGATGAGAGAGAGAGAGAGGGTAGGAAGGTGGGAGAGAGCATATGTGTTTGTGTGTGAGATAGAGAAGGGGGGTGAAAGAGGGTAATAAGGGAAAATATAGAGGGTACAAAGAGAGAGAGAGAGGGAGAGAGAGGGAGAGAGAGAGAGAGAGAGAGAGAGAGAGAGAAGGTGAGAGTGAGAGTGATAAAGGGGAGAGAGAGAGGGGGGGGAATATAGAGGGTAGGAAGGTGGGAGAGAGCATATGTGTGTGTGTGACAGAGAGAGAGGGGTGAAAGAGGGTAATTAGGGAAAATATAGAGGGTACAAAGGTAGAGAGAGAGAAGGGGGGGATATAGAGGATAGGAAGGTGGGAGAGAGCATATGTGTGTGTGAGAGAGAGAGAGGGGGGGTGAAAGAGGGTAATTAGGGAATATATATATATATATATATATATATAGAGAGAGAGAGAGAGAGAGAGAAGGTTGTTAGGATTGAGTAAAACTAAGAGGGGGGTGAATCAATATTACAAAACTTTATTTGCAGCTTTAAACAACTATAAATAATCCAAAGTAATGCAGAAATGAAAAGAGCGTATAAGTATATAAGCATTACTCATGACACCATGATTTGTTCTCGAGGAAAACTTGATTAAAGGGAAAACCCCGGTGGGGATGGTACCCACAAATATGTACTAAAGTATAATGTCCATGTTAAGAGATCTAGCCCTATTAGGAGCTGATTGTTACATAGTACATTTCCTTGCTAGAGGATTACAAAAACCCTATTAGGGGCATACAAAACACCTGGTTAAAGGTGGTGAACAGACTACTCTTACAATCGATACTGTCCCAAAATAGTTCACAAAAAGGGGAACAATACAAGCACTTATCTTGCTTAGATAGTTCCAGTTGTAGATTTGACTCCTAGTGATCTTGCATCTAACTTCTTCTATCTTTTTCACAAACTTTTTATTACATCAATCACACCTTCTTTCACAAGAGAAATCTATATTTATACACCATTAGCCTTCCAGTTGGCTCCACAAAATGTCATACTAAAACTTGTGCAAATGATGTAAATGGAGTCGACGCTCTTATATTACCAAAGAATTGGCACTATACTTTATTTACATGACTTAACACATTATCATACCCATCATGTTTTCCTTAATTATCACAACTGTTCATGTACCCTGATATACTATTTTACTGTCTTCGCATACCCTCCGAGCACTGTATCTCATACACCAGCTATCCAAAACTTATGCAATCTTAACTGAAGCATTTACTTATACCAAAAGACCTCCAGTTAACTTCGTAAGCCATAATAACTTGTATGTCTCCATCGCTATCCAAAACTATGGCACAGTACTCTATTTTCCTGATTCTGGACTTAGTTATTTTCATGACTGTGAATCCAGTGGCAATCTCCACACCATGCAATCATACTTATCATAAGTGTTTCCATAAATGACAACCCTTAGAGGATTTCCAGTACTCCAAATCGTCACATGCCAACAAAGGTGAGAGAGAGAGAGAGAAAGAGAGGGTAGGAAGGTGGGAGAGAGCATATGTGTGTGTGTGACAAAGAGAGAGGGGGGGTGAAAGAGGGTAATAAGGGAAAATATAGAGGGTATGAAGGTGGAGAGAGAGAGAGAGAGAGAGAGGGTAGGAAGGTGGGAGAGAGTGTATGTGTGTGTGAGAGAGAGGGGGGGTGAAAGAGGGTAATAAGGGAAAATATAGAGGGTAGGAAGGTGGAGAGAGAGAGAGAGAGAGAGAGAGAGAGAGAGAGAGAGAGTAGGAAGGTGGGAGAGAGCATGTGTGTGTGTGTGTAAGAGAGAGAGAGAGAGAGAGAGGCGGTGAAAGAAGGTAATAAGGGAAAATATAGATGGTATGAAGGTGGAGAGAGAGAGAGAGGGGGGGTGAAAGAGGGTAATAAGGGAAAATATAGATGGTACAAAGGTGGAGAGAGAGAGAGAGAGAGAGAGAGAGAGAGAGAGAGAGAGAGAGAGAGAGAGAGAGAGAGGGTAATAAGGGAAAATATAGAGGGTAGGAAGGTGGAGAGAGAGAGAGAGAGAGGGTAGGAAGGTGGGAGAGAGCATATGTGCATGTGTGAGAGAGAGGGGGTGAAAGATGGTAAGAAGGGAAAATATAAGGATACGAAGGTATAGAGAGAGAGAGAGAGTGCTCTCTCTCTCTCTCTCTCTCCCCCCCTCTATCTCTCTCTCTTCATCTCACTCTAACTATTTCTCATCACTATTTAAATCTATGTCTTAAATAGGGTGCACGCCCTATACGGCGTGCGCACTATTGAAGTCTATGACTTTCTTAGGGTGCACGCCCTATGAAAGTCATAGATTTCAATATTACACTCTTCCTATACATCGTGCGCCCTATAGGGTGCACGCACTTTGTAATGCATTGGAATTTACCAATCCTAAAGCTTGGATTTACCTTGGAGATCCAACCCAAAGGCTTGGACGATTGAAATAGGCCTGAGACGTGTTTTCCAGCAGACATACAAAAAAATCACATATTTTTTTGTGTGCTCCTGGTCAGGTTTACTCGTGGCTCAAGAACGTAAAAATCAGATGACATGATATTGCAGATCTCTTTGCTAGCTATCTAAGCATATAATTTATTTTGAATTCTGATTATGTTAAATTTTTCAACTCTAATTTGTTTTGTGTGTATGTCCATTTTTGTAAAAAACCAACATGTATTTCGGGCATAGATTTTGGCTCATTCATCAAATTTTGCAACAAGTTACATTTTTAGAAACTAGATTCCATTCTACACACTTTAAAAACAAGAAAATTTGATTGTCGATTAGTTTTAAATGATTTCTAGGGGAGCACACAAAAATTTCATGTTTTCAGGATGTGTGCACTTCGTAAATTCATCAAAAATTATACGTTCATCAAAAAATTATCAAAAAATTTTGGGATAAAGTACATGGTGTTAGTTAACTTTTCACTAGAGTGATTAAATTTTTTTTTTTAAAAAGTTAACATTTTAGGGGGAGCACACCAGACACTATGTTATGTTTTTTCACAAAAAACAGGACCACTTTTTGTGCTCCCCCTTTTTGACGGCCTTAATCTACACCATTTTCAAAATAAGTTAGTAGTTTAAGAAGTAGATTCAGAGTATTAAAACTCTTTCTTTTTTTGCATCTTAAAATTTTGAGTCAAACTATCTTCAATTTCTTGTTGAAGTTCAGAGTTTGCTGATTTCAGGAAAAAAGTGGCATCTTATACCCCCTTTTTGGTCCCCCATCTTTGTGCACTTACCCTCTTATTTTATGTCTTTTTATTTTAATAGATATCCTAGAAAATCAATCATCATATTATTTCAATATTTCTTATCTTATCCATTTTAAGACCTTTTTAATTGTGTCCTATCTTATTTTAAATTATTGATTAAAAAAATTGTTTTTACCTTCATCAACTTCTATCAATTTTCTTCATCTTTTGCATCAACATCTATATTTCAATTCCCCATATGTATCATGGCCATAATACTTTAGAAGTACCATCTATAATTTCATAGTGATCATAACTATAGGATCTATTACATCTCCCTTCCACCAATACCACAACTATGTAACTTATTCCATGTATTTTCTTTCCTTATCAAGATGAATTAAAAAATTTAAATTTTTTAGAGTTGTTTGTGCAAGTGATCTTGGAAGCTATTTTTCCTACAAAAATCTATCTTAAAATATTAAATTCTAGTCTCATATCAAACTCCTTGATACATATATCATGTGAATGTAAGAGGCTCCAATGTCCCATAAAATTAGTAAATCCACTATGTTTTATAAGTCTCACTAATGTTAGTCCAATTCCTTTGGGAGATTTCAATATTTTCATGGGCTGAAAATTCATGTACATGAGGCAATATTGATGAAATAATTTCCATGTTTGATATTTATACCAATAATAAACATCTATATGCTCTCCATGTGGGTATATTGGTTCCATGTTTCTTACATCACCTTTATACCAATAATAAACATCTCTACGTTCTTCATGTGGATATATTGGTTCTATGTTTCTTACATCACCTACTTGCACTAATTATTAGGGTGTCATCCAAAAATATTATTCTAAAGTTTTCATTAGGTAATATCTTTTCAATTTATTCTAAATAATCTTTAACAACTTTAAATAACTTTGCTATAGTATCTTTTAATAATAAGATTATTTATTTCAATAAAAAAGAAATGTCTTTAATATAAATAGAATTAGTCATTGAAAAATAAACGCAATAAGATGTATAAAATCTTCAAATTTGGAGAATGATAAATTCCACAAAAAAATTGCAAGCAAAATTGAATCAATGATCAGAACTAATTTTTATTAATCGGTTGTTATTTTTTCCAGATGGGTATTTAGTTTAGTTTATTTTATTCTTCCAATAATCAAAACATTTTTTTGTTAAATTGGATGCTAATTTTTTTCTAGATGGATATTTTCGTTGGTTTCATTCAGTCTACCTCATAGATGTACTGCCCTCCCCGCATATAAATTTTGCATCACCTTCAATGGAACAGTTTTTAGTAACTTCACTGTCATCGAGCACAATAACCTAAAAGCCTAGAAACCTATAAAATGCATACTTGTGTCCATAAATTGTGATTGCAACGGATTGATCCCCAGGATCATATGAATTCGGCATAGATTGATTAATATTTCAGTACATTAAAAATTTTGAGAAGCTTAAATTTGCGGTATAGAAGCACTTATGAGAAGAACGTGTATGAAGATATGTTTACTAATTCTGAATTTGTTAACTAATTAAAAATGTTTACTAATTAGAAATATGTTTACTAATTCAAAATTTGTTAAAAGGATTAAAATCTACAACCTGCTAAACATCTCATAATAGTACGAATTATTTACAACACCCAACATAAATCGATTCTCAAGGCAAACTTTAGCAGCTAAATGAGGATTCATTTCCATTGGTAGTTCAAATTCCACTACAGTATTTTTCTTTCCTAGCTTATACATTGAAATAGAGACCAGCATGCATTCAGCCTGAACTTAAACAAGGTTTTAAAAGGATTCAAACATCAAAAGCACAAATTACAACAATAAAGGAAAATGCTAAAATTGTAAACAACTCATATACCCTGTTGAAAATCACTCAATCCTTGGTAGTATTAAGATAAAAAAGGAAAAATAAATTTCAGCAATGTAACAAAAAGATAGTGTTGTAGATGAAAACCCAATAACTTAGGCGTTGGAGCCAAATTTGTTAGCCAATTACTCATTTCAGTAGCAAAAGAAAAGGACAACGTTGTTTCTCAAAATCTCCCTAGTAATACCTTTCATAAACATTTTTAATGATTGGGGCTTAATCAGAAATTAAGGGAACTAATTGTCAATACATTCAAATTATAATAGGGTAATCCTCTATTTGTGCATTTATATTCTCCAACAAACTCCCAAACAAGTCATAAACATACAAGGAACACCCAACAACATTAGTTAAGTTTCAAAAAAAAATGAAGCCAGACTTTTAACATTTCATTTCTTCTAAGGTTTCATATTATCAATGGAGTTATTTCAACATTAAATTAGATAACATGAAGAATGATGCAGTAACAAACATACACTCTAGCAAGGCGAAAATTTATAGTTTTTTATTATTTGAGGAAAACGAAAATGCTCTCTCCTTCCACTTGAAGGATAATGGAACATATACTAAGTAGACACTTAGCGTCACACATGCAAGAAACTAAGTTGGGAGGTGGTAAATTAAAAAAAAGGTTCTCTAATATATAAATCCTTCCTTTGAGATTTATTGAATACCTTTCTAACAGAGTAAACGGTTCGCAATTTGGAGCTAGGACTAGAAAGTTATGCCTTCTTCAAGTTGACCTATTTTTATATATAGTTTTTTTAATAATTTTTTATAATTTTAATAGTTTATTTGTAATAAACATTATGAGGACTCTTCATTTCCTTTCCAAGGGATTCTAATGACCTTTGGGATCTATCAAGTTTGTATAAGGGTATGTGCAAGATCATGGTATGCCAAAAAGTGGCAATGTGAAAAAATAAATTTTTCACTCATCCAAAAGCGTACTAATCCATTTGTTGACTTTTTAGTAGGCCTGGGTGTCAGTACACTTGGCCAAGCCAAAAGCCAAAGCACAGGCCTAATCGGATATCTGATATTATTAGATATCTGATTTTTGCCATTAATTTATATTTACATAGCTCGGCTATGTTCAACATTTTCACTGTGAAAACGTTGAACGCGGCTTAGGGCTTTCAAATATCCATTCTAATCATATATCTGATTTTGCTAATATCATAAGGTAAGTTCAATATTTAATTTTTTATTGTTTTTATTGTGTTTTAATAGAAATTTGTAGTTTTTTATATAAAAATTAGGGTTTAAATGATTTTTTTAATTTTTTTAAAAATTGATTGTAATTATCTATTTGTGTTCTAATTGTAATCAAACATGGAATCAAATCAATCAGAAAACCCTCCCACTTATCCCACAAATAATCCAGAACAACCTCCCAACAATCCCCCACTTTCAGAAGACGAACCAGTCTCAAACCCTTGCCGTTTAGAGGATCTCATAGGAGACAATCTAAATCAACTTAGAGGATTTCAAACCACATATGCCAATATCCCCACATGGTGACCCATGTTTACCACATTGAACTCCATTATTGAAAACATGGAGAAACTTACAGAGCAACATAATGTTGCACTTCTTTGGCGCAATTCCATGCACACCAAGTTTGACGATGGGCTTGACTATGATCAAGTTACGAACCTAAACATAACAAAACATGATATATGTAATCTTTTTTTGGATCCCAAAACTATTCTAAAAGTGGACCCTAAAAAACCTAAGTTGTCAATTCAATGGTGCACAAATAATGCAATACATGACAACTTTTGGGACTGCTAGTGGATGGTTTTTGATAGACCACCTCACATCAATTTGGATTTCCCATTTTATTTCATTAAAAAATTGTATGCTGAATTTGTGCTTGGTCACAAGGTCAATTATAGGAGTATGAGACCAAACCAGGGTGTAGGTTTAGGTGCTCCTCAGGATAGGCCATGGGCACACCGGGTGAAATCTCGCACATTGTAAACAGTTCACTTTTTACATTGTATTTAATTTTAAACATTCCTATTTTTAGTAGAATTTTCTTATAATAATTTCCCACTTATGTTTTTTTATGTGTTACATTTATGGTCAGTTGATGACAGGGGAGGAGATGGCACAGGTGGAGGGGTTCACGCTTTCGGCCATATCATTTGGCCTTGACACTTCCACGGTACATATGTTTTAATGTACTCATTGGTTTCCTTAAATTATTATAATAGTATATGTACATGTCTTTTCTAATTTTTACAATCATCTTATTATATACCGATGCAGGTGTCACTAGTTGCCACTGGGGGAAATGTGAGGGGGTGCAGGCATCAGGCGTTGACAAGGGGAAGGTAATTAAGTAATTTAGTTTTTTTATGCATACATGTATACTTGTCAATTGTGTGTACTCATTTTTAATTTACATGGTTTATTTGACAAAGAGTGGTATCTGATGATGTCGCGAGACCCTACACCACGTGAGACTACAATCCCTACACACTGATTGTACCCTTCAACTAGTCACAGTCACAGAACAACAGTCACTTGCTTTGCTTTAAGAACAATAAAAAAATTGAAAGTAATGCATGGAAGATGTAAACAATAATCAAAGCAATGTATTTACTTCACTACTAACCTATAACCCCATATGAGCCTTATACGCTTATTTTGCCAATATAGGAAAATTCCATATTTTAGCACTTCAAGAGCTTTTACATCATTTGATTGACTCTATTGGCCATTTTATATTCATTATAGACCTTATAGGTCTTTAGATCAATCCAACTAACCTAGGATTAACTTAATCACCACTAGTGACCCTTAGGTACATTTAGCCCTTCCCAATGTCATGTAATGGCTTACAATGCATGATCCTTTACAAAGGATTATCAATCAATACAAAAAATTAGAATGCTCACCTCTTGACACACCAATCAAAGGATCCATTTAAAGGCTTGATTTTCCTCTTGACACACCAGAATGCTCGCCAACATACGCAATGGTGCTTAGTGGACCTTGGGAACACTTTGGTCTAGCATGTTCGTGAATGTTCTATTGAATTCATGTTCCAAATGAGGTTTTCGCTAGCGTCTACCCACCCAACAAGAGTTAATGGCATAGACCATTCAGTTCCAGGATGAATGGTTTGGAAGAAACCCAGTGGTGCAACTTTCAACTGACCCTCACTACAAGTTTTGGCATCAAGCGAGACTAGCGTGCCAAATTCAAATAAATTTGAATCTCCCAGAATAGAGAGAGGTTATTGTAGGCCTCAAAAACATGGTCTTGTAGAATCTTACAAATTGTTGATACCTCTCACAGGGTCCAAGATACGAGCCTTGAAAGATCGTTGCCCAATCGTGCTTAGTGCACCTTAGGGACACTTTAGACGGGCACAATCGTGAACATTCTAGTGACTCAGTGGTCAAAATAGGGTTGTCACTAGCATTTACCTGCCCAACCGGAGCTAATGGCACATTCCATTTGGTGCTAGGACAAATGGTTTGGAAGAAACCCAGTGGTGCAACTTTCAACTGACCCTCATTGCAAGTTTTGGCATCAAGTGAGATTGGCATGCCAAATTCAAACAAATTTGAATCTCCCAGAATAGAGAGAGGTTATTGTAGGCCTCAAAAACATGGTCATGTAGCATCTCACGGTTTGTTGATACCTCTCACGGGGTCTGAGATACGAGCCTGGAAAGATCACTGCCCAATCATGCTTAGTGCACCTATAGGACACTTTGGTCCAGCATGGTCGCGAACATTCTAGTGACTCAGTAGTCAAAATAGGGTTGTCACTAGCATTTACTCACCCAACCAGAGCTAATGGCACAGTCCATTCGGTGCTAGGATGAACGGTTTAGAAGAAACCTAGTGGTGCAACTTTCAACTGACCCTCACTACAAGTTTTGGCATCAAGGGAGATTGGCATGCTAAATTCAAACAAATTTGAATCTCCCAGACTGGAGAGAGGTTATTGTATGCCTCAAAAATATAGTCTTGTAGCATCTTATGGTTTGTCAATACCTCTCATAGGGTATGAGATATGAGCCTCGAAAGATCGTTTCCCAATCATGCTTAGTGCACCTTGGGGACATTTTGTTTCAGCATGGCCGCGAACATTCTAGTGACTCAATAGTCAAAATGGGGTTGTCACTAGCATTTACCTACCCAACCAGAGCTAATGGGGTAGTCTAGTTGGTGCCAAGATGAACAGTTTGGAAGAAACCTAGTGGTGCAACTTTCAACTGACCCTCACTGCAAGTTTTGGGATCAAGCGAGATTGGCGTGCCAAATTCAAAAAAATTTGAATCTCCCAGAACAGAGAGAGGTTATTATAGGCCTCATAAACATGGTCTTATATAATCTCACATTTTGTTGGTACCTCTCATGGGGTCCAAGATATGAGCCTCGAAAGATCGCTCCCCAATCATGCTTAGTGCACCTTGGGGACACTTTGGTTCGACATGGTCGTGAATGTTCTACTAACTTAGTGGTCAAAATAGGGTTGTCACTAGCATTTACCTACCCAACCAAGGCTAATGGCATGTTCCATTTGGTGCCAGGATGAATGGTTTGAAAGAAGCCTAGTGGTGTAACTTTCAACTATCCCTCACTGTAAGTTTTGGCATCAAGCGAGATTGTAGTGCCAAATTCAAACATATTTGAATCTCCTAGAATGGAGAGAGGTTATTGTAGGCCTTAGAAACATGATCATGTAGCATCTCACGGTTTGTCAATACCTCTCATGGGGTCTGAGATACGAGCCTTGAAAGATTGTTGCCCAATCATGCTTAGTGTACCTTGGGGACACTTCATTCTGGCATGGTCTCGAACGTTCCAATGACTTAGTGGTCGAAATGAGGTTGTCACTATAGTTTACCCGCCCAACCAGAGGTAATGGCATAGTCCATTTGGTGTCGGGATGAATGATTTGAAAGAAACCCAGTGGTGTAACTTTCAACTAACCCTCATTGCAAGTTTTGGCATCAAGCGAGACTGGCATGCCAAATTCAAAAAAAATTGAATCTCCCAAAATGGAGAGGTTATTACAGGTGTCAAAAACATGGTCTTGTAGGATCTCACAATTCACCGATACCTCACACGGGGTCCGAGAAAAGAGCCTTGAAAGATCATTGCCTAATCATGCTTAGTGCACCTTCGAGACACTTTGCTCTGGCATAGTCTTGAACGTTCTAGTGACTTAGTGGTCAAAATGGGGTTGTCACTAGCATTTACCCACCCAACCAGAGCTAATAGTGCAGTCCATTTGGTGTCAGGATGAAGGGTTTGGAAGAAACCCAGTGGTGCAACTTTCAATTGACCCTCACTGCAAGTTTTGGCATCAAGCGAGACTGGCGTGCCAAATTCAAACAAATTCTAATCTCCCAGAATGGATAGAGGTTATTGTAGGCCTCAGAAACATGGTCCTATAGCATCTCATGGTTCATCAATACCTCTCATAGGGTCTGAGATATGAGCCTCAAAAGATCATTTACCAATCGTGCTTAGTGCACCTTGGGGACACTTTGGTCCGGCATGGTCCTGAACATTATAGTGACTCAGTGGTCAAAACAGGGTTGTCACTAGCATTTACCTACCCAACCAGAGCTAATGGCATAGTCCATTCAGTACCAGGATGCAATCCTTCAATTCTATCCCTTCACCCCAGGGAATCACCATTTTGCTTTGGACACATTTGACCAATTTTGACTCAATGACTCCAACTATTACATCATTTGATGATACAAATGTACATGGAATTAAGACAATAAAAATGTAAGGATACAAAATTAAGATGATAAAAATTATATAAGGATACAACATTCATAGTAAGGAAACATAATTTTTGCACTTTACATGGCATTAAGACAATACAAATGTGGGCTCTTAATATTTACAAATCAACCCCATGGGCTCTTTTAAATTTCAAAATTTGCATCTAATTTTTTATATACAAAATTTGGCATCTAAATATGCACATTACATTCGATTTTTGTTTTTATATATACAAAATTTTGCATTTAAATATGCACATTAAAATTGATTGTTGTTTTTATATACAAATTTGGCATCTAAATATGCACATTACATTCAATTGTTGTTTTTATATACAAAATCTTAGATACACAACTATATATATATAAATAAGTTCTGCTCCTAAACTGTATAAGTTTAACACATGGTACTCGATGACATCTACATTCCAATTCCTACATTTGGAAGGCAGAAGAAAAGTTAATAGAGAATATAAGAAGTTTATATAGGTTGACAAAAAGATTATGAATGTATAAGTAACTAAATGAACCAAAGAACATGACTAGCCAATGCATAGTGAAGTTTACCATCATAAAATATGGGCTAATCAAATGCACACGTCGATCTTCTATATCTATCATATGTGTATCAAACTGCATTTACAATCCACATACAAAACCAAGTTTATTGGCTCAAACAAATAAAGCAAAAAACTACAATTAATTTATTGAACGTAATCGTAATAAACATGGAAAACCTTGCAACTTGAGTTAAACTTACCTACTAAAGTGTGCATGAAGGGTCATCTCGCTACTTGAGGGTATTCAATATTGCTTCATTATCAACAGTACTAATAGTCCAAAGTTCCTTTGTCTTTGGTTTTCCTTGATGTTTCAACAACTTAACATTAGTTGATATAACAAGGTGTGAATACATGAGAAAGGTTTTGTGCTTCTCTTAGTCTTCAAACATAGGAATGCCATTATTTATAATCATATATGTGCAACCATGTTCCCCTTAACAACATGTGATCCTGTTAGATATGTGAACATATCATCATCTATCATCAGTTGTGCAAGTTTATGCTTTCCTCATACACAATGTGCTAACCAGTAATCTGATATCTCATCATTCCCTTGTGGTGCAACCAATGCAAAAACATTTCCTAGTTGTATAAGATCTTAAAGATGGTCGTAGTCAAGTGAACAATCCATGTCATCATTTATTACAAAGACTATGAGAGATAAAGGAGTAAGATAATATGGAACCCACGTATCAACCCCCTCACTTGACTCACACTGATCCCAATCACACTGAAGACAACTCGGACAATAACAAGCCAACTCTCATGTCCAAATGGTCCATGTACTAGCATCTGAGCTTCGAAATGAATGTATTTTTTAAGAATCTTTCACAGTTTGACAATCCAACCTATCTCCTATTGTGCCCAACTCAACCAACCAAAAGAATCTGTACACTGCTGAATCAAGAGTCCCCCCTTGTGACAATGTTGAAGTACACCAATCAACAATACAACAAGCATCAAGGATTTCTGCACCTGAAATCCTTAGTTTCTCCTTAACTAGATCTCTCTTTACACATGCACCTGCTCCATCATGCTCCCCTTTTCCATGACCGGCCTAAAAAAAACTCCAAATATGAGGTACACCTCTCTCTACATGCATTCTACATAACCAATAAAACATACGAGCATTTTTTAATTGACCTATGCAATTATCTAACCAAATGAGATGTCTATCCATAGCAATATTATTTTTCTGCACCCACTCAAAATAATTCTCATATCAATGTTGGACATACTCGAATGAGTGAGATCTATCATCTCTCATATAAAAATGGTACTCTCTGATTATCTTCTGGTCATCTTTTGTACTATGAGGGGAATGTCTATATGTTATGTGCACAAAAATAGCAACCTCAATCGAATTGTAATATTGAGTTTGCAACTCATTTCGGGGCTGCAATGTATAGTTCTCTGCAAAGTCAACAACCGATATAATAGTGCCAATCGGGAAAGTGTCCTTACACATCCTGAATTGTTGATCCAACCACTGGGACCTATGACTATACCTTACATACTTGTAAAAAAGATTCTTCCTAAAATCTAAAATAAAATCAGCTACATTGCATTCTTTTGTAACCAACTCACATCTAGAGCCTTCACCTCCACTTTTCAATGTATATTTAATGATTTCATATACCTTTTTGTGGACAATTGTCTTTCCAAAATCGTGTTTGCAGCCCTCATGAAAATATTCAACAAACTTCACTAGCAGGTATCATACTAGGTATTATAATCGAATTTCATAATTCAGAGAGAGAGAGAGAGAGAGAGAGAGAGAGATAATAGGATAAGGAGAGAGGAAGGGGAGAGAGAGAATATGATTAGGAGATGGGGAGAGAGAGAGAGACACACACACACATTTATACAGACATATATGCATATATCTATATATATATATATATATATATGTATGTATATAAAACTATAGATATGCATATATAAAAGCATAGCCATATATCATATATACATAAATTTAGTGTATTCTTAATTTAGGACCATGTGTTTTGATTTATTCATAACCCGTACGTGTTCTGTAAAACATAAATTGCATGTTTTTACATCTCCAAAACAAGTACAAGTTTTGAAAATTTTGAAATGTACCCTTTTTCTTTTCAAAACCCGAGTAGGTTATGATGGACACAAAGACCTGTATGCATTTTAGGCTTGGAAAAAGCGTTAGTAAATGACCCTAAGACTTGAAAGCCCATTTTCCCTCCATTTTAGTTCCTTTGCACATTTTTTCATCTTCCAACATGAATTGTCGACTTCATCCTCATCAATTTTATAAATGATCAAGTGGGTGTCTCTGAAATTACCACCATAATCTCACACATCTCCTCATCTTTCTAACCATACAAAATTTTCAATTTTTGGACAACATTAACCTAGTGAAATTTAGTTTTCTTTACTAGTGCCTTGACAAGCCTCACAGACATATGTCTACCATTTATTTTTATAAAATTTGATCTACTCAACCAATTGCAAAAAAAACTACATATTACTATTCTACACTTGAATCTATACACTTTTAAAAAAGAAGATTGCATTTTTTATTATTTTGATGCAATTTATGCCCAGGGCATGAACAGGTACAAGATTTTCAAGATGCGGTCACTTCAAAAACTTGAATTAAAAAAATTACTCGACATAAAATTATGAAAAAATACACAATTTCTATATCTCACTCTTACCTACCATCCTACCAAACGGTTTTTCAAAATATTAACTCCAACTATATCTTTTATTGAGTGCATGAAAACAACTATGTTATGTTTTTCTAAAAAAATCAGGAACAATTTTTCATGCGCAAAGGGTTTGACCCTCTTAATATTATCCATTTTTAAAAAACTTTAGCATTTTAGAAACTAGATTCATTGTACTACAATTCTTATTCTTTACACATCTTCTAATTTTGAATGCAATACCCTCCAATTTCTCTTTGAAGTTCAGGTTTACCCGATTTCAAAAAGAAAGTGGCCACTTATACACTTACCTATAATATGAAATATAGTTTTTCAAATTGTTTGAAGTTGAAGGAGGCTAAAGTAGATTATCATATTTAAAGCTAAATTTCACCTTTAGCTGCAATAAGACATTCGTTAGTACCACAAAATTTGAGAACTATTCTGTCAAAATATGGCATTTTTGTTCTTAGGTCTCTTAAGAGACTTTGGAGAACCAAGTCCTATTTCAAATGGTTTGGGAACCTTTGGAAATAGAATAATTCCTACACTATCATTAAGAACCTAGCCCAATGTGTTCATGCCCTTAATTTAGTCTTATGAGTTGCTCATAAAAATTACCTTTTCCACCCTTAAAACTAAATTTAAATAATATATTTTTAAAAAAAACTGTTTATTTCCATCACATCCAGATGGTTATGAGTTTAAAGAAACCATGATCTAAATTATTGTATAGAAAAATGATATCTACATATAGGTATAATTAAAAATATTCCAATGTATTATGGAATCTAAGAACCATTTTGTCAAAGTTTGCCACATTTTTTTGATGAAACTAAGAAAGTTTGTTGTAGATTGAATCAAGATCTACCTAGAGGTATAAAAAAAGTATTCCTAGGTCTCATCAATTCTAAAAACCTCTATGTCGGATTGGCATCTATTTTTCTCTTAGGTCTCTTAAGACTTTATCATAGATTGAGATCATTTGGAAAGGAAACAAGGCCTCCAGCACCATTTACCCAACCACTCTAATATGTTGGCACCATTAGTTTAGTCACATGATGTGTAAAATAAAAATATGACTATTAGAACCCTTACACTAAATTCCATGAATATGGGATACAATGTTAGAAGGATTTCCTATCTTTCTTTACACCTCTCTTTGCTACCCTCTCTCCTTACATCTTAATCTCTCTATGTTCATCTCTTTTCTTCCCATATCCATATCCCCATCCTATCTCTCTTTTCTTCTCTCTATTTCTATTTGTGAACGATGAATTATAACTTTATTGTAACTCCTTAACAATCAAACTACAAGCCTAGAATATACAAACAAATCAACAAAACCATTAGAGCTTTAAATCAAGTGTACACACAAATAAAATAAGATAATTATATTTTCACACATTGATAAATTTAAATCCATTGTTCTCCAATTTTTCAAGACCTTGTGTGTACTATTATTTCTCTCAACATTAAGCATTAGCACAAAATAGAACAAGTTAAGTGTGGTTGATTGATTGTGCTAGCAAGATAACAATATGATATCAAGTAGGCAATGATAACATTTAAGCATGGAGATACTTGATACATATTTAGGCCAACTAAGAGGAAAAATCCTCTTTTATAGAAGTCTCCAAGAGATTCAAGGGTTTAGATTAAGAGGTTAAAAGATAAAATACCAAGATTAAGAGGTTAAATAAATGGAGTGAGATTAAGAGGTGTATTGGACTTTTGATAAAACATCTTTAAGCTCAATTAATCTAGTTATGTGAGAATAAATGGAAAAATGGGATTAAAGAGACATGAGACATTTGTCACATACTACAAATTTGGATTATGATCCATGTGAACAAGTTGAATGGCCAGGATTAGAAAGAATATCATAATGAATTAATAAAATGAAGAGCAACATTTATTTAATTAATAGTAGAAAAAGATGGGATTGGGATAATTAAATAAATAATAAATATTAATTTAACTATGGAAAAGAAATTGATAAAATTTATACATGTATGTAAAATATGAAAAAAGAAAAAAATGGCTCAACGCTCGTATCCACACTCGAATATGCATGCTTGAAGAAAGGTTTCCCTAGTCAGGAGGGTGAATAATGTAATGAGTCTATGTCCTCTCTACAATGGATATGAAATAATTTATGTGAGCTATAACCATTTTAGGATTCTAGGAAGTCCTCCACATCCACTTACAGGGACACTTGTTCCTTCTTCTACAAGGGTTTCTAATAACCTTGCTTCTACTATGTTGAATCTAGGGGTGGAGCGATGGTAGAAGAACCCTAAAAATGAAGTATACAAGGACACCAGAGAAGAGAAAACCAATGATGATTGACAAGTGGTTAGATTGAAAAATGAGAGATGTTCCCTAAACTCGCAAAGAAGATTGGTGGTAAATGGTAATGGAGGGACTGGTAATAAAAGCAATAATTGCATCTGGGCAATCCCCATCTCTCACAAAATCATTGAATTTTCTTCTTGGGAAAATCACATTCCATTAGGGTGAAAACTGACTACATCTCCACAACCTCAACATTTAGGGTTTGGTCCTTTGTGTCATGCCCCGCAAGGGAACCAGGAAAGAGAACAAAGATTCTCTTTAGAAAAGAAAACCTAAGTAACGAATTATGAAAAATTTTGAACTTTAAAAGATTTGCATGAACAATCCATAAAAATCATTTAACTTACAATCTTTCCAAGGCTCCCTAATAGTACATTTATAATTATTTTAAGATCATTAAGTGTACTAGTTATTATCGCACAACCTTTAAAATTTTGTAGAGAGAAATATAAATGCTATCATTTGATTACTAACCAATTAATTCCATCAATATTCCCTAAACCTTCTTTCATAAACGTTTAAAGCATAATCTTTGTAAAAGAATTTATCTAGGAGTTAAACTATTTCTCATATGAAATTAACACATTGGTTTTACTAACTTTTCTTGAACAATAGTAATAAGAAACATGCCACTTTGCTTGAAACATATATGAAACTGCTTCTGCTTTTCCAACAACATGATTAACATAAAGTTCACCATTCCCTTTTCTTTTCCCTAAATCTACCCATCCAAATCAAATTGAAATACATTAAATGCTACATTACATTCATTTCCTCTAGGAGGTAATAATAGCTTTACATTTGAGAATAACGAAAGATAAATACAAAGTCTTCTTCCTTCAAAACTGGAACAATACGCAAGCAAGAATCCATAAGCTCTGCAACTGTGAAAGGTACCTCGATAAAAGATGTACCCCCCAGCCACGTGGATACCAAAAGGCCCACTACCCCATGTTAGGAGATAAACACCAAGGTCCACAAGGAAGTGATATCTAGGTCGTACCTAGGGTTGGAGTAACCTTTCCCAAATAACAACTAAAAAGAAAATCAAAATACAAACCCTTTCCCAAAAGGTTCTAAGGCTAGGTGGAAACTCTAAGTAACAAGCTAGGTTTCCTACCCTTACCAAAACATCATAAATACATAACATTAAAATTTGGAGAAATTTTTAGAGGTTTTGGTGTGTGGAAGAGAGAGGGAAGTAAAGTTTTCTTTGAATACAAATGAAAAGCTCTACAACTTTCATGTTCTCTGTCGTGAGGTTATAGCCAGCGCCTTTGTATTTGAATAATCTCCATTTCAATGTAAATGTGATTAGAAATAGATTGAAATAGTATTGGTTTCTATTTCTAACCATTTACTTACATGTTTAATTTGTTTTTATGAGGCTTTGAACATAGGAAGTCCCCATTTACATTGATTGTCCCTATTATTGATTTGGTGCAATCAATCAATTGTTTTGAGGCTTTAATGAGCACATAGGCTCTTAAATTTATTTGGTTATTATGGATTATAGGAGAAGCATATTACTATATAAGTATGAGTCATTAAGTGTTTGAATGCAGGGATATACAAGAGATTGAAAATAGAGATCTCTGATTGATGAACAATACAGTACTAGACAAAATGACCCTCAGCGCAGGGGCCATAACATTCAAACCAACCGTTGGATCTTCATGAGCTTTGGATATGTTTTAAAAAACCTAATTATGCCCATCCTCATTGGAGCAATTGAGAATTTATGTTCTGAATCAAAAGTTATACAATCTGAGTACGAGTCTATCTAGAGGGCAGAAATTTGTCATGTTAGGACAGTCATAGGTAAGATGATTGTTTAAATAAATTTGATCTTGTGTTGATGAATTTTATTATTATTGAAAGTAATAGGATAGTTTGTAGTTCTCTAGGTTTGTGTACATTCAATTAATGATACTATCTTTTTCCCAGAGAGTAGGCAAAGAATAGTGACATAGTTCACAATCTAAATCACAATCCTATATTTTCTAGCAAGTAAACAAACAATATAGCTTCACAGAAAATATGATAACACACAGAAGAAATAATAATTATTTGTACAATAATATATTTACTATATATCTATCATTTCTCCTAAGTCCTTTCACACAGGAAAAATAGACATAATATAATAGAATAATACATTCTTCATATTGAGTGTACACAGGAAGCAATCACAAATATAGAGCAAAATAAATCACACAAATCAAATAAGGAGGAGCATCTTTCAGGATAGCTCTTACCTGGCTTCTGGCAGAGAAAACCATTGATGAAGGCTAAATCAACTCTCTTCAATCCTTTTCCAACACTTCTCCAAATTCCTCCTAGATGCAGGCACCAACCTTCTACTGGAAACTCAAAATCAAAATATCCTTTCTAGAATAATATATTTCCTCTCCCAAAATACTATAATCCTCCTAAATACAATATCCTCTCAAAGCAATAATCCAATTTCCTGAGCCTAATTTCCAACCAACCTCCCCATCCTTCGAATATCTCTCCTGTAAATAGGTTGAAGGATTGGTTGCACGGGAAAATCAACCGATGCAACCATCCCAACCAAAAGGTAGTTTATAGTTTAGGACTTAATTAATTTCATTAAAGCCATTCACGGGAAGGGAATAACTAATTTAATATTATTAATAATAAAATCTAATATGAGAGCCTCATAAATATTAATAAACTAATGTTATTTTCCTTTATTTAAGGAAAAGGAAATAATTTATTACTATTATTACTTATCACCATATTTACTAAAGCTATGATAAAAGGTTTACCATATAATAATTAATCCTTTAAGTAAATATTTTATTTATTATTATTATTTAAAATACAATTACTTTCACACTCTAATATATATATATATATATATATATATATATATATATATATATATATATATAACCATACGCATATGTGTGCACCCATATGCTTATGTGTACATATATTGTTATAATATTATTAATGTCATGAATATCTTATTATTATGGTATTATAAAATATTATTATCCAATCAAATAATAAATAATATTCCATACAAATTGAAATCATGATATATATATATGGTGATCACTAACACAAGATGTTCTAACAAGATTAGTGAAATCAATCACAACATCTTATACTCGCATGAAATAATAGCTCATATAAATTATCTACTAGCAACAATCGAGCATATCATTAAGAACAATTAAAGCTACCATATCCAAACCTTAGTCTTCTAAAATGCAAGAGACAAGAACAAGCAACAAGATCACCATGATCCAACAAACTAATATGCACAATGATACATCGACAACACAAGGGACTGACTCAGGAACTCCCTGCCTAAGGGTCAAAAAGGTCAAAGGTTGAGTTCCTTCTCATGGAACCTTGGTGATATCTCCGTAACAACAACAATGATCAAGGATTTGAGGGATCGCTGAGACCTGTGAGACCAGGTGGAGACGATACCCAGTACCTGCAGTCCTGCATCACCGAGAAGAAACACCTGTGCAAATATATATATATATATATACAAATATATGAAGACAGATGACTAGGATCGATACATCATGTGGACCTCAACTAAGTGAATAACTATGACTTCGTCCTGAATCTTGGACACACATTAAACATCTTATACACATGAAAACATAAGACATCATAGATAATAATGGTTAGATTCAAATCCCTGGGTTATCTTTATAAATCATGTAAATATAGATGTTTTTAGACTTCATAAACATATAAATGATAACAATAAATAAGTGTATCTAAGCATCTGATAAGTGTATCATCCTCTAAATAAGAAAAATTGTAAACATATAGTTCTAATCATCATAATGAAAGTGTCCAAATAAAATTCCAAGTATAATTATCAGAGAGGGTATTACACTTTGGATCCTCTAAACAACCCTTCATCCAAGGTGTCTTGACCTCTAGAAAATATTATAGAACAAAGGAATTTTGACAAGCACATTTTGAGCAAGCCATGCAATCCCTCTGATATCCCAAGGAGGAAACCAATATGGAGTAACAAAAACCCTAGACCTCCTCCACAGTCATTATGGATCATGGTTTATGAAATTGGAATACCAAATCCTCAACAAAGAAGGAAAAGGTTACTACCATTGTTATTAAAGATGTACATTGACAATATGTGGGACCACTATAAGAAAAATAGTGTATCCCCTGAATGGAGAAGTTTTGTGGTTCTTGTGGAGAGCATTACATTATGGTTGGAGGAGATCTACAAGGATCAGGTAAGTATTTATATCCTACCTGAGGATTTTTTATACATTGATTGTAAGGATGCAGATTTAAAGAGAAGAATTTTTTCTAATGAAAAGGTCTATTTTCAAGATTATTATTGTAAGGTTTTGATTGGAAACCTATTTTTTATTCCTATAATTTAAAATCTACTAAAGTAGCTAAATGGGTTTTGATTCCTAACCTCCCAGTTGAATTACTACACAACAACATCCTAATAAAAATAGGAGATTTTTTGGGAGGATATGCAGGGTTAGAGGATAATTTTTTGAACTCTTCTAATGTAAAAATTCAAGGGAACATGGATATAAACACAATATCTATCACACCTATTAAATTAATTAGTAACCATGCATCATATCTTATTAAGCCTATAATATATCATGATCATATGAAGACTAAGGTAGGTAGGTTTCAATAGTAAGACCAACCCTTTTGATAAAGATATTAATACTAAGGTGCCTTATCAGTATATAAAACCTCCACAACTACCAGAGGTTAATATTATATTTTATGAGTATAAGGAGGATTTATTATTATAGATCAGATGAATGGTCTCCCATCCTCTCACTTGCATCATGTAAATACTATAATGAATAATTCTAAACAAAATCAGTCCCCAAGTATGGCATCATCTCTGCTAAAAGGAATCCATAAGTCCAATGCAAAAAAGAATAGTAAAGGAAATAAAAGCAGCCCTTTAAAGATACCTCTCAAAGAAATAGTGAATTCAGACCTGCTTAGGAAGAACTTGAGAAATAATTAGCACAAGTATATAAAGTTTATGAGGAAAGAACAAAGACTAACTCTATAGAGAGATTTAAAGATGATGAAGTGAGGGAGATTGAAGAGGAAGAGATACTAGAAGATGAGAACCTATGTTCAAATCCCTTATAGGCTTTAGAGGGAGAAATTGATAAGAGATTAGAAGCCTTGGATGACTTTGCAGTGGATCCAAAAAATAGGATAAAGTAAAATATATTTAATCACAGGCATGAACCATAAATGGCTGGAAACACCAATATTGATGCCATATCTATTGAGGTCTTGGAAGAAATCATTGAAGGGATGGCAGAAGATTTGGTGGATAAGGAAGAAATTGCCAAGGAGAGGGAACAACTAATTTTCAAAATATTAGAATTAGAAGAAGAAGAAATGAATAAAAAAGGGTTGGAAGAAGAAATAGTTAAACTGGGTGATAAAGAGATTGAAGGGATAGAACCTATGCTTGGAATTACAATAAAAAACTTCAGTAAGGATACTCTAGATTGTGCAAAGAATATTAAAAAGAGAGGCAGGAAGCCCCTTTTGGAGATGAGAAACAAAGATGGTTAATCTTTGGACTAAACTAAGATAACTACTCTATTCAATGTAAGGAAGGGGAAGAGCCTTCCCATAGAGCCATGAGGATTAATACATGGAATGTTAGGGGCCTCAACACCCTTAACAAGCAGTGAGTTTTAAAACATTGCATTTCTATAGCTAAACCTGGAATCTTATTAATTTCGGGAAAAAAAAGCTTAATAAGGAAGAAGCAGATATCCTTAGAAGGAAAATAGGAATATGAGACTTAGTTGGAGTTCCTACTGAGGGGGCCTTAGGGGGCCTAGTGGTATTAAGGGATTCCAGGAAGGTCTCTTTTTTTTTATCACTGATAATAAGAAGAATTGGTTGAGTGGAAAATTTAAAAGTATTAGTAGAAATATCCAATTTATAGTGATCCATGTCTATGGTCCTACTCAAAAAAGGGACAAAAGAATAGTTTGGGAGGAGTTAGAAAAAAAATTTAGAATCTATCCGTGATCAGATATGCATAATTGAAGGTGACTTTAATACCATCCTTGACCCCAAGGAAAAATGGGGAGGTTCAACAAGATTATCTAGAACATCAACCAATTTTATGGAGTGGGTTAACCAAAATAAATTAATTGAAATCAAGAGAGAAAAATATGGATTCGCTTGAAATAATAGAAGCTAAGGATTCAAAAATATTATGGAAAAGTTTGAAAAATTCCTATTGAGAGGTAATTGGGTTAATTTTCCTTACAATCTTTCGGCAAAGATCTTACCATACTCGAGATCTGATCATTTTCCTATTCAACTAAACATATGTGAGGACAACCAACCTAAACGATGCCCCTTCAAATTTGAGAAAATGTGGCTTAAAGATAAAGTATTTTAAGATTAATAGAAAAATGGTGGAATGAATTAGATATCATAGGTTCAAATATTTTTTTCTTAATAACCAAAATGAAAACTATTAAAAATAATCTGCTCTCTTGGAACAAAAGTGACTTTGGCAATATCTTTGAAACAAAAATAAGATTAGAGGCAGAATTAGAAAATCTCAATAAATTAGTCATTGAGGATGGCGTGGATGAAGGTTGTTTTTTTAGAAAAAAATAATTGAAAAGGGATTATGAGGACATATTATCAAAGGAAGAGATCTTTTGCTTTAAAAGTCAAGAGAGACTTGGCTTGGTGCAAGAGATAGGAACACAAGATTTTTTCATAACAACACTAAACTTTGTAGAAATCTAAATAGAATAACTAAAATAAAAAATAGTGATGGATCCATCATTTAAGAGCCACAACATATTGTTGAGGAAGCTATCAAGTATTATGATAACATCTTAAACAATAGGAGTGGGTCTAACCTGATCTATCAAAAGAATATTCTAAGAAATACACCAAAAATTATATCAGAAGAACAAAATGTGGCACTAGTACATTTGACCTTATTTTCCCACCAAAATTATCAACCAACGAATAAAACGGTTTTGGTTGGTCAAATTATGGAAGGAAATTTTTTATTTATTTTTAATCCATGCCCGTGTTGGTCAAAATTTTGACCAATACTTTAGCGGTCAAAATTCCGTCCTCTCCGAGCAAAACTTAAAAAAAAAGTTTCATTTATCACTTCATTATTCCCCACGACAAAGAAGGGCAACACGCAAAGAGGATTCTCTACAATTTCATTTGGACCACCTGTAAGGATTTTGATTTGGGTTTTCCTGCATTTGCATTTGCATTTTCATTTGGACCGCTCGAACTCGTGCGCCCTTTGGGATTTTGTTACTCTATTTGTTGCATACTTTAGTGTATATTCTTATTTCTACAGCTAGTTGTAGTATAGTGATATGCATTGTTATTGAATGTAGTGCATTTTTATCTATGATTCCTGTCATATCCATTAAATAAATAGATGAATGGAGGAAGTGATCGAAAACTCTCATTTCTTTGGCTCTCTCAATCTGTACGAGCCCGTACAGATTCATCCTACAAGTCTGAGGTTAAATGGTTGAGTATTGATTGATAGAAGCTATCACAGTCCTTTATTGGTTGGGTTTATACCTTAACCTAGGGTTTTTGGAGTTTTTAATTCTTTCTCTCAATGCCACCATGGAAAATTCTCATTCTTGGTGGGCTTGAACATTTCTGAATGCTCTTTCATTTAAATATGGTCTTGAGGTGGGAGATTTCAGATGGAGAGATCACATTTCATTATGAAATGTGGTCATAAAACTACACAATACATCACCCTATAGTTCCTAAACCTCTCAAATTTAGCATTTTTACTCACTTAGCATTCAATCCCTTACAAATTGGTCTGCCACATAGAGATGTCAGACCTCTGAAATGTATATTTGACCATTACCACCATATGGGATGACTATGAAACCTCTTAAATCTGATATCTAACCCTAAAATCTATCATTTCACCAAGAATTATAATTTTCCAATGGTGGAATGAAGAGCTAAGGGCATTTTTGTGACAAAACCCTATCCAGTTAGGGTTCAGACTTATTTGAACAAAATTTCTTATAACTCCTTGAATTATAAATGGGTCTATGTCAAACCAAATCCAAAAGAAAGGTAATTCACTTATCTACACATCCATGTATGTTTTATACTTTTTCCAATCTGTATAGGGTCATACAAATTGATTGATTACAAAGAAAATGTAGAATACTAGGAAAATTCAAAACAAATCTTTATTGATCTCATTCAAAGCATCCCTAAATGGTCCATGTGACCTTATTACAATTAAAAAAATAAATAAAAAATTCCTATACATCTTATATTTTTATGAATAAATGGGTGGTCCTACACCATGGGACCATGGTTGAACTTATGAGGTATCTCCTTGTGGATGCTACCATTGACCTTGACATCTATATACTTCCCTATCTAGTATGTCTATAGATACATGCCCATAGGCACATAGGAAAGCCTCCCAAAGGGACTTTTAAAAAGATCCCTTTTTTAGGTGCATACTCCATGTTAATCTAACGTTTCCTCTCTCTTCTTATATTTAAAAAATGCTACAAAATATGGAAATATAGAGAACACACCTTAATTGTTTAAAAAGAGATATTATCCCATGGATTGCAATTATTGAAGGATAAAAATAAATAAATTTGTTTAATTAGATATAAAAACTTTAAATCAAAATGATATTAATGGATATAATGCCATACTTTACAACCTTTTCCATCATCTCTCCAACCTATATAAAAAAAGGAAGTTTTAGATCTAGACACAAGCCTTCATCAAAGTATAATCAAAAGTGTATTTTTGTCGGATATCAAAACTATAAATTCTCTAATAGATGTGTATGAAAAATGTGGAATCATACTCAATGCATGTGAAGTGTTTACTAGACCACCTCAAATATATATCATCTCATGGAATAAGACCGTATTTTAATCAAGTCAGGTTTTGTACGGACAGTGGCTAGACAATGGAATAAGATTGTATTTTGATCAATTCTGTGATTTATATGGGGTGTTTTATGTGATATTTGATTGGAAAAAGTCTGAAAAGCAACTAAAAGATCTTAGGAGGTAATATTAACATTTTTTGATTGTTTTGAAAGTCATTTGATATGACTGTCCTCCCATTCACAGCGTAGATAGCACTGTTCTTGTACATTTTCTACAACAGTTTGAATTTATTTATGAATACTAACCATTCCATGGACTTAGAGGCCTAGAATCCATGGAGTGTGATTTATATAACATTGTATCATATTCCTTTAACCATGCATATGTAGAAAATTGGAAAGAGGAAGTGATCATAGTTAGGAAATGAAGAAAATATGGTGAAAATGGTGGCACAAGTATTGTAGTGAATGATCTAGTCAAACAAGGGGTACATTTAATGATTTGGATTGTTTAAGGTTTTTCATTTGATGTTGAATCGAGTGTCTTTTATGCTTAGAAGTGATTAGAATTATGACATTTAGTAAGCCCTAGAAATAAGGGTTTGGAGTGTCCAATTTGGGGATTTTGGTGTTGCAGGGGGTTTCTGCCTAATTGATTAGAGATTTGGCCATTTTGAACCATTATTAGAGACTTCTGAAAGTTTTGGGTCTTAGGAGTACATGGAGTATAGGGTTTCTTTGTTATTTGGGGTCTTTTTATGCATTTTTGAAGCCACAATTTGTAGACAGTCACACATGGTCCAAAAGAGTCCATAGAAAGCTTTTAGTATGTTAAAGTAAAGGATAAAGGGTATATGAATCTTATTATTTCTTCTATTTCTTTGGAAAAGGTTGGATATAAGGTCTTATGAAGGTTACTACAGGGCTACAAGACAGGGCTATTATGCCTAGTGGTAGTTTGGAGAAGTTTGAAGGTCTAGGAGTGTTGGGCTGTACTTGGAACCACAAAACCACTTGAATACATCTTAATACAATCTAAATATGCCATATCCATCACCATTTTCCATTTGGGTTAGTCTTGGTTAGATTGAGGTCATTTGGAGGACTTCAAGGCTTGGGGATAGTGCCTAAACCAGGTATATTCAAATCCTATCCTAATTTGTTATTTTGTTTTTATATGAGAAAAGGAATGTGCAATTACATAATTAATTAGATAAGCATTTCTTGAATTAATTAGTGATGGATGAAGGTTACAATAATAAATTGAATATGATTTAAATAATTCATGAATGGTAATTACAAATAACTAAATAAGTATAATTATTTTGATTAACCATTAGAGTAAATTTGACCCAATTTACTCAATAAGGGGAAGATGCATCAAATTGTTGTTAGTCAATTAAAGCCTAATGGAACATAAGGACTCATAAAGTGATGTGAATTTGTGATTCTTAAATGGCTTAGAATAAAATTGAAGTAAATTAGGGGGTTTTGTGGATTGTATCTTGCAAATAGAAGAACAATGTTAGTTAATTGTATCTTGCAAATAGAAGAACACGTTTAGAGATTGTCTAGGTTGTCCAAGTGTAGTATAGTTGTACAGTTTAACAAGGAACCATTGTAGAAGGAGATGAAGATTTTGTATGGAGTCAAGAAAAATAAAAAGAGATCATAGATCTTAAAGGGTTTTCATAGCTCAATTCTATGTCATATAATTTGAATCTACCCACTTCCTAGTCCTTATTTCCACACACTCTCTTAGCCCTGATCCTATCTGACCAGTCCACTACACCTTCCTATCTTCCTCGCAACATCCATTCCTCTCAACTAGACACCACACATTATGTCCTCTATGATAGTCCTTACAACTCTCTCCAAAATACACTTACATAACCCGTGTATTGTTCTTTCTAACTTAAACCACCATTAGCTACCTTCACACATTTTCTCTAGGCCATGTCCCCCTTTCTAGACCCTCATATGGTCTACCAAAGCTTTCACATAAACATAAACACAAAACAACAATTTATTGTTGTAACCGGACAGTCATTATCCTCACTCAAAAATACATCCTACAAACCATCATCTTAGATCTACTAGCCTCCACCTTCACCATGGAACATAAGGACACCCTTTGCAACACCCCTACACAAACAAACACACCCTCCAAAGGGATTATATATTCGATAATATGAGGAGAAGAAGAAGAATCACATGGATTTAAAAAAATCAAATTTAAATGCGGTTTGTAAAAGTAAGGTTAATCTCTAGGATTAGGTGATGGTAAGGAAAGCTGAGAAGTCAAGACAAAATATGCATTCAACTACTTAGGAGAACAATTAATTTTTTAGCAATCTCACAAGCAATGACACTGAAATTTCATTGAAATTATCTCATACTACAATTTCATCAATTATGACTTGAATATTAAGTAGAAGAAGCTTTGGGATCACTCAATATTGATTCCTTTTCTTTGTTTGATCTAGGAATGAAAGGAACCACTAAAGGTTGAGAGATAGGAGCTTCCATTTTTTTTCCTCTTTTTTCTTTATAGGTTTATGGAGGTGGAAACACAAAATATATAAGAGTATTAAAGAGTTTCAATATATGATGTAGATCGAGAAGAGCTACTGTCATATCCATAGATAAAAAAGGATGCTTGGGGGTAGCAATAAAAGTAGATCCCAAATAATTACCAAAGGATAAGTCAAAGATTCTATTGGTTTTAAACTTTTCATAAGAAAGTAATATGATAAGTTGATTAGGTTTAATAGGTTGAGTTTTTTGAGGTCAAAATTAATCAAGGGTAAATTTTCCTACAAATACATCCTAAAAACCATCATCTTTTCTTATTACATTGGAGGAATTCATATGAACTTTGAATTTTTTTGAAGCTAATCCAATTCACTGTTATAGTACTGTTGCCATTTAGAGGGTTATTAGTCAGCAAATGGTGGAAAAAGAATTGAATTTGATGCCAAGGGTATTGAAGTAGACATTATAGTCGAATGAGGGGTATATTTTAGGTTTTGGAATGATTTTTTATGTTGAATGCAAGGTGAAACAACCTTCAATTTGGTCTAATAGTGCTTGAAAGATAGAGATTTATAAAGCCCTAGAAACAAGGGTTTGGAACACCAAATTTGGGGCTTTGGGGTTCTAGGAAGTCTGAGTCTAATTCCTTTGTCATTTGGAGTTTTGATAGCATAATATGAGACTATCTATAGTTTGGAGTCTTGGGAGTACAAGAAACACAAGACTGCTTTGTTAAATTACCCATTTTTGTGCATTTTGGGAGTCACAGGGTGTGAGCAATAGTACATGTTTCAAAACAACCATATATTTCCTTTTTATATGACAATGTACTAGGAAAAGGGTATCCAAAACACCAATTTCTTTTGTCAATCCTTTGGAATTTTGCAGAGTTAAGTGTTTTTTACCTTTGTTGCAGTATTGTTTTCCTTCTTTGCTTTATAGCAACTTCCTCAATCTTAATTCTAAGATCACTCTTGGACCTATCCCACTCCATAGACCTATTAGAGGTCAATATTCAATCACCTTAAACCCCACTAGACTCCACACCTTGGATCTCCAAGAAACACTTCAAACCCAAACTAATCAATCATGCTCCATGCTCACAACATGCACTCTTCACTCAATATGCTTCTGCAACCACACTCATGAACTATGCTTCCCATGGTGACCCTAACTCCTCTAAGGATCCCAATACAATCAAATCATGCACTCATTAACATCTCAATCAATTCTTGTGACCATTCTGTCTCCTTGCACCAAATTGTTTGTAATGTCCATGTTAGTTTGTAACCTTGGAAAGCCCGCATTGAAATAGTTGTTAAAGCTAATGTATTGAAATGAAACAAGTCATCATTCAAACACATTCTCAATACCAAGAATTAGTTAAAGAGTGAGATTGATGATGTCTAAACCTAGATTTAAGCTTAGGGGGCCTCTAATAATTTAAATACTAAGGAAATTATTATACTTACAGAGATCCATGATATTGTTTCTAAGGAAGAGGAGTTCTGGAAAAAAAGATCTCATGCTATTTGGTTTCAAAGTGGTGATTGTAACACTAAGTTTTCTCATATGTCCACTTTTAAACATCGATAAAATAATATATTCCACTCTATTAGCTACAATGGGAGGAGATTTTTTTAAAAGATGAGGATATTATTTAGGAAGCCATGAACTATTTTAATTCTCTGTTGTGAAATGATCAGCTTATGGATCCTACATGCTGACAAGAGTTAATCTTTGATATTCCTACTTTGGTGACTATCGATATGAATAATACCCTTACAAGAATCCCTATAGATAATGAGGTTCGTGATGTATTATTTTATTTTTATGGTTACAAGGCTCTAGGCCCAGATATATTTCCTATGTTTTTCTTTCAGACTTATTGGGATATTTTAGCCAATAATTTTATTCCTTTTGTTAAAGAATTTTTGGATCAATATCTTTCCTCAAGGAATTAAATGCAACTTTTATTGTTATTATTCCAAATAAGACAAGAGTTGACTCATTTCAACATTTTTGTCCTTGATTAGTCTTTGCAATTCCTTTTATAAGTTCTTTTTGAAGGTCTTGGTTATTTATCTAAAAAAATTCTTCCTCTAGGTTGTTTTGATTCAACAAAATGGTTTTGCTTGGGCACAAATTTCTAGACTCTATTTTGACTGTCCATGATAATATTCAATTGTCTCATTAAACCTCATCGTGGTAATCTCCTATCTAAAATTTAGCTAAACATTGCTCACTCGCCAAAAAATTTCATTCATCTTACAACCAAGCAATCTAATAAGGATGCATGTTCCTTATTATCTATAACTACAACTCGCAGAACATTTAATTTAAAACAATATTGTATGTACTCATATCATTTATATTGACATTGCATATATCTTGTCTAAAAAAAACTTTTCCCTTGAATGTATTATTGTCATGTATTCATCAAGACTCTTCTTACAACAAATGTTTCTCAATTTTCTGCATCTTTTGATTGTGATGACTTAGCATCTTCCTCATTCACATTTTAAACTCTCACTTTTCCTTCACAAAACATTAACATATCACAAAACTCATTTGAAGACATAGGGTTGCTTTATTGAATACAATATACAATATACAGAGAAAAATGTTTGTTTTATTGATTGAACCGATTACATTATGGTTTTCTTACACATCTACTTTACACCTCCCTTTCCACTCACATGGATCAACAAAGAAATAGACTCAAAATCTTTAAATAAACCCGACTGCAACCATCTAACTACCCAAAATTGTTCCATAATAGTCATAAAACTGGCTATCAAAACCAAATAGATCAATGATCAAAGTTTTTAGATTCTGAGAACATGTATATTCAGTGGAGGCTAGAAGGGATATTTGTGGAGATTTGCTAGATCTCTAAAATATTAGAGAATATCTTCTTTACTGAGTTGAGGTGGGACACAAGTAACCTAGGTTTATGAAACCTTCACAAATATCCCTTAATTAGCCTCGACTCATACCTCTTCTCAGAATCTAAAACTCTTCAAAGAAATAGGTGATGAACATGCAGATTTTCCTAAGCACTTTTGGGATCTTACCCTACAACACATGTACTATTGTGAAAATCATCACAAGTCCATTTTCTGCGAGGTCTATCTCCCAATATTGCTTGGTCAAATCTATATGTTTTTCACCTATGCATATACCTTATCTGATCAACTCTTATATGCACAGGTGATGAACATTCAGATTTTCCTAAGTAGTACTGGGAGCTTACCATGCAACACATGTACTATTATGAAAATCATCACAAGTCCATTTGTTGCAGGGTCTAGCTCCTAGTATTGTTTGGTCAAATTTGCATGTTTGTCACTTGTACATATACCTTATTTGATCAACTCTTATATGCATAGGTGATGAACATGAAAATTTGCCTAAGCACTACTAGGAGTTGACCCGACAACACATGTACTATTGTGAAAATCATCACAAGTCCATATGTTGTGGGGTCTAGTTCCCAGTAATGCTTGGTCAAATCTACATGTTTGTCAAATCTAAATGGAATACTTTGTGCATGACATACTTAAATAGAATACACCAAGAAGTACCAAATGATGAATGCTCAATTGTTGTAATGGAAAATTATCAGAGCCATCCATTTCTAGAACTTGATTCACTTTATGCGGAATACTATTTTGTTCAATATTTTATTTTAGCTTGATATTTCATTCATTTTTCATATACACGGAGAAATGGAAAATTATGAGATAGGTTTATATGGCTATGATAAATGTCCATCTGTGTTGAGAAAATTAGAGTTGACAAAATGGTTATTCAGCGACTGTATCTACCATTAGAGCCACTTCATATGAACAGGTGATGAACATGCAGATTTCCCTAAGTAGTACTGGGAGCTGACCCAGCAACACATGTACTATTGTGAAAATCATTACAAGTCCATTTGTTGATGGGTCTAGTTCCCAAAATTTCTTGGTCAAATATGCATGTTTTTCACCTGTTCATATACCAAATGATGAATGCTCAATTTTTTTAATGGAAAAGCATCAGAACCGTCCATTTCTAGAACTTGATTTTCTATAGTCTTAATGATTTTTCTATAGTTCTAATGATTTTTCTTATTTCTTTTCTTTTGTCCCTTTTTTATTTCCTATGTTTGTGCTTGGTGATGGGATTTTGAACATTTTTGACAAAGCATGTTTATTTTTTTGATTGTGGGGTTCCGCATTGTTTGTTGCTCTTGATAAATTAGGTCTTGAATTTGAATTTTTGTTCACTATTTTATTTCAACTTGATATTTCATTCATTTATCATATACATAGAGACTACACATGCTGATAAAAAAATGAGCTATTTGATTTAGGTTTACTGTTCATGGTTGTAAATGGTCAATATTTATGATGGTACTCCTTGGTGTATTCCATTTAAAAATAATCATATTTCTATGGCTATGATAAATGTCCCCTTGTGTTGAGAAAATTAGAGTTGACAAAATGGTTGTTCAGCGACTGTATCTTCCATTAGAGCCACTTCATATGCACAGGTGATTAACATGCATATTTGTCTAAGCAGTACTGGGAGCTGACCCATCAACACATGTACTATTGTGAAAATCACCACAAGTCCATCTGCTGCTAGGTCTAGTTCCCAATAATGCTTGGTAAAATCTTATATGCACAGGTGATGAACATTCATATTTGCCTAAGTAGTACTGTGACCTTTCCCGCAACACATGTACTATTGTGAAAATCATCACAAGTCCATTTATTGTACGAAATCTCACAATACACATATCTAGAGGTCTGAAGGAAACAAGAAAATTTGAAGAGTCACAAGTCTTAAGATTGTACTTAATATAGCCAAACTTCATTCAATGATACATTAAAACATAAAACAAACCATTCTTAAACCAGTGATCCAGATTAAACTAGTAAACCAAAGGACAACAAACTGAATTGCATTAACTTGATGTGTTGTGAAAAGAAATTTGCCACAAATAAATGCAATAAGTGCAACTAATATCGCTTTGGAGGAATGCAATATGATTGTTTGACATAGTAAGCCAAACTATTAATATGCAATAATATGCATTATGTACCTTTGGTGATGATCCTACATAGTTCCACATAGACACGACATATTCCTTAGAAGACTTTTAATCTCACAACAACTAAGAAACATAAATGTAGGCATCATGGTCACAATTCTTTGGAGATAAAAAATAATTCAGTGGTATACCCAGATGATGCAATGCAAACAGTACTCCTCTGGTTCTAAGTTGACACTATAGGATCCAAAAACCATAGACAATGATAGCTTTTGGTCCCTATCTTGATTTATTTTTGGACCCTACAGTGTCAACTTAGAACTAGAGTAGTGGTTGGGTTGCATCGTTTGGGTATACACTCAATTATGTTGTATCTCCAAAGAATTGTGACCATGCGCGATGCCTACATTTATGTTTCTTAGTTGTTGTATCCCAGGACCCCTTATGACCCTTTACGATCCCTAAGAATACATCTTAGAGGTCTTAAAGTGTCGTAGGGGGTCATAAGAGGCTCCTAGGAGGGGCTAGATGAGCTTCCACCTTCACGTGGTTGGCCTTGCTAAGTAGAGAATGTTAAAATATTCTTGAAACAAAGAGAATCTCAATATTTCAAGGTCCCATGGACAAAAAAAATTATTCATAGTCTTTAGTTTATGAAACCGTCCAAAATTTTTACGCTTCTGCAGCTCATCATGAACACTGGAGGTCTGAAGGAAACAAGAGAATTTGAAGAGTCATGAGTATTAAGATTGTACTTAATATAGCCAAACTTCATTCAATGGTACATTCAAACATGAAACAAACCATTCTTAAACCCGTGATCCAGATTAAACTAGTAAACCAAACTACTATCGCTTTGGAGGAATGCATGATTACTGTTTGACATAGTAAGCCAAACTATTAATATGCAATAATATGCATTGTGCACCTCATGGAGGGATTTTACAAACGATGATTAATATATATTATTTTTTTAAATACTCAATTTTTCGTCAACTTTTTGACCAAAATGAATGTTAACTTCGACGTTGAATCCATACTCACGACATATACAGTAGTGGATAATTCATACAAAGGTTGGTCGAAAATGATGAATGCTGGTAGTATCGTAGCTGGCAATTTGGACGTTATTTTTAGTCAATTTTTTGACGAAATGGTAAGTCGAATATTCAACTTTTAAGGGAACGTGTGGAAAATTTGACAAATAAAGTTCGACAACAAAAATGGCTTTTCTATCGACCATTTTGCGTTGGTCGTTCTATCAACCATTTTGCGTCAAAAAATTGATCAATGAGCGTCAAAAATGAGGCTAAAATTTATTAGTGTCGCCTTAACAGCAAAATTCTCTAAAATAGAAGTTGAACTTGTAAGTAAACAGATGCATCCAAACAAGGCCCTGGGTCCAAATGGATTCTTAGCCTTCTTCTTTTAGAAATGTTGGCATTTTATTGGGGATGAGGTGTTAGATGCTCTTGAAGGGGTTAGAAACTCTAGTAACCTCTTGAAAGAAGTAAATAACGTCTTCTTAACACTTATACCCAAGAAAGAAAAAGTAGGAAGTTTTGATAATTTTAGGCCTACTTCATTATGCAATACAATCTATAAAATACTAAGCAAAACATTGGCTAACAGAATTCAAAAAGTCTTACTCAACGTCATTAGTGAGGAACAAATAAGGTTTTTTCTAGGAGGTATATTTATGATGGTGTAATTATAGCCTAAGAAGCTATACATTCCATCCAACAAAACAAAAACCCAAGTATGTTGATTAAATTGGATATTACAAAAGCCTATGAAAAAGTGGATTAGTTATTCCTATGCAAAGTATTGGAAGCTTTTGGTTTTGCAAAGCAATGGATTAACTTAATATTTGAATGCATTTAGAGTCCCAAAATCTCTTTCATAGTTAATGGAACCCCAGAAGGATTCTTCAACATTTGAAGGGGACCGAGACAGGGAGACCCTATATCCCCATTTATCTTTATCATAATAGAAGAAGAAATGGGTAGAACGATATCTAAAGCTAGGAAAGAAGGACTAATTCAATGGATTAGGATTACTAATGGACTAGAACCTACAACCAACCAAAAGTTTGCTAATGATACAATGATTTATGGTAAAGTTAATATTGGGGAAGATGTTGGTCCACGGTGACTAATTAGGGAAGTACTGTACACTTTCCATGTATCCTCGTTGGGGGCTATTTTTGGGCCGACATGTTGTAACTGATTCTAACCCTAAAGTGGCAAAAATGATTGTATAAAAATGGCTCAGGGATAGCAATTTCATAATGTATGTTTTCAATAGCTTCTTGCAGCGGTATTGATTTGTAAGGGATTTTGGATTGTAATCAAGTTATAATCACTAGATAATAAGAATATTGGACTCGTTGTTGGTCGACATAGCCCATGGATTGGATGAACCACATTAAATCTTTGTGTCTTGTTTTCTCTTATGTGTGGTTTATTATTTTTTGATATTGGTTATATTTTCATGTAATTGTTATTTCTATCTTGTTAATTCTAATAGAATATAGTTCATTTAAAACTATATTAAAATCCTACACCCTGGCTTCAAGAGAAGAGATCAATGCATCAAAATTAGAAGTTTTTTTTTTTAGTACTAAGCCCAACACAGAAAGGGAAATATGTAAGATCTAGAACTTTAAAAAGGGGGATCTCCCCTAAAAATACCTAGGTATACCCCTAGAAAAAGGAAATAGACCCAAGGAAGTTTGGGATCATATTATCTCAAAAATCAAGAACAAGACAAAATCCTAGAAAGGAAAATGGTTATCCTCAATAGGGAAAGAAACCATGCTAAAATAGTTCTCTCTGCTACCCCCTATCTACTTTCCTACATGAAAATACTAGGGGAGAAATGAGAAGAAATTAATAGAAGTCTTAGAACTTTCTTTTGGCAAGGCATAAAAGACAAGAAAAGGATGGCATTAGTTGCATGGGACAAAGTATGTAGACCAAAGGAGGAAGGCAGCTTGGGGATGAAAAATATTAAAGAAAAAAGTAAAGCACCAGGGGCAATACTGATATGGAGAATGTATAGTAATCCTAATTTAAAATGGGTAAAAATCTCGATAAATAAATATTTGAAAGGAAGTGATTTTGTATTACTGTTTAGGATGGCACAAGTGATGTGTGATGATTACGTACAAACATTTGTATGTCTCTATACTCTACCACTATTGCCTTGACCCAATCTAACTTGCCAATGTCCTTCAAAGCATTATTCAAGGTGTGCACACAACAATGATCTTCCAAAAGATATGTTTGAAGCTAGGTATTCTCAATCATTAAACTAGCTATCTTACATACACGATTTGGATCTATCACAATCTACACAACATTAGAAGGCCCAATCTCCTTAATGGCCTACCTCAAAATACAAAACAAAAAATCAACATCCTTAACTTTCCTCGAACAATCAATAGCTCTAAGAAAGTATGAACCAATAGGACATGTAACAATAACATTGATGAGCGACCTATGATAAATATCAGTCCACCTATCCATGACAATGTAACAACCAGTCCTAGTAAATGTTTTCTTCATCTCCTCCATCATCATGGTTTTTTTTTAATACTTCTTTTCAAGGAGTGAGGTACGCAATCTATATTTTCCAGGGGGCATAAGATGGCTAACTATCAATATATCTCTCACCATACTTTTGAAATAAGATGACCATGCCAAATGAAATGGAAGACCATGTCCATAAAAAAATTTGGCCATTGAAACATCTACTTGCTCATGTTTTTGAATATTCACCTTTCCCATCACTAAATTTTTCACATTTGCATTCTTCTTCCCTCTATCTGTATGAGACTTCTTTTTAGTTTGAATTGGTGCATTGGAAGACTCATGCATATTAGTAGATGAACGTTTTAGATTCTTATTAAAACTTGCAAGGACTTTGTCCACATTTATTCTAGCTGACTATGCAAATTCAATTTGTTGTTCCAATGTTGTTGCTTCACAAAGTTTGGCACCTATTCCAACCTCACCGGTTAGATGGACTTTAACCCTAGTATAACTCCCATGGTGATATTTTTGGTAGACATGGAAAAGATACTTTTTGTTGCCCCCTATATTTTTTCCTTTGTTGGGGATCATATTTTTGGAAAACTAAAGCAATGGTTTTCTTGCATTAAAAGGGCCTTTTGATATTTTTTGAAGGGAGGATGTAGAGAATGCAAAATAGAGGTTGATTGATGAGGTTGAGATTGGATTTTCAGAACTAGAAGACGGACCTATTGTTGTTGTTTGCATTTCATTTTCCCTATCACTACCCTCATGGTTGTCACTAATACTAGTGTTGCTCATTTCCTTATTTTTTTTAATGATTCAATATTTGAAACAAAAGAAATAAAAGCATTTTTTATCTACAAACTAAGTTACTAACTGTAATCACTGAAAAGTGGATAGGATAATTCATGTGATTAATCAAGGCAAAACTAAGGAGAAATCAAGGCAATTGAATCAAAATAGGAATTTAGCCAATCAAAATTCAAATCAAGCTTTAATTCAATTTAATTAAAAATCAAAGCCATAAATTCAAGTTGAATCGATCAAATCATGATAAATCAAATCAATGTGCAATTAATCTAATTAATTGTATAGTTCAATTTAAAATCAAATCAACCCACTCAAGGGGTACACATGGCTAAACAAATTAATTAAATTCAATTAATTAAGTCTTATTTTCTCTCAACACCACATGAGAGGAAAAAGCCTCAACCAATAGGATTTAAGGAAAGAGCTCACATGGATCAAGCCAAAATGAAACTCAATCACTCAATTAAAAAGAGCATCTTGTCCACTCATCTTGTCTTCTTATCCTAAGATTTGAGGACAATCCATTTAAATTGTCTCCAAAGGGTGGAACCAAAGACTTAACCCCAACTCAACCTTGATCAAATCTAACTACACCCCCCACCCTTGCCAAATCCTATAAAAGCAAGGGATAATTCACTCATAATTCATCCATAAATCGGAGAATTGCATCTAACCTCTTGATATTTTGAGCTAGAAAGCCAAATTTAGAAGTTAATTAAGCATTTCAATTTGGAATTCAACATTTTAGCTTGGTTTATCATATATTCTTATTCTAGGACTGTCATTAGTGGAGGCTTGTTGAGAGCTTCACCATTAACATCCCTAGCTAGAGATCCATAGAGTGTTTAATTATCTTTATTTGTTAAAATAGCTCTTCCTTTATGGTAATTTAGTTATTTTATCCAATTATTTGCAATCACTTCATCTTTTGGGACCGGCACCTATAAGTTAGCTGATTGTGATGGAGAAGAGTTACAAGAACCTATCAATAGCATTCATCTCAAAAGGTTCTACACATGAAGCAGATGAAAGAGGATAAAGAAAAAGAGTATCATAAAAATAGATGGAAGCATCCTATTTATTGTACATAGTCAAAAGAGATCTTGAAAATACCAAAAATATTTGAAAAATAGAAAAGAGCAAACAAGTCAGAAATGGAGAAAAGATAAAAAATAGTGGAAAATTGAGCATGAAGAAAGCCAAAAACATTCATATATGATCCTCAAAAAGATGTTGTCTTAGTGAAAACCTAGCAAATAGGCGCCTTGATGATATGAAGAGAAAAAAATTGAAAAAAGGGAAAATACAAAAAAAATCAAAAAAGAGAAAAAGTGCCTTGGTGAAAACCTAGCAAATAGGTGCCTTGGTAGAAAAAAAAGGAAAAATCTTTAAAAATAGAAAAAGAAAGAAAGATCCATTCAATCAGTGAAAACCTGGTAAACAGGTGCCATTGAAAGTCCAAGTCAGTCGCATACCTAGCAGTCATCCTTGTAAATATTGCATTCACCAGCATTTGTATATATTGCATAATAAAACCCCATAGTTGCATTCACAAGTACCTCAAGATTTTGGTCACCTAATATGCAAATTGTCCTAAGTCCAACATTGAAATCATATCAAACTGGGGGCAATCTACTCTAAAGGAGGAAGGATTCATCAAAAGAAAACTTCAATCAGTCATCAAATCAATTCATCAAAAATGCAAGTGAAGCACTTAATCAAATCTTCATTCCAATCCAATTTGAACCAAACGCAAAATTTGATCCAAGATCTTACATGACCCTATCTTTATCGGGATTAAAAGTATGAAATGGATGGAACTACACTTGGAATATGGATTTGAAAAACATTGCAAAATTTTTTCTAAAGTATTGACTTGATTGATGAAATCATGTCTTTCTAGCAAATCAATGAAAGTTTTTAAAACTAGACAAGCTATGATGAAAGCATGATATTTTATGGATTTATGAATGATTGTCATAAGATCAAATTTTTAAATCATGTATTATAATTTGTCTAAGGATGTGATCATCAAAGAATCATCGAGGACTTGTACATAGGATAAAACTGAGATTTTTATTTGTTTATGCAAAAGGATACATTGGATATTTTGATGTTCAATATCATAATACAAAAATTCACTTGCAACATAAAATTTGAAAAAATCGGTATTCGCACTCTCATGATTGACATCAATCAGTGATAGTCATACCAAAAGAGATGGGAAAGCAACGAAAGAGGTGCAAAAAGTATTCATATCATCATGGTTGAACTAGTGATGGTTGTACTAAAATAGGATTCCAAAAACTACTTAATGATGAAAATAAGCTCCAAATTTTTGAATAGTGACAGTTAGTTGCATACATCCTAGATTAAATGCATTTAATGTATTTTGCCTTTCTTAAATTAAATTGCAAGGGGAAAAGAGAAAGGGGGTGTGGTCAAATCAAAAATCAAATTAGCATCAAAAATTATATGTGATCGAGTGTGTTGGAAATAAAAAATGATAAAAAAATAAAGGTGCATTCCATTAGTTCATGAGCAGTTGTTAGATTCATGTTAGCTTGCATTAAGTTGCATTCATTTTAATTTAAATTCATTCCATATAGTTTAAATCATCTTCATAACATCAATTGCATTAAGTTGCATTCATCATTCATATCTTGCATAGAGTTCATTTTCATTAAGTGCATTAGATTGCACTCATCCTTTAAATCATTTTCATTAAGTGCATTAAGTGCATTAGGTTGCATTCATTTTAAAGTTCATCTCATTTAGGGTGCATTATTTAAATCATTCATATCAATCCATTAAGTGCATTGCATTAGTTAAATGTTCATTGCACATCCATTAAAATTATTTTAAAATTCATTAAGTGCATATCATTTAGTTCAAAAACATGGCACACTACATTATTCATTTAATCTCATTAGATATCATTGCATTGCAATATCATTCATCTATATCACATATAACATTTAGAATCATTAATCATTAAGTACCCATTATTATTATACATTACATCAATATAGGTCCATCACATTTGCATACCATAAAATCTATTGCAACCATATACTAAAATAAATACATCCATTATCCATTAAATCATTACATCGCATTAACCATTCCATTATCCATCTAACACATCTATATATCAATTGCATCCATAATATCATCAATCATTAAATCATATCATTAAGTTCATATTACATCCATTCATCTATTCTATGTCATACATAAGACAACCATTTAAGCATCAATAGAACATGTGCATCCATATCAAAAACTGCATTCTCAAAAGCATAAAAAAAAGCATATAGAAGATAGAACCATATAAATTTGCATATCATACCAAAACACCTGAAAATGAGATCCAGCACATCATGACATCATATATAGTAAATCTATCAAAAAGGAGTATCAAAGTCTGTAGTATCATCATCATAAAATCAAACGAGTATAAGAGTCCATGGTATGATCATATAATGCAACATCAAGATAATCAAAGTCTATCAAAGTATCAGAGTATCAACATAAACAACATCCACTAAATCAAAAGATACAACAAAGTCCAATGTCTCGATATAGCAAAAGAATGAGATCATATACATCAATAAAAGAATAACATGAATCATCTCAAAATCATAGATCAATTGGCTGAACCGCCAGCACCATCAGCACCATCAAGACCAGGAGCAATATCAGGAGGACAACTCAAGCTCGGCTGCAACCCATGCTGACTCATCATTTCCATAAAGGCCTTCATCATAGAACTCGGCAGCCTAACCTTAGACATCTCTAACTGTAATGCTCAAACCTCTGGTGCAGCTATGCTAGGAGCTTGTGTAGCAAAAGTCTGTGGTCGAGGCATGGAAGAAGATGGAATAGATAATGATGGAACAAATGAAGAAGAAGATGGACATGAAGATGAAGATGGCATCGAAGTAGAAACAAAATTAGAAGTAGAAGCAAGTGCCTATGCTGGAGGAGCCTATGGAACAACTGGAGGAGCCTGTGTCAGCTGGCCCTATGCCTGATCTAATAATGTCTGCATTGCCTGGGCATCCATCTACCTCCGATGGCTAGCCCTACGATGATCCTATATACCTACCAGATCCCTGACAACTTGGTGTAAAGCTTTGTCAACACCACGACCCCTCAGCTAACCACCACCCCTAGGAGGAATGGAGCAACAACAATAACTGACATGAGAACCCTACCCGCTTTGGCTGCTTGATGACCCCATCATCCACGTCGTGCTTTAATCCTATCCCCACCCCTACCACCATCCCCATCATCACCATCATCTCCACCACCATCAGACTCCTCATCAATACCAGGTACCTGCTCAGCTGGATCTGTGAACCACGGAAATGGGTTCTAACCGAACCAATCTGCATAATCATCTGTCATCCATGCATCAATGACATCCTCCCTCGTGGCCTATGGAAAATAACTTAGATCTCGTATCTCCTGACGAGCTATCCTAAAATCCACAATAGGACCCCATAGTGATCTCTTGGCCTGAACCCAAGCATACATGGAAACGCCCCGGGGCATGCCCTGTGTTCAGCCATACTATCGTAGTACCCTCCGAAAGAAAAATCTCTCTATAATGTAAGGGGTATGACCAATCATCTAATGAGGACATAACATATACAGAAGCTCTGAATCATCCTTCAGCCACGACTCACAACCCAGATAAGGCCACCAAACAACCTGATCCATATCATCGATCACACAACGCCAGTAATCTAACTTCCCCATATGGGTCTGCACTACCATCCCTCATACATCCAAGTGAATGGCAACCTAGATCTCGGTGTCAGGACGCAATAGGTCATGTCACTGGGAGATGCTCCCATGTCCAAAGCTAAAGTAATATACCTCCCGTTGAGAGAGTGGAGGAGCACCTGTACATAACTCTATGCAACTCATGATAGAGTTGCGCTAGAATGCACGATCCCTAATCGAACCGTCAAGGATGAGCCAACAAGTCCTCTAGAATAGGACCCCATTCGACCGCAAATCCATGACCTCATCTATTAGGTAGGAGGAACCCTCCGATCAATGCACCCAAAACCACTAGCAAAACTGGAAAAGAGTGAAACTGAGACCACTGAATGTGATCATCACCAATAGTAGGATCCTGGAAGACCCAATGACATGCTGCACCATCATAGACCTGATCGTAAAATACCAACTCTCCTCGAGTCAAAATACGCAAGAGCCGGTACACATCCTCAAGGGTGATCATCATCTCACCCATAGGAAAATGGAATGTATTATGGTCTGAGTGCCACCTCTTAGCCATAGCAGTAATCAATCCTCGATTCACTCAAAATCGAGGTAGAGCCAGAAGGAAAGACAATCCACATCAGTCGATCTCTCTCTGATCCACACCACTCAGATCATCGATCATACTAAAAGGCAACGAGTATGAACCATGAATATGTTAGCTTGTGGTGAATGATCAGGAAAGTACTATCCAAGAAAGTATTGTACCTTTTCAACTATTTTTGGGCTAACATATTGCGACTCATTATAACCCTAAAGTGGAAAAATATTGTATAATATGGCTTAGGGTTAGGGTTTTCATTATGTATGATTTTATAACTTGCGGCAGAATTGAGCTGTAAGGGATTACGGATTGTAATCAAGTTGTAATCACTGGATAATAATAATAGTGGACTCACTATTGGTGGACGTAGCCTAGGGATTGGGTGAACCATGTTAAATCTTTGTGTATTGTGTTCTCTTCTATGTGGTTTATTATTTTCTGATATTGGTTATATTTGCATGTAATTTTTATTTATGTCTTGTTAATCCTAACAAGTGGTATCAGAGCGAGGTTTTTTTCCAGTTATCCTCTGCAAGAAGATCTCACAGTTTAGTGGGAGTCTCACGGTTGAGTGGGAGCAATGGCAGATGAGGGTAGGATGAAGATTGACAAGTTCAATGGGTAGAACTTTCAATTATGGAAAATGCAAATGGAGGACTATCTCTATCAGAAGGATCTATGGTGGCCATTGGAAGGAAAAGCCAATAAACTGGCAAGCATTTATGATGAGGACTAGACAATTCTTGATAGAAAGGCTCTTGATAGTATTTGATTATGCCTGGCACAATCGGTGGCATTCAATATTACACAAGCAACGACAACTAAAGATTTGATGAAAACCCTAGCAAAGTTGTATGAAAAGCCCTCTGCTTCAAATAAGGTATTTCTCATGAAGCATTTTTTTAATATGAAAATGGTGGAAGATGGGTCATTTGCTAATCATTTAAATGAGTTTAATATAGTTACCGGTCAATTAACTTCTGTCAATATTATTTTTGATGAAGAAGTTAGGGCTCTCTTGATTTTGTGTTCTTTTCTTGAAAGCTAGAATGGCTTGGTAATGGCTGTTAATAATTCTATTTTTGGTTCTAATACCCTAAAATATGATGATGTTATTGGTGTTATTCTGAGTGAGGAAATTCATAGGAAAAGCTCAGGTGGATCCACATCAGGTAGTGTCTTAAACGCACAAAGCAGGGGTAGAACCAATGAGAGAGGAAATAACTTTGGAAAACATGGGAAATCAAGAGAAAAATCAAAGGGAAAGAGGTCTGAATCCAAAGGGCCAAAAGATTGCTGGTACTGTGGAAAACCAGGTCATAAGAAGAAAGATTGCTAGTCTCGGAAGAATAAAGGAGACAAACAAGAAGGTAACAAGGAGGTAAATGTGGTAAGTAATAAATCTAAAGAGGATGCTTTGATTCTTTCTTTAGAAAGTATTGATGATTCATGGGTTTTAGATTTTGGGGCTTCATTTCATACTACACCCCATAGAGGTTACTTTCTTGATTATGTCCAAGGAGATTTTGGGCTAGTTTATTTGGGAGATAATGAACCTTTTCAGATAGTTGGAAAGGAAAAAATCAAGATTAAGTTGCAAAATGGGAATCATTGGCTACTACAAGAGGTAAGACATGTTCCAAGGCTGAGTAGGAATTTAATTTTAGCAGGGTAACTGGTTGATGAGGGTTGCAAAGTTACTTTTAATGATAGAAATTGGAAGGTTTCAAAAAGTTCCTTAGTAGTAGAAAAAGGTGTGGAAGTAGGCACCTTATATCTTTGTACAGGTCATACTGTTCCTTCTACTTTAATTGTTTCAGAAGATAATGAATGTTAAGGAACAGTGGATGCAGTTGAGTAGGAAGAACATCAAACCATTGTTGTAGATTCTGACACAACACTGTGGCACAACAGACTTGGGCACATGAGTGAAAAATGAATGAAATTACTTCATTCAAAGAAAGTTTTACCTGGTCTGAAATGTGTCAATATGGATTTTTGTGAGAGTTGTGTGTATGGAAAATAAAAGAGAGTTAGTTTTGTGAAGAGTGGGAAGGAAAAGAAAAATGAGAGATTAGAGCTTGTGCATACAGATGTATGGGGACCAGCTCAGGTATCTTCCCTTGGTGGCTCTTTGTAGTATGTTACATTTATAGATGATGCAACAAGAAAAGTATGGATTTATTTCCTTAGACAGAAATCTGATGTATTTCAAACTTTTAAGAAATGGAAATGCTTGGTTGAGAATGAGACTGGTAAAAGGTTAAAATGTCTCAGATCTGATAATGGTGGTGAGTATTGCATCACAGAATTTTAAGATTATTGTTCCTCTAATGGTATTCGTAGGAAAAAAATTGTACCAAGGACTCCACAAGAAAATGGAGTGGCTAAACGCATGAACAGGACAATAATGGAGTGTGCAAGGAGTATGAGGTTGCATGCTAGGCTGCCCAAAAACATGTGGGTAGAGGCTGTGAACACTATTGTTTATTTAATCAATAGAGGCCCCTCTACTCCTTTGGACTGTGGTATTCCAGAGGAAGCATGGAGTGGTAAGAAGGTGATTTATTCTTTTCTCAAAACCTTTGATTGTGAAGCTTTTGCACATATAGATTTTGAAAATAGAACCAAGCTGGAAGCTAAGTCAAAGAAATGTGTATTTGTTGGATATGGCATTGATGAATTTGGTTATAGGCTTTGGGATTTTGAAAATCATAAAATTGTAAGAAGCAGGGATGTCATATTCAATGAGAAAGTATTGTACAAAGATCTGTTGCAGCAGCATGAGAAGAAAGAAAATGACTATGTAGTACTAGATGATACTCCAAAAGATGATGTTCTAGTATTTCCTTATGCTCCGCAACAATAGCAACAACAAATACCACATACCCCAGTGAATGTTAGATGGTCAACAAGGCTAAGTAGACCTCCAGAAAGATTTTCTCCATCTTTGTATTCTATTTTGTTAACAGATGCTGGTGAACCTGAATGTTATAATGAAGTTGTGCAGGTGGATACAAAGATTCAGTGGGAGTCTGCAATGACAGAGGAAATGGACTCCTTGTTGAAAAATCACACTTGGGATTTATGCAAGTTACCTGCAGGTAAAAGGGCTTTACAAAATAAATGGGTTTACAGGCTGAAAGAAGAGGATGGAGGTAAGAAAAGATTTAAAGCCAGGTTAGTTGTAAAAGGATTTGCATAGAAAAAGGGTATTGATTTTGATGAGATATTTTCTCCAGTTGTTAAAATATCTTCTATTTGTACTGTTTTAAGTATTGTGGCTACTGAAGATTTGCATTTAGAGTAGCTTGATGTTAAAACAACTTTTCTTCATGGTGATTTGGATGAAGAAATATATATGGTCTAGTCACAAGGATTTGAGGTCAAGGGTAAGGAGAATTTGGTGTGTAGATTGCAGAAGAGTTTATATGGCTTGAAGCAAGCACCTTGGCAATGGTATATTAAATTTGACACTTTTATGAATGAGCATGGATATAGTCGGTGTTATTCTAACCATTGTGTTTATTTTAAGAGGTTGGATGATGACAACTACATTATTTTATGTTTATATGTTGATGATATGCTTGTAGCTGGGTCTAACATGGATCACATTAAGGGGTTGAAACAATAGTTAGTGCATTCATTTGCTATGAAGGATTTGGGGCAGCAAAACAAATCCTTGGTATGAAAATTCGTAGAGATAGGAAAAATAGGAAGTTGTCTCTATCTCAGGCTGATTATATTGAGAAGGTGTTGCAACATTTCTCTATGGAGAATGCCAAGGCTATTAGCACACCTTTGCTTGGTCATTTGAAATTGACTAAGGAGATGTGTTCTAAGACATCAGAAGAAGAGGCAAAAATGTCTAAGGTAACTTATGCTTCAGCTATAGGGAGCTTAATGTATGCTATGGTATGTACTAGGCTAGATATTGCACATGCATTGGGATCGTTAGATGATATATGAGTAACCCTGGTATTGAGCATTGGAATGAAATCAAATGGATTCTCGGATATTTGAGAAGTACATCCAGTAAGTGTTTACACTTTGGGGGTTCTACTACTACTGTACAAGGCTATGTTCACTCAGATTTGGCAGGAGATATAGATAGCAGGCGGAATACTACAGGTTATGTATTTACTATTGGTGGGACAATAGTGAGTTGGATTTCTCAACTACAAAAGGTGGTTGCTTTATCCACTACAGAGGCAGAGTATCTTGCTGCTATAGAGGCAACCAAGGAGATGATATGGCTTTAATTCTTCATGGAAAATTGGGACATCCACAAATGGATAATTTTTTGCAGACAAATAGCCAAAGTGCCATTCATCTTGTGAAGAATTCTACTTTGCACTCAAAGAAAAAACACATACAGTTGCAGTACCATTTCATTCGGTCAGTTTTGGATGATGGGAAGTTAAAGCTAGAAAAGATTCATACAGATGATAATCCAACAGATATGTTTACAAAGGTAGTAACAAGGGACAAGTTGAACTCGTGTTCAACTTGAGTTGGTCTTCTAGACTGAACAGAATAAAGGAATAGCTGAGTTAAGGGTGGTTCGATCCAGCGGGAGCCTCATATGGTAGCGGTATTGCTACAAGATCAGTCTCCAAGTGGGAGGTTTTTTTAGTGTGGATAATGATCAGTCACCAAGTGGGAGATTGTTAGCTTGTGGTGACTAATCAGGAAATTACTATCCAGGAAAGTACTGTACACTTTTCCTCCCGACCTCATCGGGGTTCAGGGTCGGGCTGGGCCTTGAGCGGGGGTTTCAGGGCGGTAGCCCCTAAGAGCGGGGGTTCGGCAGTGCAGCCACCAAGAAAAATTCTTTTGAGGCTGACATATTTTCAGCTATTTTTGGGTCGACATATTGTAACTCATTATAACCCTAAAGCGAAAAAATATTGTATAATATGGCTTAGGGTTAGGGTTTTCATTATGTATGATTTTAGAATTTGTGGTAGAATTGAGCTGTAAGGGATTACAGATTGTAGTTAGGTTGTAATCACTGGATAATAATAATATTGGACTCGTTGTTGGTGGACGTAGCCCAAGGATTGGGTGAACCACGTTAAATCTTTGTGTATTGTGTTCTCTTCTATGTGGTTTATTATTTTCTGATATTGGTTATATTTGCATGTAATTGTTATTTCTATCTTGTTAATCCTAATAGAACACCCAGTGACTTAAGCACTGCCTACAAACAACAAGTTCAGTTACACCAGCTTTGAAATCACTTATCATTTGAATTATCCTAAGTCAATCAAACATTTACAAATATCAAACCACAATCAATTTTCTTGATTCTATTCAGAGAGGACAGAAAATTCATCATCATCCATCATCTAAATTTAGATTGATGATCAAACATTCGGACTATGACTGACTCAAACTGACATCCTATAACTTGCTACCAAATTAGGTTTATTACCTACACCGATTAACTAATTGATGACGCTAAACAATTCGAAAAAATGACTAAGGCATTTAATTTTTTTTTGCCTACCAGGGTAAAAGCATTGTTTAATTGCTTAAATGCGCTAAAACAAATCAAAAGTGCTATTATAAAATTTGAACGCGCTAATTGAAAGGTCAAAAGTGCAACAAAATTCAAATGCGCTAAAGTTAAAATTAAAGGTGTTTTGTGTCCTACAATAGGTGTGTAAAAGTGCAATTCCGCTTTACGAACATGCTATTTTAATGCGCGGAAGCACTAAAAAATGAGCAAATGTGCTAAAGAAGTTCTCAAACACGCTATTTAAGAAGTAAATTGCAAAAAAAGAGGGTTTTTCTAAAAATTCATTTTTTTGGAAAATCAAAAGCATGAATTTGAAAACTAAGAGGTTTAGGCACTCGCCGGAGGTTTGTAGGTCAGTGGTCGTTGAAACCATTGCCCACACTTGAACCTGTGCTCATGAATCAAGATCACCATCTCAAATAGCTCAGAATAAGGTCATAGAAAAAAGTCAACTGTAAAAGTGAAAATGAATAGTGAAAGTGACTTTTTACCCCTTTATATAGGCCCTTTTGACCTAAAAAGGGTATCTTTGACCAGAAAATGCTTGGGGACCCAAATTTTTCACCAAATTGGCCAAATCAGAGGCATTTGTCATCACGTAGACATAAAAACATTATCAGAAATGAAATCAAAATTCATTATAAATTGACTTAATGAACGCAAATTGACCTAAATCGTCAACTTGTTCAAAACATCTATCAAATTTCATTTCATTTCTGAGGGGGCATACACACGGATAATTAGAGAATGACAACAACATCATCAAATCAGGGGCACGACCATCAAATTAGAACGTAATATTTTATCAGGAAATTTTTCGCTAATCAATCGAAAAGGGCATCAAACATCAAATCAAATCAAATTAGGTACCATATCAGGCAATCTATCATCAAATCGACAATCAAAAATATCAAATCAATCAAAAATGCATCAATCCTATCATCAGAATCTACATCTCATATCGAACATCAAGATCGACCATCAACAGAACCAGGACCTTTTATCAAGTTGGATCAGAACATTCTTTGAATCAACACGCTTTGCATGTCGACTCAAAGAGGGACATTTGTAATCATTGAAAAGTGGACAGGATCATTCATGTGATTAATCAAGGCAAAACTAAGGAGAAATCAAGGCAATTGGATCAAAACATGCATTTAGCCAATAAAAATTCAAATCAAGCTCTAATTCAATTTAATTAAAGATCAAATCCATAAATTCAAGTTAAATTGATCAAATCATGATAAATCAAATCAATGTGAAATTAATCTAATTAATTGTATAGTTCAATTTAAAATCAAATCAACCCACTCAAGGGGTTCACATGGCTAAACAAATTAATTCAATTCAATTAATTAAGTTCTATTTTCTCTCAACACCACATGGGAGGAAAAAGCCTCAACCAATAGGATTTAAGGAAAGAGCTCACATGGATCAAGCCAAAATGAATCTCAATCACTCAATTGAAAAGAGCATCTTGTCCACTCATCTTGTCTTCTTGTCCCAAGCTTTGAGGACAATCCATTTAAATTGTCTCCAAAGGGTGGAACCAAAGACTTAACCCCAACTCAACCTTGATCAAATCTAACTACACCCCCTACCCTTGCCAAATCCTATTAAAGCAAGGGATAATTCACTCATAATTCATCCACAAATCTGAGAATTGCATCTAACCTCTTGAGATTTTGAGCTAGAAAGCCAAATTTAGAAGTTAATTAAGCATTTCAATTTGGAATTGAACATTTTAGCTTGCTTTATCATATATTCTCATTCTAGGATTGTCGTTAATGGAGGCTTGCTGAGAGCTTCACCATTAACATCCCTAGCTAGAGATCCATAGAGTGCTTAATTGTCTTTATTTGTTAAAATAGATCTTCCTTTGTGGTAATTTAGTTATTTTATTCAGTTATTTGCAATACTAACCCTATGAAGGTACAAATTCTAGTACACACTAACCAACAAAAAAACTTAAAAAGCGAAAAAAAGAAGAAGAGAAAATTAATAAATTCTAAATACCTTGGTTGTAGTTTCACACTTGCAATTGAGATCTTCCTAGCTCTTTCAGACTTGTAGCAATTTGCAAACAAAAATCAGACTTAAATTTGTCAATAGAAAGGGCAACATATTTTATTTGACCACAATTTCGAAGGAGGAAGCCTGGAGCTAAAACCTTGGTTAGCCCGGTCATCTTGGAGGAAGCCTCAGTGCTCAACCTTGACCATCACAAAACCTGTCATCTTAGACTCTTAACATTGCACAAAGAAATCTGGTTGATTTTATGTGCATATTGTCCTAAAAATATTTATCATTTAAAGTCATGTAATTTCCACAGTCCATCATGTTAGATTCTTGTATTTCTAGATCAAACTATGTATGATTGATCCCAAAATTAAAAGATTTAAATGGCTTATGTTGCTGGATAGACTTCCTTTGAGGAGAGATTCTACTTGCATTGAAATTTGTAATATATGTAAACTTCCTGACACTCACAAACATATTCTTTTGGATTGTACTATTGCTAAAGAGATATGGCTGATGTTTGGCATTACTTATCCTAAAAATGTTTCTATATTTGAAATGATTACTAGTTATATTTCTAGTTTAAAAAAGGATAATAATCTTTTTTGGAGCATTATTTCATCTAACATTTTGTGGCAGATTTGGAAAATCAGAAATGAGGACAGGTATCACAACGTTCCCAGAATCCTTATTGAGTCTTTCAGAAGAATCATATATTTTAAAATTTCCTCGCAGGTGATGATCAACATGATGATTGATCAAGATAAGTTGAAGAGATTCTTGAATGTGGGGCATGCTACTATGTCTTCTTTTGACATGAAAGACGACTATGAATGGCGAAAGAATTTGGACAACCTGACTGCCTTTGAAGAAGCAGTTAAGAAGTTGAACCATGATATCAAGAAGAAAAAGAATGTCTCAAATGATAAAATCCTGATTCTTAACCAGAGTCAGGATAGGATGAGTATCGTGTGGGTGGAGGGTACTAAGGGTTGGACTACATGGACTAAGTCTTATAATGATTTCCTGCATTAGATGGTCATGTTTATTATGGTGGTTCTTGTATAGTTTTGGGTATCTCTTGTTTTGATGTTTATGTCACTATGGTTCTCTCATTGTTTTTGGTCTGAAACTCTCGTGGTGAGGCTTTGCCTCCCATAACTCTGCTTTGTAATTTCTCTTCTTTTGATCCCTCTATATTTAATACAAAAATTTGTTGTTGTTAAAAATAAAAAATGAGACACACAAGTTCAACTCTTCTGTTTATAAAACTTGAACCTTTTTATTTTAAAATTTAGACTTTACTACTTTAGGCTTTCTTTTATTTTTTTATAAAATTTAATATTTTTTAATTTTTAGTATTGAACATTTATTTTTATTTTCTATTTTTAAATATGATTTTTAAATTTAAATTTAATGACCTTAATATGTATACATATACATATACATACATACATATATATATAAATATGTGTATATATAGATATATATGTATATCTATTTATACATATACATATATATTACTTGAATTATTTTCTATTCTAATAATTATAGATTTAAAAGAAATCAAATAAAATTTATAATTAAATAAGTTTTTTTAACATATGTTTATTATGATGAATATTAAAAAATTAAATTAAATATTAGATTTATAATTAATATATTTAATATTTATGATTTAATATATAAAATTTTAAACATAGTTAATCACAAATTTCATTGTCAAATCTTTTTCCATGTCAATTTTCATTTGAATTTTATCATCCGTAGACATAAATTCAAACCTTGTTGGCCTCCCACATTCTCGATTAAGTAAAAAGTATTTTTATTTATTTTTTAATGCAAAAAACCATTTGAATGTTTCAGGGACATTTTTTGTTTTGTTTCATTTTGGGGATGTTTTGAGCCTCCCCTAGGCATTTCGGGAGTGGCTAGTTGTCCCCAAATGTTAGGGGATGTTTCCTATGCTTTCTTATTATTTTTGAAATCGAGGACATTTCCTTTTCATCCCACTATACCCAAAACATTTCAGGGACATAAACGAGTCCCCCAGGAACAAGAAATGTGTTTTTGCATAACATATATTTGAACAGATGGGGTCTGGAAAAGTGAAAGTGCTTACTTGGAGTGGATGCACGTCCTCGGTGAGTCTTCCTGGTACATTGTGACATACACCATGCATTTCATCTATTTGAATTCTTTGCATGTGACTTGCTGCAATACAATTATTTTATATTTTTATTATTCATATATGTTATATTTAAAAGTATTTATAATTATAGGAAGAGTTTGTTAAATATCTAATAATGAAAGGAGAAGAAAAAGAAAGAAAGAAAGTTTCTTTTATATAAAGAAACAAGTTATATATTTGTAACTATTCACATTAGTGATCATATTATTTGGAAACCTTAAAGCTATTTCTAATTCTAATAAGCTTCTTATAAAAAAGTTGGATTAAATCAAAGAAGTTCTAGTATATTATTAGGCCTACAACATTCACAATCTTTTACTAAACAGTTGTTACCTAGAATCTAATTTGTATTGAAATTGGATGGTATTATATACAAAGTTCTTCTGACTTGAATATTCTTTGAAGAGGCATTTGTAGTTCTTTGGAGACATTATGTGGCCAAACCCGTGGAGTGGGATATATACACATCACAAGAATATAGATGTTATTTTTATATATTTTCTTAATATCCTAGCTTTATTTTTTAGCCTTGTTTATATTTTTGTGCCACCAAAATTAATGTTATTTGAATAGTCTCACATAATTTTAGAACTTTCATGGAAGTCTTCCCTATTAATATTATCCTAGTTGCTTGCATATGACCAACTATATTAGTATTAAAATTTTATATTTGAAATTTTTATAAAATATAATTTTATATACTAAATCACAAGTTTTACATATTTTTATTTTGAAATATCTAATTGTTAAGATCTACAAAAAGCATACCAATACATTATTTATAAAAGAAGGAATCACTTATTAGAAATTGATTTTCTAATTACAACAAATACAAATTCTATTTGATTCTAGATTAGAAGTTGTATGCTAGTAGATTTTATAATTTATACCATTCAATGTGATGATTCAGACATAGTATTTATTTTTATTTTTTTGATTGGTAAAAGGCCTAAGCTAAGATTATTGTATTAATAATTTTAAATATGATACACGAGTCTCCATTCAGTGCGGGCACTGGTAGAAAAGAATGGAGAAGAAAACCTCCAGTCTTGCCCGAGACAAATGTCCAGCATATAAAGATAGCGCATTACCATATTTACAAAGCTAATGAGATAGGGACATTCCCCTATTTACATGACCAAAAAGATAGGGACATTCCCTTCTTCTTATGAAATCAAGATAGAAAGATTGGGTCATCCCCTATTTGCAATGCTTAAAATAAAGCTTACATCAAACTCTCATTTCCTTTTACATAAGTTGTTTAAACAATCATAATTTGAATCACGTCGCTTTAGTAGAGTCCTTTTTCCTAGAGATAAGCCAAAGTAAAATAGTCTACATCAGAGTTTCTTCTAAGTGTTAACCTGCACAAAACATTTGTCTTGACCTCATAATATTGTTATATGTATAGTATTTATACAACCCTTTCTTTACCTTGGGGCACCTCGAGGTGTCTTTAAAATATGTTTTGAGGGAAGACTTCATCTATAGTAATGAGGGTACCAAAAAAGGCCTATAAAGACTTACCCCCTTCCCTACATACATCCATCAGTTTATGAGATATAAATGAAAAATATTAAATGCCTTATCTAACTAAGACTAACATTACTTTATGTTTTTAGTAACCACATAATTTATTAAAATTAGCAGATGAATTGATAACTTTTCCATCCAAAACATCCTTTGATAAATAAAAAACCACTTTAAAGCCATCTTGAGACTATTGCTTCCTTACTGATGAAGGTTCCTACTGCTAATGCATACATTTATACAAATACAAATCAGGGGAGGAACAGCTCATAGTAAAAAAAAGAGAAAACCATAAAGGAAGCTGCTACAAAGAGTATTGAGCATAAATTATTAGTATATATCTATTTGTAAAAGTACCTGTATGTGTATATATATGAATATTCCTCTATAAGAGCTAGTATTTATGTATATAATATATATCTTAATGATAGTTTATGTGAATTAAAAAAAGAGATACAAGTACGAATATGCATCCTAGTTATTATAGCGTTCTAGGTTCTAGATACATTATTTATTATGATAATTCTTAATTAGGGCCTATTTAACCAAAGTAGTTCTTAAATCCTAGGATTGCATAGATTACTATTTTTTGGTTTTAAACTTGGAAGTAGATATTGCCTTGTCATTAGACATAGAAATATCTTCCTTCATTTTCAAGGATTAGTGGTTTTTATAAGGTATAACACCGGGATTAATCATTTTGTTTGACATTCCTAAAGATATCCATTTGTCAGATTTATATGATATAAGTATATGTGAGAGCAACTGTTATATTATAAAATAATTGTATACATGAGTGATATATGTGAATATGTATATATGATATATATGTGACAATATATATATATATATATATATATATATATATATATATATATATATATATATATATATATATATATATATATATATATATATATATATATAGACACACACACACACACACACATATCTTTGAAAAGAGATGAAATTTATAAGAAGAAAGAAACATATAGATCTGATACCAATTTCCTGCCTATCCTTTTAAAACATCATATTGAATCTCAATCAACAGATCCTCTAATTGGCTTCTTTCAATTTAGAGCCGGTCATACTTGGTTTGAATCTTTTTATTACCTCCAATTACCTAGATACTTATGTTATAAAATTAATTCTCTCAGAATTAACTAAGTATTATAGAGAATAGACCTTTGTTTAGTAATGCTAGTACTAAGGAAAGCCAAATATTGTATCTGCTATCTCTTCCTTGCGTCTTCTATGTCATATTAATTACTTTTAGACATTAGGGTATTCATCATTTGTAGGTTAGAAAAAACTTAACTTATCTCTTTCTAGAGCTCACAAATTTCCACCAATAAGCTAAAGAAGAGTCTATCTCTTGCTAAATCTGTGTGGTAGTAAAGTTATATTGAGAGGTAAATTAGTGTTAACATGTTGAATTCCAAAGTATCAAACAAGATTCTACTAAATAACTTAGAATGAGGGTGCTAAAAAATAATGATGGATACCATGTTGTGATCAAAGAAGTTTGGGTCCCCTTACAAAGAACCTTCCCCTAAACAGCTACCTAGGTTGATTTGTTCTCTAGATTGAAGGATGGTAGTAATGCTCTGGAAATACCTTTGTACACTAGAATACATAGTATTTTATTTTATTAATATAATATTAAAATATATAATTCTTATATGTAATGAATTATATTGATTTATGTGTCATATAAAAATATATATTTTATTGATGTTACTATTTTTAATATGAAATAATAAGTATTTGTACATATTTTGTGTAATAATTTGACACACAATTTTTAAACTAAAACTACTAATTAAATGATAATGAATAATATTTTATAATGTAGTTATTTATATCAATATATGTATACAATTAAGATAATATGTTCGATTAATATATCATATTATATTGTTATGAGAGTTCCACTACATAGTTCCGAGTCAAACCTATTAACCTTTATTTTTTTTTGTTGGAGGGTTTTATATCAAACCCATTAAATCTTTCTTTAATAAGAAATCATTAGTCTTAGGCTAGAATCACTTCAATGAAGAGTCCAGAATTGAGTATCTATTCTCCTAAAGTTGTCTATAGCATGATCTTGACCTCATTATTTACGATATGATGATATGAATTCATTCTTGTAAGCTTCTAGAACTATCCCACATCATCTATGATATGATGATATGAATTCATCCTTGTAAACTTCTAGAACTATTCCACATCAATAATCTATTGCCATCATTCACTTTTCGAAACATAAAAAATAGAATATCCTAATAAAAGAAGATAATATTAAAATGTTCTTATTAGAAGACTTGATAATAATAAAATATAAATTTTTTGCATTCTTTTTCTTACTGATAATATTTAAATATATATGTTTTTTAAAAAACACAAAATGCACGAGTGGTATTTTTCTTCAGAACAAAAATAGAATGGGAATAAAACAAATGTATGAGTTTTTAAATTCCAATGACTAAATCAAACTAAAAATAAAGTAGACCAATAGATAGTTTTTTTGTAAAGAGGTTTGCCAACTATCGTAAAGAGATTTGGCAGTTTAGGAAAACCCATTTTGTGGTTTTTATGGGTAGTTTTATAATGTGAGACAAGTTTTCTGGCATAAAAGTACAAGGGCAAGACCACAATTAAAAGTCTATCGGCTAAATATAAGTTTATTTATTAGTAATTAGGTTTTTATTTATTTATTTATTTGGTTATTTGGTGAAAGGGTAATGATGCAAAAAAGTATGTGTATTGGGTGACACTTTGAAATGACCACTTTTTGACTCTTCGATGCTTCACGAATTCCACATCATTGTTACTACTTAGAAGCTGCAACAAGAGCTTTAAGCAATTAGAGAAAATGATGTAGTACTTGAGTGCATTCCAATGGTTGTGATAGAATTTGTTGATTTAATGCCTACACATGTACTTAATACCCACACATGTTGATTTAATATCCAATATTTTTGACAACATTGCACCAATAGCTATGATTTTAAAGTTGTTATTATTGATTATGACTACCCATGATTGAATGAAATGTTTCCCTTAGTTCTAAAAAGAAACCATTCATGTGATGCTACATCAGTTGCATAATTATGTGTTGCACTTTTGTACGACCATTGGTCTCACCATTTTTTAGGGCTATCAAAAAACTTGATGATGTGGCATCATATTTGATGATATAGTCTTAAAACCTTAGGTATAAGCAAGGGACTTACCAAACAAGCTACTTAAAAAAATTGGAAATGATTTAAAATTTTCACGTATCATTTTGAGAAGTACAAAGTTAGAGTGCTCAACTACTGGGTCATCTCTCCAAAGCCGTAAACAAAGACAATAAAAAAGAAATCTTCAAAATCTAATTTGTAAATGTATGAAATTAGCTATAATGTCTACTAATACACTTCCCTATCTGCTAAAAACAAAACACAAAACGTACGGACCACTTGTAACCATAAAGTAAAAGCTGAATGAATGTATGGTCGGTGAACACGTCAATTAAATTTCTTCGGTGTGGACCCATACATTAAAGAATCTTTTTATTATTCCTAGTAAGATTTTTCAAGAACAGTATGTGAAAGTAGATGGAATTTGACGCAACAAGCGGGATAAAAATGAATCATATTGGGAGAAATTGTTGATGAAGAAAACAAATACGATAATGGAATGCAAAAACTTATAATATCTAGTTCACTTGAGGTAGATTCTAACGCAGAAAATGTAGTGGTGTATAGAGTTTGCAGACAAAAGTTATGGCAGAGAAAGGCCAAGCATTGAATGCATTGAAATCCGTGTACAGATGTGCCATGAAAGGACACTTTTCAGAGGAATCTAACAGAGCCTTGTTATTTCGGAAGTGACCGAACAGAAGAAAATCCAACAGCAAGAAGTAAAAAAAAATTATTTTTAAGTTATGTAATGAAACATATACTTGGTATCAAATTAATCTGTGGATGTCATCATGTTCTATTGAGTTATCGTTTTCTAAATAGTCAAATATATATATATATATATAAAAAGATGTTAGAAAAAGAGAGGGGAAGGCAATATGCAAATAAATTTTTAATTTACGAGTTATAAAAGTAGTATAAAAATATTAATGATAATAGTAGCAATATAAATCAGTATAACAATAGTCTCAAACATCAAAACCATGGTGTATTAATATGAATATCTAAATCAAAATGTCTCAATCATGTATCCAGAAGTCTCAAACGTCAAAATATAATAGTCTACAGGAACAACCTATGAAACTAAGCCTCATTCTAGCTATCAATATCCAAAGGCTCAGAACCATCTGAGTCACTATCTCCCTCTGGCAGAAGTGGGTCACTATCTCCCTCTGGCAGAAGTGGATCATCCAATGGTAGCTTGACTAGTCTCAATTGCACCTCATCCTCATCAATCTACCTCACATCTTTAGGATCAACATCCCATTGTGTTGTTGGTGTATGTCAATACTTTGTAGTATGTCGGTCCTGAAGTCTCAAAACATAATGAACTACAACAAGTTATTCAACTCGTTTTGAAGTATGTATGTTTCTCTTAATGTTGTGGATCCATAGGTGGACCGATTCCTTTCTGTAGTAGATGAACTAGCAATATATGAGAGTAATCAAATAAAAAGTTGTTTCAATTCTGATGTGTCCCTCCCATGAAATTTCCACCATCCAATGGGTTTTTTTTTTTTGCAATGGTGGCCCTATCCAACCTAGCCTCTGGTTTGTTGAATGTAGGACCGTGAAAATCACTAAATTGAAGCCACTGCCCTCAAACAAAATTCACCTTCCTTGCTAAACATTTTTTTGAGGGATGTTGTAAGCCCTGCTATCATCTCTTCATCCTCAAAAGGAGTTGCTATGTCAGTTCTAGGTTCATAACACTTCGGGTTACAAGCATAGGCAAGCATATGAAGAGAGGTATTCATTGTGTTTCACCTCTTTGTGACAATAGGCCTAATGTGGTCCTCATAGAATTGCAATTCAGGATCCTTTTCACAAATTGCTTGCTTCATTTGATCAAGCATGTTATCAAAAGTCTCATATATCTCTCCCAAATTGGGAGAGTATGTATTTGCATACCTGAATACCTTCAAAGTTGGTGCTATGGTAGAGAAAATATACCTACAAGCAACATTTAAAATTTAAAACTTTTTAAATACAATGAAAAAAAAAGTTAACTATAACAACTAGCAAATTAAAAAAAAATCAAATTTCTTACTTGATATTGGCCTACCATGTCTCATTAAGTACTATGTCTTCCCTTCATTTGTCTTTGATTAAGGCCACTTCTTCCAACTTGGAAAAATAACTATGGATTGTAGAGCATCTTGCACCTCCAACATCCTCTCAATAAAAATATAATAGCTTGCATATCTAGTCTCAACTTCTTTAAGAAATTATTTCTTTGAAAGGACCGAAATAGTGTAAGTGATGTGTGATGATTACATACAAACATTTGTATGTCTCTAGACTCTACCACAACTGCCTTGACTCAATCTAATTTACCAATATCCTTCAAAGCATTAGTCAAGGCATGCACACAACAAGGAGTCCAAAAGATATGTTTGTAGGCATTCTCAATCATTAAACTAGCTAGCTTACATACACAAGTTGAATCTGTCACAATCTAGACAATATTAGAAGGCCCAAGCTCCTCAATGACCTCCCTCAAAATGCCAAACTAAGAATCAACATCCTTAACTTTCCCAGATCAATCAATAGCTCTAAGAAAGTATGAACCAATAGGCCATGTAACAATAACATTGATGAGTGGCCTATGGGACATATCAATCCACCCATCCATGAAATTGGAACATCCAGTCCTAGTCCATGTTTTCTTCATCTCCTCCAGCATCATGGTTATTTTTTAATATTGCTTGTCAAGGAGGGAGGTACATAATCTATATTCTCTAGGGGGCATAAGATGGTCCAATTGTCAATATATCTCTCACCATACTTTTGAAATAAGGTGACCTTGCGAAATGAAATTCAAGAGCATGTGCATAAAAGAATTTGGCCATTGAAGATCATCTACTTGCTCATGTTTTTTAATATTCATCATTCCCATCACTAAAGTTTTCTCAATTGATTTCTTCTTCCCTCTATCTGTGTGACATCTATCTTCAGTTTGAATTGGTGCATTGGAAGACTCATGCATATTAGTAGATGAACGTTTTAGATTTTTATTAAAAAAATTGCAAGGACTTTGTCCACATCTATATTCTAGCCGACTTTGCAAATTCAATTTGTTGTTCCAATGTTATTGCTTCACAAAGTTTGGCACATGTTCCAACCTCACCAGCTAGATGGTCTTTAACTCTAGTATAGCTCCAGTGGTAATGTTTTTGGCAAACATGGAAAATCTACTTCGTGTTGCCCCCTGTATTTTTTCCTTTTTTAGGGATCACATTTGTGGCAAACTGAAGCAATGGTTTTCTAGCATTAAAAGGGCCTTTTGTAATTTTTTGAAGGGAGGATGTAGGGAATGCAAAACAAGGGCTGATTAATGAGGTTGAGATCGTAATTTTAGAAGTAGAAGATGAGCATATTGTTGTTGTTTGCATTTCATTTTCCCTATCACTACCCTCATGATTGTCACTACTACTGGTGCTGCTCATTTCCTTATTTTTTTTAATGATTCAATGTCTAAAATAAAATAAATAAAAGAATTTTTAATCTACAAACTAAGTTACTAACCAACAAAAAAACTTAAAAAGCCAAAAAGAAGAAGAGAAAATTAATAAATTCTAAATATCGTGGTTGTAGTTTCACACTTGCAATTGAGATCTTCCTAGCTCTTTTAGACTTGTAGCAATTTGCAAACAAAAATCAAACTTAAATTCGTTAAGACAAAGGGCAGTATATTTTATTTGACTACAATTTTGAAGGAGAAAGCTTGGAGTTGAAACCCTGGTCAACCTTGTCGTTTTGGAGGAAGCCTCATTGCTCAGCTCTAGCCATCACAAACCCTATCACCTTATGCTCTTAACATTGCAGAAAGAAATCCGGTTGATTTTATGAGCATATTTCCCTAAAAATATTTATCATTTAAAGTCACGTGATTTCTATAATACATCTTGTTAGATTATTGTATTTCTAGATTAAACTATGTATGATTTTTTTCTCTCTAGCTATTGCTTCATCCTGATGATGGATCATGTAGCATAATCTGAAACGTTGATGATAAAAAATCATACACAATTTAATCTAGAAATACAAGAATCTAATATTTATCATTTTTTTCCATAAATCTTGGTTGATTTCTCATTATCTGTGTGGCTGGTGTTTTGCAATTTGTTGTTAAAAATAAAAAATGAGACGCACGGGTTCAACTCTTCTATTTATAAAACTTGAACTTTTTTATTTTAAAAATTAGACCCTACTACTTTAGGCTTTCTTTTATTTTTTATAAAATTTAACATTTTTAATATTTAGATTTTAATTTTTAGTATTTTACATTTATTTTTATTTTCTATTTTTAAATTTAAATTTAATGACCTTAATATATATACATATACATATATACATATACATATGTATGTATATCTATCTATACATACAAACATACACACACACACACACACACACATATATCTATTTATACATACATACATATTACTCGAATTATTTTTTATTCTAATAATTAAAGATTTAAAAGACATCAAATATAATTTATAATTATAATATAATTTTATTTAATATAAATTTGTTAACATATGTTTAGTTTGATGAATATTATTTAAATTTAAATTACATATTAGATTTATAATTTTATATATAACATAGTTAATCACAAATTTAATTGTTGAATCTTTTTCCATGTCAAATTTCATTTGAATTTTTATCATCCGCGGATAGAAATTCAAACCTTGTGGGCCTCCCACATTGTCGATTTGGCAAAAAGAATTTAAAAAATATTTTTATTTATTTTTTAATGCCAAAAATCATTTGAATGTTTCAGGGACATTTTTTGTTTTGTTTTGTTTCGAGGGGCGTTTTGAGTGTCCCCTAGGCATTTCGAGAATGGCTAGTTGTCCCCAAATGCCAGGGGACGTTTCCTATGGTTTCTTGTCGTTTTTAAAATTGGGGACGTTTCCTTTTGTCCCATTATCGCCAAAATATTTTGGGGATGTAAACGAGTCCCCAGGGACAAGAAATGTGTTTTCACATAATATAGATTTGAACATATGGGGCATGAGAAAGTGAAAGTGCTTACTTTGAGCGTATGCACGTCCCCGGTGAATCTTCCCGGTACATTTTGTCATACACCATGCAATTTATCTATTTGAATTCTTTGCATGTGACTTGCTACAATACATTTATTTTATATTTTTATTATTAATATATGTTATATTTGAAAGTATTTATAATTATATTTGAAAATTATATATTTATTACTATTCACATTAGTGATCTCATATTATTTGGAAACCTTTTCTATTTCTAATTGTAATAAGCTTGTTATAAAAGAGTTGGATTAAATCAAAGAAGTTCTAGTATATTATTAGGCCTACATCATTCACAATCTTTTACTAAAATTCTATTAAGTTGTTACCTAGAATCTAATTTGTACTTAAATTAGATGGTATTATATATGAAGTTGTTCTAACTTGGATATTATGTGAAGAGACATTTGTAGTTCTTTGGAGACATTATGTGGCTAAACCCTTGGAGTGAGATATATACACATCGCAAGAATATAGATGCTATTTTTATAGATTTTCTTAATGTCCGAACTTTATTTTTTAGCCTTGTTTATATTTTTGTGCCATCAAAATTAAAGCTATTTGAATAGTCTCACATAATTTTAGAATTTTCATGGAAGTCTTCTTTATTAATATTATCCTAATTGCTTGCATATGACCTACTGTATTAGTATTAAAATTTTATGTTTGAATTTTCTATTAAATATATTTTATATACTAAATGACAAGTTTTACATCTTTTTGTTTTCAAATATTTAAATATCTAATTGAACTAAGATCTAAAAAATCATATCAATACATTATTTATAAAAGAGGAATCACTTATTAGAAATTAAATTTTTAATTACAACAAATACAAATTCTATTTGATTTAAGATTAGAAGTTGTATGCTAGTAGATTTTATACCTCATACCATTCAATGTGATGACTCAAACATAGTATCTTATTTTATTGCGCCGTAGGTGTTTGCCTATAAAAAGATTCGAGCAAAAAATTGTATCCGATGGTTGAAACAGCTGCAGACAAAAATGACTACCATCAAAATGATCCTCGTTGTTCATTGTTTTCAGACTAACTGGCTTATCATTTCACATTCATTGTACCTTTTTGTTTTCTGTCTTGTCGCATATCCCGTCGTGTTTCTTTCCCTTATCTTACTCAACAGTCGAGGAGGAAATGTGCGTGAAGGTGGAAGTCACCAACGCCTGCAACGAATGGGGGATTTTCCAGGTGGTGAATCACGGGTGTCCTAGAGGAGCTCGTGTGCACCATGACTCAGTTCTCTAGAGACTTCTTCGCCCTTCCCACAGAGGAGAAGCTCAAATATGACATGCGAGGCGGAAAGCGCGGAGGATTCGTGGTGAGCAGTCATCTGTAGGGCGAGGTCGTTCTTGACTGGAGAGAAATCTGCACTTACTTTTCTCAGCCCCTGTACCAGCGTGACTACTCCCGCTGGCCCGACAAGCCCGAGGGATGGAGGTAATTAAAAATCCCCTCCCAGCCCCTAATTTCTTGCCCTAATTCGGATGGGTATAACGCAAATGCAAATACCCCTGTTAGGAATTAGGAATTGGGTATAGAATCTGCTTACATTTTTTCCTCTGTCTGTAGAGCGATTGTGGACAAGTACAACGAGGCGCTGATGGGTCTGGTGAACAAGTTGTTGGTGATCGTTTCGGAGGCACTGGTATTGGAACCCGATGCGGTTACCAAGGCATGCGTGGAGATGGACTAGAAGGTGGTGATAAACTACTACCCCAAATTCCCAGAGCCTAATATGACCCTGGGACTGAAGCGGGACACAGATCCAGGCACCATTACTGTGCCCCTCCAAGACCAGGTGGGCGGCCTCTAGGCTACCAAGGATGACGACCCCAACTGGATCACTGTCGAGCCTGTCCAAGGAGCTTTCATTGTCAATCTCAGTGACCACATGCATGTAAGCATTCCTTCAACATTTTAAAGTCTCTAATGTCATCAATTTTTCAAGGTTGTGTAGTTCTAATTGTGGGTATGTGAAATTGTGATTGTTTAGTTTTTGAGCAACGGGAAGTTCGAGACTACAGATCATCAAGCGGTTGTGAACTCCAACTATAGCAGATTGTCCATTTCTACGTTTCAAAATCCATCGCAGGGGGCAATTGTGTACCCACTAAAATTGGAGGAGGGAGAGGAGTGTTTCATGGAGGAGCCCATCGCCTTTGCCCAGATGTATTCACGCAAGATGAGCCGTGACAGCGAGCTCGTCTGTCAGAAGAAGCTCGCCAAGCTCGCCCCTGCCCATGCTTCTCAGTAAACAAATTCCCATTGGTGCTCTGAATAGGGCTAGCTCTCTCCAGTGAATTTCCATCTTGTCTACCTGTACAAAAATAATCTCTGAGTTAAAAGCGCAGGGATTGTGGTGTTGGCTTTCAAGTTCTGGAGCAAAGAGTAGTCTCATATTGTTGTTATCCTAGATTATAAAAGGACATGTTCTTTCCTTTTTTATAATAATTACAATAGCTTTATTTTGATAATTGACACACACCAATAGTTATAAGGAGGTGATTGAAACCAATAGATCTTTCTGTATTGCAATTGACAACAAATTTGCAGTTTTTGTTTATGTTTATTTTAAGTATAATTTGTCAAAGATGGTGCTTGATGGTGTTTGATTATAATTAGTTTATCTTTATTTTCTTTTTCCTTTTTAATATGTGTATTAGTAGTATATTTGTATTTAAAAAAATAAAATGTAAAAAATAGTTTATTCTTATTTATCATAAAAAAAAGTTAGCATTTTTAGATATTTGTAATTTACATTATTATTTATTTTTATAAAAAAATCATATTTTCTTTTAAGGATGATCAAGAATAATTTAATAAAAGAATATTTTAATAATCATGAAACTCAATTTAGTTGTATATATGTATATTAGATATTGATTTCTTATAATAATTAATGTATAGAATGTAAAAAGAAAATAAGTGTATTTAATTCAATAACTGGTAAATTTTAAAAGAATGAAGAATTATATTTGGTAATTTTTAAGATGAATAATAGTAAATATCATATTGTTAATTATCTTGCTTCTTTTCACATTCACAGTAAACATTGCATAGTTTTTAAACCCAGATCTAATCAGACCTATTCTGCTTTAACTATCGAAAATAATGAATTTCTCATACTTCATGGAAGCAACACAAACTTAGGACATGCCGTCACAAAAAAATGAGAAAATAGTAATAAACATTTGTTATATTTTGACGGTTCATTCTTTTTAATCCTGGACGACTGCTTGAACATGTACAAGTTTAAATGTTTGCAAGTTAGGCCAAGGAGTCATGCACATTTTTTTAGGTTTGAAAGAATTGGCGAACATGGAGTCAAAGCAGTGTTATCACAACTATTAATGTTTTTACATATTATATTCTGGATGATGGGATGGGTTTTAGACATTGTGACTTGATTGTGACAACGACAACATTAGCGCACCACACTTACTTGTGGGTTAGCCTGGATTCAGCTATATGCGAGAATCACAAAAAGGCTTTCTACAACTTGGCAAGAAAAACAACACACTTATAGTAAGTAATAGGATTTAGGATGCGCAAATTCATTTTTTATAGTGACATTCACAATGGTATAGTGCAACCACGATTATTGAATGGAAGTGAAGGATATAATTAATGAATACTTTATAATAATTAACATTTTAATAAAATTACACAAATGATATATTTAATTGAAGAAAGAATAATTGTACATTAAAAAATAATTTAATCTATACATACAAAGACTATTAAATTAAATTATACAAATAAATATTTGAATTCTCACATTTAAAAATAAAATTAATATAATTTAATACAAAGTATGTTTTGAAATATTGTTAAGTTTAATAGTTAAAAAGTTTTTTATTAAGTAACCTTCATAAACATTTTAAAAGATTTATATTCATATCTTCCAATCCTACACCAATACTTACTTTTCATTTTTTCAATTCTAATAATTTAAATATATATCTTTTAATTTAGTCTTTTATTAATTATTACAATTTTTTCTAAATTATTATTTAATTACTATTTAGATTTTGATATAATTTGATTTTTCATTCAATCGACTCTATTTAATTTTATAATTAAACATAAGTTTGAAATCTATTTTAATATTTTATGTCTTTCTTCAAATAATAATTAAAAATTATTAAAATTAGTTTAAATTCTATATTTATGGTTTAATTTTTGCATCTCTCTCTTTCTATAAAATTTTATCTCTATTGTAAATATACCATAAGCTTGTATGTTAAGAATTTATAAATTTATTGTACATTTTAATATTTTAATATTTCAATAAAATATGAAAGAATATATGACCAAAATTCACTTCTTCTAAATTTATTTTTTTAAATTGATGTGATTAATGATCTCATAAAAACCTCTCCCTAATTCAAAAAAAAATTCATATTTGAAATTACTCATTTATGCTCAATAATGACTAATAGTTGTGCAATATCTTGTCAAATGGATATTTGAAACATTGTAGATAGGATGGTGCATTAGTGAAAGGAATGTGGTAGTTGCAATAGCTCAAAGTAATAATAGTAGGGATGAATGAGATTGTCTATATGGTCATCAAAATAATAGTTAAAAAAAGAAAGAAATATAATTATTTGATTAATGTATATATAATTAATATAAAAACAATTAAAAATTAAAAAATAGATATAAAAATAGAAAAAAGGTTGATATAGAAGGAGAAAGAGGTAGAAAGATATATATATATATATATATATATATATATATATATATATATATATATATATATATATATGGAGAGAGAGTGTGTTTTCGTCTTTCATACCTCTTCGACGTACCCATTGCACAATAAGGATATCTACACAGTCTAAAAACCCGACAACAAAAAGTGAATGCAAAAGAACAACTACATGAACAAAACATTAACCAAATTAGAAAATAAAACCTAAATTGTTCAGAGCAGAGACCTTTCAGCCAACTCTGCAGAGATCACAGTTAACAACTAGAATCTGCATGGTCCTTCGATACATTACCTGCTAGGTAAACGAACTTCTACAAGCTTTAAGAGAATTATAAAACATCACTATAGAACTAAAATGATTTGGCCTAATAATAATAATAATAATATCATCTCTATTCTTGAAATTAGGAATGCAAATTGAATTTTTCCCAATCTATTCTCCTTGTGTTCCACATGTCCATTGCATGCAAAAAAGACTTGTTGTTTGGCAAACACATGTAACAGCATGCAAAGACATGTAGGGAAAGAGATTATATGTTTGTTCGACTAGGTAAAAGGGGCAATTTAAATTGAACAATTATTACTTGTTTGGTATTTTAAGCTTTGTTCTTTATTTGGTTATGAATGACAAGTCTGTTTGTCGTTTAGGATCCTGGTTGCTTGTAATTGTGAGAAAGCGATTAGATGTGTTCTCATCCTTTCAACACGTTGACTTTTGAAAAATAATTTATCGGAAATGGTTTTTAATATTTTTCCCTTTCATTTAAGTTGAATTTTATTGATCTGGAATTATAGACAAGGCACATCAACTATTTGACAAAATGTCCAATAGAGATGTCACCTAATAGAATATTATAATTGTTAGATATTAAAAAAATGGATGTATTGCAAAGGCTTTAGAAGCTTTTAAAAAAATGCTAATGGAATATGTAATGGCATAAGATATAGATTGTTATGTTGTTCGTGATGGCAGATATAAATTCCCTACATATATTCCATAACTCTACGACGTACCCATTGCACACAAAGGTGCGATTGCTAGTTAGTATAATATTAAAATATATAATTCTTATATGTAATGAATTATATTGATTTGTGTCATATAAATTTTTTTTTAATTGATGTTACTATTTTTAATATGAAATAATGAGTATTTGTACATATTTTATGTCTTAATGACATGTAAAATTAAACTAAAACTACAAATTAAATGATAATGAATGGTATTTTATAATGTAGTTATTTATATTAATATATGTATAAAACTAAGATAATATGTTCGATTAATATATCATATTATATTGTTATGGGAGTTCCACTACATAGTTTTGAGTCAAACTTATTAACCTTTATTTGCTTTATGTTGGAGGATTTTATATCAAACCCATAAAATCTTTCTTTAATAAGAAAACATTAGTCTTAGGCTAGAATCACTTGAAAGTGGGGAATTGAGTATCTATTATCCTAAAGTTGTCTATAGCATTATCTTGACCTCATTATTGACGATATGATGATATAAATTCATCCTTGTAAACTTCTAGAACTATCCCACATCATCTATGATATGAAGATATGAATTCATCCTTATAAACTTCTAGAACTATTCCACATCATGAACACATCAAGAATCTATTGTCATTAACCCATGTTTCAAAAATAATAATTGACATAATTATCCCATTATCTCTCCCATAAAAGTTAAAAAGCTTTTTTAAGGACCACTAAATGTTTAATGTTAAGTAAACTAATGATAAATTAAATTTATTTGTAGGGACCCATTAGTCTAGTAAATTAGAGCACGTTCCTATTGGGAGTGTTTAATAATGGAGTCTGAAAAAAAGAATCAAGTTTTAACGCCGCCCAAGCGACAAGGACACCAACAAAGTATGAAGATGAACCGCATCCACTCACTCTCTGAAATTGTTCTTGAGCAAAACACAAAATTTCTAGGCAGGAAACATTTAATGCAAAGATTCCGATCATCAAAAGAGCGTTTGAAAAATTGCAGGCACAAATGGAACACAAGCTCAAACTCCTTTGAGAAAAATCTGGGCTTTCATCATTCGAAAAATTGCAGGCACAAATGTCCCTGTCTAGGCCTTGCTCTTCAGGGGAGCTCTCAGTCGACAAAATGTTCGATGTTTTCTTGAGTTTTCGCGGCCCCGACACCCGCCAAGGTTTTGTGAAATCACTGTATGCTGCTCTTGGTCGAGAACGAATCTGGGCATTCTTAGATCAAGAAAGCTTAGAAAAAGGCGACCATATTCCTACAAGTTTGAGTAGAGGGATCAGAGAAAGTAGGATCTGCATTCCTATTTTCTCCAAAAGATTTGCCGAGTCGAAATGGTGCTTGAGGGAAGTGTCGCTTATGGTTCAATCTGGGATCATAATCCGTCCTGTGTTTTATGACGTTTTGCCCATGGATCTTCACTGTCTGGATGGAAGTAAATATGCAGAGGACCTCAAGAGGCGTGAAAGCGAGTCAATCCTTGAATACAAAGGGGCATTAGATGCTGTTGCTGACATACCCGGTTGGTGTTCCAGTGATTATTCTAGGTAATCCTTTACCTAGTACCTCAGTGTGTTTATGTTTTTTTCCTTTTATGGTTGCAGAATGTCACTAATATTAGTTCACAACTTTTCAGTGACAACGATTTGATTCAAGATGTTGTAGTCGAGATTGGGAAAATCTTACGTTCCAACAGTCCCCTGAATGTTTTGGATGTTCCAGAATGTTTTGGTTTGGACAGATCCGTGGAGCATGTCAAGGGATTGCTAAAGGCAGCTGATCATCAGCAGAAGATTGTGAAATTGGGTGTACATGGCATGAGTGGGATAGGTAAAACTACCCTGGCCAAAGTTATTTGCAAAGAACTCTTCCGAGGGTTTGAAAAATTTTGCTCTGCTCTGAGTGTGGGAGAAAGATGTAAAGAGGCGGATGGGCTTGTAAATCTGCAGACCCAGATGCTCAAAGATGTCTCACATTTCAGAGGTGAAGTGGGTTATGTTGATCAGGGAAAGGGTCTGTTACAAGAATGTCTCAGGGGTAAGAGAGTTCTGCTCCTCCTCGATGACATTCAAACTCCTGAACAGCTTGATGCTCTTGGAGGAAATTGCAGTCACTTTGGGGCAGGCAGCCGTCTCATCATTACATCGCAGAATGAACAAATTCTGAAAGTGGCTAAAGTTGATATAGTGTACAAGGTAAGGAGTCTTCAGCCCCAACATGCCTTGAGGCTGTTTAAGTTCCATGCATTTTCCGATTCATACTGTCCAGATCAAGAACTGGAATCACTGTCCAATGATATTGTTGCTGCCTGTGAAGGCCTTCCTCTCTACCTTCAAATGTTTGGGAAACTCTTGGTTGGTACAGAGGATAGAGATGTATGGAAGGAAATGGTAGCAAAGCTCAGGAGCGAGAAAAATATGCAAAAGAAGCTTAAAGTCCCCTACGATGCTCTTGATCCCATTGAAAAGGAAATGTTTCAAGATATTGCTTGTTTTATGACATGGAGTAAGAAAGAAATAGCTATGATGTTTTGGGCAGAGGTTATTCGCAGCCCTAATGTATGTCTTAGAAGTCTCTTGCGAAAGTCCTTGGTAGAATTGGGCCCTGGTAACGAATTGCTGATGCATCCGTGCCTAAGAGATTTGGGAAGAAGTATAGCAGATGAAATGAATACCCAGCCCCGTAAACGCACTAGACTATTCAATGAGGACGATGTGGGCTTTCTTCTAGGCCGACCCTGGGTATGGAATTCTATCTGAACCATATTGTGTTTTTAAGCATCATATGTCATTCATTTATTTATTTTTATTAGTAATGGACCGAACCCGATATCAACATGGGTTCGAGTAGATGTGAACCTAAGAGCTCCCAGAATTTAGATATGATAATTCCAGATTGCAGTTTGGTTTCTTTCATGGTTTTAAATGCTTCATTGGGACTATTTTATATTGGAAGCATAGATATTAGCCAGAATAGGCAACTGAGAATATTTGTGTATTCCACTTGAACCAAAGGAAAAGGCCAAGCATGTGCGTTATCTTTCTTACGAGCCCAGGGAGCCGATGACATTGAATGCAGAAATGTTCAAGTCACTGTACAACTTGCGGCTGCTTTGGCTTACAGATGTTGCCATAGAAGGACACTTTCCCGAGGAATCTTCCTTGGAGGACTTAAAATGGCTAAGATTGAGAAGATATTCATCAAAACGGCTCCCTCAAGGAATGAGCTTGCAGAACCTTGTTATTCTGGAAGTGACCAATAGCCAAATCACTCATCTGTGGGATGAAACAGAAGAAACTCCAACTGTAAGTATACATATTTTTGCCTTCAAATTCTGTAATCAAACAGAGTCGAATTTCTCATAAACTTGTGCATGTCATGATATTTGGACAGATGAGGCCTGTGAAGCTCAAAGTGCTTATTTTGAGGGGATGCGGGTCCCTGGAGAATCTTCCTGGTCCACTATGCCATACACCGTTGCAGATATTGGATTTGCACAACTGCCATTCACTGAGCAGCCTGCCTGACACCATTGGAAGCTGGACCAGTTTAGTTTCTCTCGACATGGAAGGATGCTCTGTTTCTTCTTTGCCTCAAGATTTTGGGGGGCTTATAAGTCTGCAAGAGCTCAATCTCTCATGCTGTCGAAATCTTTCTAAACTTCCCCCTAGCTTTGGGAATTTGGGTCAGCTGGTAAAACTAGAAATTCGCCACAATTCTAAGCTTACTGAGCTACCTGAAAGCATTGGTGGTCTGAAAACTTTAGCTTTTCTCGACATAGAAGGATGCTCTGTTTCTTCTTTGCCTCGAGATTTTGGCAATCTTGCAAATCTGGAGGAGCTGAATCTCTCGTGCTGCCAACATCTGTCTGAACTTCCCACTAGCTTTGGGAACTTGAGTCGGCTGGAAAGACTAGAAATTCACCACAATTCTAAGCTTGCAGAGCTACCCAACAGTTTTGGTGGCCTGAAAGCTTTGGTTTATCTGGATGTCAGCTATTGCCGACTATCTGACAGTGGAATACCTGCCGGGATATCTGAATTGTCTTCACTGAAAGTCTTGCATCTAGAAGGTAATGGAATCCACCATCTCCCTGGCGGCTTTGAAAATCTAATGCAACTTGAGGAGCTGCATCTGGACGAGTGCAGTGAGCTGTCCGTACTGTCGGGGCTCCCGTTATCACTGAAAATGCTTTTTGCTCGGAACTGTATCAGATTGCAGACATTTTCCTGCCTCCCGGGATTGCCAAGCCTGCTGACGTTAGATCTTAGTAATTCCTGCCACCTCACCCACTTTCATGGTCTGCAATCGTTACAGCAATTACTCTCACTCAATCTGGTGGGGTGCAACAGTATCTCTTGTGAAACCCTCGTAAGCTCCTTGTCTGATCTCACAGCCCTGGAGTCCATTTATTTTGGCGGGCCCGGCGTCTCATCAGCTCAATTGAATATATTATATGATTCCTTCAAGGTAAGATGATCTCCTTTTAAATTGTTTATTTATTTTAATAGGTAAGTTTTATTGGAGGTCATATGAGTCATTTAACATGTTAAAACTTAGAGCATGTCATTAAATAGCACTTTCCAAACTTTTAATTTATTTAGATAGTTCAATTGATAAGTCGGGTCTATTAGAAAAGCTAGTATATTTTCAGACTTTGACTAGTTAAGGTAGTTCGATAGGTAAGTTTTATTAAATTCAGATGATCCATCCAAACAAGTCAAAGCTTAGAGTGTACCATCTACAATCATCAAACGTATCTAAAATTTTCAAACTAACACAACTTACAACTTTTGTTTTGTTAGGTTTGCTCTTTCAACAAAAAATGTTTGATGGATAATCCAGATCCCGCTGCAAATTGGTTGCATGGGGAGGCAATTGGAAATTATGGCTATGAAGACAATTGTATAGATTACTGCATAGATGACAATAAAGAATACTGTGCAGGATATATTGCTTGCTTACTCTCCTTGGGCCAATTTCATCAAGATTGTGAGGCAAACCAACCTATTTATAGGTTGACCTACACGATTCATAGGGATGAGAGTTTGCGTCAATGTCCAATAAAGCATCAAAGCTCAACTATAGGTGGAGGAGATTTTTTGGAGGTGCGTCTTCTGCGAGCAGACAACAATTCAGACTTTCCTTTGTTGAAGCGGGGCAATAAACTAACGGTGAATGCAATGTCTGATTATGAAAATTGGAAGGCTTCTTACAGGTTTTTAATGTATGAAACATGTTGTGCAGCCGTGAACTCAGAAGAAGATGAGCTTCCCAAAATGATCACTTTTGTTATGTAAACAACATGACATTAATAGGACTATATTAGATTAGGTACAGATAAATATTATTTTGAACATTGTTATAGAAATGATCATTCCCTACTTGGGGCCAAGATTGAAACCACTGTATATTTTCAATTTTTTTAATGTATATACCAAGAATAAATTATCTCATGTGTTTTTTGGGAATTGATCTCATAAATGATTGGTATGTCAACCTTTTGAAAAAAACTAGATGATTCTGTTATTGACTTTTATGAAAGTAGATATTGAGATCACTGTCAAACCTTCTTAAAACTTTATTTTTCTTCTTCAAACCTTCAAACCTTACACTAAATTTAAATGAGGTATTTGGAAGAAAAACACCTTTATTTCCTACATAATATAATGGTTGGAGTTGAAATAAACCATGGCATGTTATTGTAGAGAAAATGATATCTAATTATAGGAAAAAATAAAACATTCCTAGGTTTATGGATTTTAAGAATCATTTTGTCAAAGTTCGACACTTTTTTTTTTACAAAATCAAGACAGGTTATTGTAAATGGAACAACATCTCCCCATACGATTAGTGCACCAAGATGGTGAACAAAAACGTGGCCACTCACAAAAAAAAAAGAGCTAGACATGTATACGCTTTTAAAAATTCAAAAAGCATGTACATGTTATGTCTTGAAAAATATAACCCTCAAATGGATTAGAACCCTTTAAAAAAGAAACGTTGACTCAACCATCATTCACCCACCTATCTTGACGCTTTTATTCCTTTGATTTAGTCCCATGAGATGCATAACAAAAAATGTCTCTTGGCATTTTTAAACTAAAAATAAATGAGGGATTTTACAAGAATGCATTCATTGTCAGCATGATCAAACATTCTTTATTTGAGAGAAACTAAGTTTATTTTATTCAATTTCACATCCACGTGTACACACAAATATAATATTGGTGTCATGGATTTCAAGAAAAAATATGTCACTTTTTTTCTGTAAGTTATCTTAAGAGACTAACTAGAAATGAAATGAGGCCTCTAATAGAAATTTTCTACCCACCATAACATGCTGGAATCCTTGATTTGGTACCAAAAGATGTGAACAAAAAATATGACCTTTGGCACCCTTGCATTTAATGCAAATGAGTCATTTTAAAAGAAATATTTGATGTCATCATGATTAAATGCTTTGGAATCGAGGGAGATTAATATATGTTATTATAGATGGGCCACTCAATATCCACCCATAGGTAAAACAAAACATTCATAGGTGTCGTGGATTCTAAGAACTTCTATGTCAAAGTTTGACACATTTTTTCTCTTAGATCTCTTAAGACTTTATCACACTGTTGTATCCTAGAAGGATCAAAATATTTTGGAAGAAACAAGGCCTCCACTACTATCCACCAAATTAATCTATTATTTTGGAACTATTAGTTTTTTCTCACATTGTGTAAAAATATAAGATACAAAATTAGTTTTTTATCCATTTCAAATGAGGTCTTGACTCATATTTGATGTAATATGGTGACCAATTGTATAGGAGATCAAGTATTCATAAGTGAACTCATAATCAATTGACCAATAAGTATAAGATGGATTGTTCACCTATATGTGTGTGATAATAAAAATCTTAATAGTCTGCATGATCCTCAAAATGGATCTAAACACGAGCATTAGAAAATAATTCATTTTCATCGAATTGAGCAGTCATACAAAGTTTATATGAGAAATACTTTACAAAGGAATATCAGGATCTTGAATAATTTGTGGTATAAATTAATAATTGTAGATGTACAATAGTAAATTTTAGCCTATTTTTTGACATGAATTAGTCAATTTTTCGATGCACATTGGTCGACCAAACAACCATTATTGTTGTCGAACTTTCTTCGTCGCTTTTTCAACACCTTAAATCGTTGTCGAATATTTGACGCTTATAGTTGTCGAATATCCAACTAATCTGATGTTGATATAATCACTTCAATCGTGAAGAATGTGTGACATATATTTCTTCATTTTCAACCACATATGGTCGAAATATTGATCGATGAATACATCGACAGTATAGCCTTGGCGTCAAAAGTTAAGGTCGTTTGGTCGAAATATCGACGGTTTTTTATGTCGAGAGTATGGCATTATCGTCAAACTGTACAGTCTTTGTTGGTCAAAAAATTGACAACATATTTTGTTTTTCTAAAAAAATAATAATATATATTATGAATCTATTAATATATTATTAATGATATGAGCATGATATTATTACCAATATGAATCAATAGGATGACATGAAAGGGGTCACATGGATGGCCTATGAAGGATGAAGGATGAGGGGTCAATCTATTAAGGATGAAGGACAAAGGATGGTGGGGAGTTTAATTAAATAAGTTTTAAAATTTAAATATGTGAATAGGAACGGTCAAGTGTACTTGGAGGGAAATTACAAAAACAAGGATTAGTTACATAGTTAGAGGATCCAACCACTTTGGATCAGTTAGGGGAGTTAGTTTGAGTCTGTATAAGCCTTGAGAGGCATGAGAGCAACAAGAGAGTATTGTTCAGATTTACATTTGTATGGACTGTGTGGTCAACTATTCAAACTATCATGCCATACGTAGTTCCAAATGACAACATGCAATCACTAGCTCTCTTGTACTAATCATCAAAAGATGATCAATCTAATCAGGACCATACTATTATGAAGAAACAATCTTTGTAGCTTAATGCTTGTAAATAAGACCACTGAAAGATTCAATTTTGAATAACATAAATAACACCACATACAATATATTTTTATAAAATACTTACATCTATTTCTATCGATGTGTAGGATGGTCAAAGGTGTGTACTCGAATCACTGCCCTATGCTCATAACCCTTCTTAAGATGCTCATCCCAAGCCTGGATATCCAAAACCCATTGTTCATATTGTTGCTAACAAAGAAAATGATTGGTGATTTTATTCCTCTCACTCACCATGTATTTTTCATCTCTTGGAAAATGGTTGATGATGATTGATGAAGAAGATTTGAAAATGATGATTGATCCAATTCAGATTGGTGCAACATTTTCAAATATTCTTCATAATCATCATCAACATGGCCAATTTTGCAAAATTAATTCTGCATACACTGAATTTGGGCTCAAATAATGAGCAAGCCCACCAAAAATAAAATTCCACATGTCGATGACGAAATAAATCAAGATGAATTACTTTCAAATGACTTCTCTCTATAAATATTTGGGATTCAAATGAGATATCAAATTGATGAATAAAATCAACTGCATGCCAGCCAGTAAAAAATTATTATGGGAATGAAAGATCCATTTTTACATTAAAGTCCATGTAAGAAGAACGCATCACAAGCCATTGTGCATCCATCACTTCAAATGCAACGCAGTAAAGCAAATCAAATGTCTAATCATCTCCTACAAATACAAATTAATCAATCAAATGTTAATCTTAAATTGCAGAATTTGTCAAGTTTCCAATCACCTACAAGAACACTTCGTTACTAAAACATCTCAACTTAAACCTAGGGCATTTTCCATGTACGCCTAATACAACTACTCTAATATTCTGTTATATTGTGGAAGTTGTGCCAGTAAAGTTATTTACATAAGTACAATATTATTACTATAAATAAATGCTAAATAGGGTAAACGTTGGGAGTTGGGGGCCAATTCCGCGGAAGTTGGAAAATCCTCAAATGAAACGGGCACCCGATTTTTAAAAATCAGGCGCCCGTTTAGGTTCGGGTGCCTGACCTTTTTCAAAAATCAGGCGCCTGTTTTCAAAATCGGGCGCCCGTTTACGATTGGGCACCCAAAGCAAAACGGGCGCCCGATTTGTTCAAAACGGGTGGCGCCTATTTTGAAAATGTATATATTTTTCTTTTTAAACGAAAAACTTGTCATTTTCATCAGCGTGAAAATGGGTTCCTATTTTGGAGAGCTCGGGTGCCCGATTTAGTTGCCCTTTCCGACCCCATTTGCCATTTTTTTGTCTCTCAGGTATGTACTAATTTTATTTTATTTTTATGATTTTTGTCATTAAAAAATATAGTTTCAGTTATTTTTAATTTAAAAATGTATAGTTTAATATTATTTTCAGCATTATTGCATTTAAATTTAATTATATTTTATCGTTCTTGCTTGTAATTTTTTTTATTTCAATTTAATTTCTAAATTACCGTACTAGTGTAGAAAACTGATAAAATTTCTAGGTATATGTACATTTCATACATTAGAAAACCCTACATAGAAAAACAAAACCCTAGGTAACAAAACAAAAACGTAAACCTACATACAAAACTAATTTACAAAACCCTAAACTTAGAAAATCAAAATATAAATTTAGAAAATGAAAACATAAATTTAGTTCTTGAACCACAACATAAACTTAAAAACATGCACTCTGTGTGTGTGTGTGTGTCTCTCTCTCTCTCTCTCTCTCTCTCTTTTATATTTAGAAAACCAAAATATAAATTTAGTTCAAATCTTGAAACATATTAAAAGTTTAGATTGTTTTTAAAATTATTGTCTCTCTCTAGATCTCTCTTTATTATTTTAGAAAATCAAAATTTATAAGTTAAATTAGAAAACTAAAATATAAATGTAGTTCAAATTTCTTGAAACATAAACTTAGATTGTTTTTTAAATTATTCTCTCTCTCTCTCTCTCTCTCTCTCTCTCTCTCTCTCTCTCTCTCTCTCTCTCTCTCACTCTCATTGTTAAAGTATGCTAATTGTAAATTATTCATGTTTTTATTTGTATGCAGATTTACTTGATATGGATGATTTTCAGATAGATGATCTTATAGGTTAGGATGCACCACCACCACCACCACCTCCTCCACCTCCCCCTCCCCCTCCACCTCCCCCTCTACTTCCACCCAGAGAACTTAGAGATAATATCAGGCGCACTGTTGAGCAGATTGTGGCAGACATAAATATTATTAGGAATGATCCATATTCGTTTGTCCACCTACTACGCCTTGTAGATAGCATGCAAGGCATAGTAGATTCCATACATACATTAGACTATGAGATTGATAGTTTTGAGTCGTGGAGAGAGAATATGCGTGCATATTATTCTGATGGCCTCTCTTATAAAGAGATTAATAAGTTAAAAATTACAAAACATGATATGGCACGCTATTTTGAGAACCCTAAAATGGGTGAGCAGATACTTGGTAGGAAGCCACGTATCTCGATTAGATGGTGTAGACACCCTGCCATAGCGGCACATTTTTGGGAGTGGTGGTGGATGGTTTTTGACACTCCACCACACACTAATCATGAGGTCCCACTTTATTTTTTGAAGAAATTGTGGGCTGAGTTTGAATTGGGTAAGAAACCCAATTATTTTGACATGAGAGCATTTCAGGGGGTTGGCCGGGGCATGCCACAGGATAGGCCAGGGGCCAAATTGAGTGACAGAACTAAAAACCGTGTACACACTGAACCCCTTGTTCCTCTCCCATCTCCTGTACTTCCTCAACCCGTCTATCATCGAGCAGTGCAGTCATCTCTTGGGTCTTTGAGTGCCCTTACGGGCAATTTGTTACAGCACACGACCTAGGCAAGGACTGCCCCCAGCATGGCACATGTTTGCACCAGTTGTGGGGGTATATGTAGGGGTCCCTAGCCTGATTCGGATGCTGCCGATGTTGCCCATGGTGCATATGCTGATGATGTTGGTGGCGCGCATGGTGGATACGCCGATGATGATGTTGATGGCGCACATGGTGGATACACCGATGATGATGTTGATGGCGCACATGGTGGATACACCGATGATGATGATGGCGCACATGGTGATGCCGGATATGATATCTCATCATATGTTCATTTGCTCAATGCAAATGATGAGCATCCCACACAGGCAAATTTAATTATAATTTAAATATATAGTGCAATAAATTAAATTTCTTATTTATATACAATTATGAGCCATAATACATGTGGATTTTTTTGTGAACAGAGGAGGGTTGACCCTCCAATATTCATTAGTCGTCATCATATGACATCGACAACTCGACATCTTGGTGCTCCATTCATGGTATGCACTTTGATCTTGATACATTTAAACTTTAAACAAAATAAACTTTAATTGATAATGTGTTTGACGTATTTTTCTGATTTTGTAGGGTTTGTCATGTACCACTCAGTTTGACAATCCTTCATCCTCTACCCCACCAGTCACTGAGAGTCAACCACATATACCTGACTCATCGGTGACATTAGCTACGTGTCACACAGAGGTAATGTGTACACATGTTTTTATTTCATATTTATATATAATCAAGTTATATATATACTTTATAATTTATGTATATACATGTACTATAAGTTTATTTAATTCATGCTTTAAATATATATATTGTTCAGGTCGACACCACCATGACTCTTGGCATGGCTACAGGATTAAGCCAAATGCATCCATCAACACTATCCTTTGAGGTGATAATTAATTTATGTAAATTTTCAATGTCCTATGTGTATCTAGATATTTTTTAATGTCCTATGTGTATCTAGATCTTAGATGATTAATTTAAGTAATTTTTAATTTGTACTTTAAATGTTTTTATAGAATTTGGCTTCATCCACTTTTCATGTAGTTGAGGATGAGGGTACTCGAGACCACACAGAGAAAGATGGGGGTACTCGGGACTAGACAGAGCAAGATGAGGGTAGTCGGGACTAGACAGAGCATGTTGATGCATCACAGTCCTCTCCACGTGGAGTGAAGAGGATTGTAGATTAGCTAGATGAGTAGAGACTTTAGATTATGATGGTCCTATTTAGATAGGACTTATTTTATGCTGACTATTTGGACTTGTTTAGACTTGTTTAGACTATTTGGGCTTGTTTAGACTTGTTCATATTATGTTTACTTGTTGTTAGATTAGGACTTGCATTATATACTAGTCTACTTGTTATCATATATTCTACTTGGAATTATTTTTAGAGTACGACTTTGTTTTGTGATATTTATGATGGACATTTCGGGACTTGTTATGTTATTTATCTTAATCATGAGTTGTTATATAATTTATCAATTTATCTTAATCAAGACTTAAGTAATTTATCAATTTAAATCCTTGAAAAAACTTCTATCTAACAATGAGTTGATATGATGGACATTATGATACATGTAAATTATTTCAAGACAATGTTATGTTATTTATCTTAATCATGATTTGTTATGTAATTTATCAATTTATCTTAATCAGGACTTGTTATGTTATTTATCTTAATCATGAGTTGTTATATAATTTATCTTAATCAAGACTTGTTAAGTAATTTATCAATTTAAATCCTTGAAAAAACATCTATCTAACAATGAGTTGATATGATGGACATTATGATACATGTAAATTATTTCAAGACAATGTTATGTTATTTATCTTAATCATGAGTTGTTATGTAATTTATCAATTTATCTTAATCAGGACTTGTTATGTAATTTATCAATTTATCCTTTAAAAAATAGCTAGATCTAACAATGAGTTGATATTCAATGGACATTATGAACAATACATGTAAATTATTTCAGGACTTGTAATATGTTATTTATCTTAATCATGAGTTGTTATGTGTAATTGATCTAAGTACAATATCTAGATACGTGTTACAAGTAATATGAACACTTTGATTAACTATAAAAAAAATCATCTAGATCTAACAATGACATCTATTAATACATGTAATTGACAAGAACAATATGGATGTTACAAACTTAATAACTAAATTAAGTAATGAGATCAATTAAGTGAACATAATCTAGAACCAATGTGCATAGTTTAATATCTACAACAAAATTAGGTGAATACAAAGTTATGAATTTACAACAAGAGTGCATTGTACTACATAAATAGTTCATGTAGATATGTTCTTCTAGGTCCATCCTGCATCACAAAAATAAAAATGTTGAAATTATGTTAGAATTTATAAAAATTCATTTAAAGTTAAATTTAATTTTAATTTCAAATCTATATCTTTAAATTATAAATTATGTCACTTGAAAGAAGACATATAGAAAACATATATATACAAATATGACAATTGAACAAAAACTTACATCACATAAAATTGATTCAACCTAATGTACCATCAACATCCTCTATTTTCTACAATGCAGATCTATGTTCTTGACAATCTGCATCATAAAAATAAACATGTTAAAATATTAGAATTTTTGTACTCAAGTTCATTTATTAAAGTTAATTTTAATTTGAAAGTTAATAAGACAATTGAATAAAAACTTACATGTATAAATTTCATTCAACCTAATGTACCATCAGCATCCTGTCTTTTCTGCAATGAGTCTATGATTGCCTCATGCTCTTCCATTGAAAGTGTCCATAAAATCTTATTAGCAGGTCTCCCATTGTATCTTTCCAATTTGATATTTGTTGCCACTACCAAATGGGAATAGTGTATACTCTTCTTTTCTGATTGGTAGTCTTCAAAAGCTGGTAAACCATTCCTTCTTGTTAGGTATTTGCATAGCCATGTACCAGCTACCATAGTAGACACAATTGGATACTGAAAATTATCATCATCTACTTGATGACATATCAACTTTTTCTTGGGTTCTACACATCGAGCTAACCAATACTCTGTCTACTCTTCATTATCCTCAGGTGCAACAATAGCATACACATGTCCTGCAAAACAAAATTTTAAGTACATGTGCACTGTAAATAAAACTTGTTTAAAAGTTTATAATTCAAATATATATAATCATAAATTCCTCTACATACAAATGTAACTAATGTATAATTTAAAGTTTTACATTAAATTGTATTAAATTACCAGGTTGTATGAGATCTGAAACACGATCATAATCTTCCGATGCAAAGGCATGATCTAGGTCTTCATTTATTATAACATCTTCATCTTGTCTCTCACTAGGTGTTAAGGATTTTTGTTGCCTTTCTTCAACCCATTCTGTATTCTCGCATTCTTCCCATTCACCTGCAACACAAAATTGACAAAAACATGCAAGCTCCCTAGTCCATATAGTCCAAGTGTAAGAATTAGAACTCCTAAATGAATGCCATTTAGCTGATCCGCTGATTGTATTACAATCATATCTTGAAAGGATATCCTTCTCTTCAACTAGTTAGAAAAAATGTCTGATTGTAGAGTTCTGACTTGATCCTGTAGACAAACTTGTTTTACACCATTCAACAATTGCACATGCATCTTTAAATTTTGATTTTTCCTCAAATTTGAGTTACTCTCTACAAAGGGCTCTCTTAACACATGCATCGGCACCATCATGCTCTCCCTTCCTGTGTCCAGCCTCAAAAAAACTCCAGATATGTTGGATATTTGTTTTCTTCTGCATCCTACTCAACCAATAAAACATTCTAGCATTCTTGAATTGTCCTGTGCAATTATCTGACCATATTAGATGTTATGTTATATAAATTTCTCTCTCCATTAAATTTTCATAAAAGGTATTAAAGCAATATTGGACAAACTCCGATGAGTGCAACTTATTATCACTCATATAGAAATGATACTCAATATTTTCTGATCCTCTTCTGTATTATCGGGTGCATGTCTATAGACAATATGAACAAAAATTGTCACTTGCACTGAATTATAATATTGTGGTTGGATCTCATCTTGTAGTGCAAGTGTGTAGTTTTCTGCAAAGTCAACAACTGACAATATACTACCAATTGGAAATGTATTCTTGCATATCCGAAATTGTCCATCAAGCCATCTAGAATTGTGAGAGTGTTTCACATATTTAGGTATGACCTTACTCTTGAATTCATTCATAAAAGCATTAACACTAAGTTTTTCAGTTATTAGGTCGCACTGTTTTCCAACTTTTCCATCCTTCAATGGATACTCAATACTTTTAAATCTTTGTACATCAACTAATTGTTGTCCAAAATCAAATGAAATATTCTCATGCAAACATTCATCTAATAATGTAAGATAGCCACATAAATCACATACACCAGAAACACATGCATTCAAAAGATAAAATTGCTCATTAGGTGGGTTACAAAATAAATTTGATATAAACTCTTTTACAGTTTCAGGTGGTATATGTATACCACATTCCTGCAACATTTCATTAGTATGCATAGTAGAATGTATAGATTGAAAAACATCATAATGATAATGAAATTGAACATGAGTTTTACAACAATAGGTGATTCTTTCTTTGTTAATCCTTACATACTATGGTTTACATTTTTCAAAAGATCTTTGACTAATACTAATAGTTAACACCTTATCATCCAAAAAAAAATTAATACAATTCTATTTGAGTCATATCTAAAAGGTGTTTTGGATGTGGATCATGAACTTTTGAACCGACTCTTAATTTAAGAACATCTCTTGCATTAGGGGATACTCTTGTATTATCGTGCCAAAATTTTTCAATCAAAGTTTTGACTTCACCAGTAAGTTTCATGTCAGACCTTGGGAGTCTACCACTGAAGGTCCATAAATGGTTTGCCGGATCACTCTCAAAGTTAACTCTTCTCTTTACAGCTCTTGCTAAAGTTTTACGATTAATATTAAGATATCCACTTATGTTTGAAATCATTCTTTTATCAGTAGTAGTTTTGTTTACTAAAGCTATTGTTATTGCTCGTCATGCCACATTACTATCTTTAGAATGACTTTTCTTTCCAATTGTGTTGAAGGCACTAGCAACAGTTGATACAACTTGTTTTAGAGACTCATCCTTCTTCTTAGTTTTCACATAAATGCCTAACCTCTTCATTACTTTTTGCATTTTAAACATTTTAATTAATTGTAACATTAATTGACATTGAAACCCAAATTTCTTATTATAAAAAAATTGTTTAAACAATCTACTTGTGTGTGTCCTAATCTGTCTCGATGAAACCAAACCACGCAGATTGTCTAACACATCAGTTTTTAATTGAAATTGTTCATTTATTTCATTATCATTTAAATGAGTTTCTTTTTCAATTGGTGTTTCTATGTCTACATTTTCATTATTGATTTCAATCTGAATTGGTGTTTCATTTTCAGTTTCAATTGGGGTTTGACTTATAGTTCCTTTATCATTATGATAAACATTACTAATTTCTGAAATTAAATGTGTTAATCTATTTTCAGGAATAAAATTTAAATCATTTCTATTGTAACTCACTTCTAGCAAAGCATGAATATCTTTATCAGAATAAGATGTAACAGTTGGATTTGAAGACATACCTGTATCCAATACTGGATTCGAAGATGCACCTGATTTTGCTTCTTCAACCTCTACATCCATTATCATGTCTTCATTATCCTCCTTTTCTGAAACAATTGTTGAACTCGATGCTCCAACATTATTTGCATTTCGAAGTCTCTCTCTTCTTTCTCATTGTCGTTTTGCCTCCTCTCTATTTTGTGCAATCTCCTCGGGTGTCAGAACCTTCATTGACCTCTTTCTACATTGGTTTGATCCCATTTTTGCACCAAAATTTGAATTCAAACAATCTTTTCTGAATGTGAGATCCAATGTAAGACAAAAAAAAGGAATGATGGCAGAAATATTATGTTTGTCTGCTGCAAATCAATAGAATACAACATCAAAAGTTGCTAATGATTAGATCAGGCCCACAGTCTGGGTTTTTTTTGCTGCAACGGTTATTTAAGAAATGGGCACCCGCTCTTAATTTACAAAATGGGCGCCCATTTTTTGAATCTAATAACGGGCGCCCAATTTGTAAATCTATGGGACTGTTCTTAGATTTACAAAATGGGCGCCCATTTTTGAATTTAAATAACAGGTGCCCGATTTGTAAATCTATAGGCGGGAACCTTACCTCCTGCCTTGGGTTTTGGTTTGGGATAGGCTTGGTGGGACCAAGCCTGTGCTTCAACCTGCAAAAAAATGACTAAGGAATTACATAGAAAAATTTCTGCCTTGCCATAATTTTTAGAACAACTTCCCAGATGAATTTTTTTATAAAATGAAAACCCATTTTAGTTCTTATTGTGCAGATTATAAAAATATAAACTTTATAGTGATATGATAAAATTTAATATTTATACAATATTTATTAAGCCAAAGTGGTACCTAAGCTTGAAATACCAAGATTAACTAAAACTTTAATAACTTTTTTAATTTTTGGTTTTTTGAAAAATGAGTTATATGTGACCAAACTAGATAGAATTCTTTTTAATTATTTAAAAAAAAATTTGAAAAAAGGTGAAGTTATCATCAAATTATGGTGTCCATACACTAGAGGTTTCAAAAATGTACTTTATAGTCAATTAAAAATTAATAAAAAAAAAAAATTCAATAAAAAATAAGAAAAAATATCTTGACCAATCTTTAGTGTTTTAGATACCTTTTCCCAAAAGGATTCCCAAAATACATTCATTTACTTCAAAAAAGGGTGTATGTACATGCATAAGGTGTGGTCCTGAAACAAGCATTTTGAAAAAGTGGTTTTTAGACATGCATACTAAAATTCAATTTATACCATGTGGGTATTAAAAAAATTACATATTTGAAAACTAGATTTCGAGCACTAAATTTGATATTACTAAATTTTTTCAAGATTCAATCTTTAAGTGCTTCAAATTTGGACATCAATTGACAGAAATTTTGAAAAACAGGAAAAACACTTCCACTTTTTGGCCAAAAGTGGGACTCAACTTCTTGCAGCGACCCAACAACCCAATATTATAGGTTTTTAAGAAGATAGACTTGATAGAATCTTCAAGAATATTACTCCTGTTGTAGTGCTAGGCCTTGCTTCAAATGTTATAGATGAGTTAAGCTAAATGGGACAAGTCTTGTGGAATTCAAAATAATAATACAATGTTCAACATGAAGGAAATGCAGTTGAATAAGAAGAATACACACTAGATCAAAGATCTAGCATTTGGATAAGCATGAATGTCATGTTTACACTAGCTATAGGGAATGGATATTCCCACACAGATCTGTCACCTGCCTGCTTTTGAAGCAAATGCTAAAACGATCTCTGTACAAAATGTTTGAAGATAATTTCATGTCAGATTTGACAATTCCAAAGAAAAAATATTATACTTCAATATTACACATAATGTTAATCATAGAAGAGACCCTTGCAGTTGAAGCTGAAAACTATCTGTGTAGTTAAAACACAGACCCATGAACTATGCAATTAAAGTTATCAAGTATAAGAAGATAATACATATATTAGCACTCATTATTATGGTTGCAATCATTATTATGGATAGAAAATATAGTGATGAGTTGTTAACATTCAGAAAGGTAGCGATTACCTTTACTAATGAACACCCATGCATGATTAGAAGCAACAAGGCAGAGTTTATGTTTTGAAGATAACTAGAAAGGTTAAGAATAACAATGATAGTATTAAAAGCAACAAGCCCATGTCAAAAGTAGCAATCAATATACTTAAGGAGTAGCGATTATTACTAAAGGAACAATGAATAATGTCTATGGAATAGTGAGTATACTTAACAAGTAATCTTGGAAGGTGTCAAAGAGCATTGGAATCTTTGAGAAGACAAGGTTCCTAAGGAAAGAAGAACATGGCGATGCAGACTAGTTGATGAAGAAGAATGGTGCTTTGGAGAAAGTAGACATAGAGAATGCAAATGTGCATGAGGGAGAGATCCTAGAAAAGGATGAGGTTAAGACAAGTTTTCCATTGGGAGGAAAAAGAAAAAAAGAGCGACAATCAAGTGTTGAAGAGAAAGGAGAACCTAATGCCAAAAAGGTTCAAAAGGTTGGAACAGAGGAAAGGACATAGATTCTGATGAAGACAAAAAAAGATCAAGTCTTGGAAGGCTTGAAGAGAAGGTGATGATTCTTATTGGGACTATACTATGTCCATTGAACATAGGGAAGAAGATGGGGCATAATTTTTTCCCCAAAACAGTGAGGTATGAGGCTAATGAGATAGCCACTAAAGGAGAGTTAGAATGCCAAGACAAATGGAAAGGGCATGAAGAGATGTTGCAGGCAACATCAGTGGTCTCAAGGTGTGAAGAGACTAACAACAAAGATAAAATGGTGATGAAGGGCCAAGAAAAGGTCAATCAAGGTGTTTACACTCCAAGCATGGAGATGAAGTATGGAAATGTGAAGGAACTCAATTTTTTTTGGGTTCTTATTCTAATTTTATTGTAGGTATATGTTTCTATTATGGATATTCCTAGTATGGTGAAGATGGAAATGGTTGGAAAGGGTCATATGTTGGAAGGAGCTTGTGATTGCTTCTTGTTTCTAATTGTTTGTTTGATGGGTACTAATCCAAAAAAGAAAAGAAGAAGGTACAAGAAGAAGCAGGCAGGGGGTTTGAACCTCCAAGAAGTTCACATGAAGATGGGCAATAGGTATTAGAAGGAAGCATTGTGCAGAGATAGACATACCAAGGTTGAGGGAGTAGCAACATTGGGATCCAGAGGTCAAGAGCGCATAGGGATTGAAGTAGACAAAGATGCAGCAAGACTGAAGAGTAAGGCACTTCAAGGACATGAAAGTGCATTTTCTGATGTTTCTTTTGCAGTTACACTAGTTCCAAGGGACTTGAAACAATTTGAAGCCTAGGAGTATGGTGCCGGGGCACAAAGGGCTACAAGGGTCACTAGCAAGACATAAGGATGAAACCATGAAGAACATAAAGGAAATAGGATATATTGGACCTACAAGATCATTCAAGGATGTAATATGGATATTCAAGACATTTGTTTGTAAATGAAAAGTTAATATGACAATATTTTTATATTCTTGTAATTGAGTAGACGGTCGGTTTTAAATGTCTCATTTAGTTTGAGGGAAGTTCTAAAGGTGGTTGGTCATTGTTTGGGTCTTAAAAGAGACCTATTTTCATTGTAAAAGGATATTAGAACACGGGCTTGGTCGAAGAGACAGAGATATCTAAGTTTATAAGCAATAAAAAGATATTTTAATTCTTTACTTTTTTTATTTTCCAAAAATGCAGTCACTTTCCTTGCATTGTACGTAACCTTAATGTATATATATTGAACTATTATTGGTTTGAGGTGTCAGAGGAATGAACTAGCTTTCATTGAGCAGTGGAAACATCCCATTTGGAGTTGTATAGAGGGAAAAATCTGATTTTTGGTGAAAACAGTCAAAACCCTCTTCTAGGGTAAACCGAGAGTGTAGATATGTGATTCCTTGCATAGTTTCACATTGAATAAGGAATATTCATGTGGGGAGATAATAAAGGATAGTTTTTATATTACTCCTGGTCATTTTAAGAGGATGATGAAATGAATGCACATGCCATGGAGTCAAAAGAGTGACTGGATTGTCACAGAGAGCAAAGAGGGTTGATTGTTACAGTCAAAAGTTTGAAGGCTTTGTCCATACTTAAAATGTGTTTGGGACATGGAGGATTAAGGGAGATGAAGATATGTGTGTCTAAAATAGGGAGGAACCTTTAATAAGTCAAATAATCTCATTGCAAGAGTAGAGCAATCAAAGTTGTAGAGGTGGACATGACTGTCTCAGAATGACAGTGACTTTGTAAGTTGGATTACCTTGTTTAAAAGTTTTGTTAAATGGAAGAAATAAATTAATGGATTGGTATGAGTGTGGAAAGAGTCTATAATTATGTTAGGGTGTCTTTTGGATGAGAAGACAAAGTCAAAAAATTCTTAGGGGGAATGGTATGATGATTGTCCCAAGTAAGGAGTCATAAGTTACAGAGTCACTGTCTTATAGGATAGTCAATTGTATTTTATTTGTAGACTAGAGGGTCAAGGTTTTAGTTCCATGAACAAAGGATTAAGGGTTCCATAGGGGCTTGGGTGTAGAGGAATCCTTTGGTTCAGTGCTAAGTCTCTATTCAAGAGTCTAGTGGGAGTGAGTGCATGTGGACAGTCATAGAAAGTGGAAGAATGTTGGAGTCTAGGTGAAGGATCAAAGGGCTAGTATGCCTTGAAGAGAAGATTGATCTCATGATGTGTGGGATGGTGTGTTACCAAGTGGTGAGAACTCAAATTTGTAACATGATTTGGATTGCAACACGTAAGACAAAATAGTGAATAAGACAAAAAGTCCTAAGGCAGCGATAAAGAAAAAGTAAGTTATTCCAAATAGGGGTCATTGGTAAAAGAGGTGATTAGAAATGAAAGGATGCCTTCTTTGGAAAGAAATTCATTCCTTATGAAGTATTGAGTCTCCTCTTTTAAATATGAAGATACAACTATGGAATAAGAAGTGTATGGAGAAACAATTTGTGAATAAGAAGTAAAATATTTCTTAAAGTAAGTGAATGAGATATAATATGGAATAAGAAGTAGGTGTTTTTAACCATTGAATCTATGTCATTGGTTTAGTTTGAGCTTCACTTGGTTTCAAGAATAGTTTAATATTCTCTACTTAACAAGGCCAACCATGTGAAGGTGGAAGCTCATTTGGCCCCTCCCCCCCCCTAACATCACTCTAAATTCCCCATTAACATCTAATAACATTCATTCATTCATTCATCCATTTTTGAAATATAACATTCAATCATTATAATCACATAACATTCATTAACACATAAAATTCACTAACACACAACATTCATGAATAATTCATTAACACATCATTCATCAACATTTACTAGTACAAAATTACATCCATTAAGCCACTGTTCTTTCATTAGCAAAAAATGTTAATTACAATCATTTATTTTTTTGTTTCTTGCTCATTTTTTTAAGGTAACAACTAAGAAGAGAATCAATATCCTCATCATTCCCCTCCTCTATTACTTCTGATCTCAACACATGTCTCCTCCTCATGTGTTCAGGAACAAGAGGTTGCTGCGCCAAAGGGGTTATGCCACAATAACAACTACATGGGTTAAATTCACACCATTTTATATTAGTGTTACAAGTATTTCATCAATTAAAAGAACTATAAATCAAAAAAGAAATTTAAAAGAACAAAACATATATTTTATTTACCTAAATGTGCCACATCATCTATATGGTGATCACTCCGAACATCCTCCACTCATTTAGCATGACATTTTGTATGCTCTAAAATATACACAAAAAATGTTACACCAATTTCAATTTAAGATGTTAAATTGTATTAATAATTACATAATTAATTTTCAATAGCAAATGAACACCTCCATTGACACTATGATACACATCAGGGCCTTCGTCATGCAGCATATGTTCTGTGTTAGGATTATGATGCTACATTGTAATGTCATGCACTTTATTATCATTGTTTGCTTTTTAAAAACAAAAATAGTCAATTTATGTTTGAAATTAACATCAAATAGATTGTTGCTCAAGTATTCAATTTCAAATATTTTTCATTTGGCATATTTACATGTTCAAATGATGCAGGAGACTCTTGGGTTGGGCCAGTGGAAGCTTGGCATAGGCATTCAACCACAACTTGATAGCCTTCCTTGAAGGCAATTTTTTTGTGTTCTATCATGGCCTCTAAATTAAATTCCGAGCCTTGCATTTTTTGATTAAACAAAATTATTTGCAATTTATAAAAATTTTGATCCGGAATTCATTTACTGCTACTTACAATTCATGCTTGAATTTTCGAATAACCACCAAAGCCAAGTTTATGTTGCCCACTATTTTGCAGTCTGGCCTTTGTTGCCTTTGATGTGTCCTACAACCTATGAAAAGTTTGAAATATGTTAGATGATATAGATATAAAGATCACTAATTAGTGCATTATTACATTCTACTAATAGTTAATACTATCACATACCTTCTTCTCTCATTTACTGGTGTAATTCCTCTTTGAGTATCCCCTTTCTCCTTTGCATCCAAAATAAATTCATTCCAATGCCTCACTGAAATAAAGGGAGGACACTCGTACTTTGGGTTCTGGACGAGACTCCTATATGAGTCCCTCACAGTTTTAAGATGTTTGACATCTTTTTCTAAAATTTTCTTCTCCTAAAAAATGTTACTACCAAAATCATGCTCTAAATCTTTTATGAGCTGATCTTTTAATTTTTTTTCTTGTAAGTTCCACCTTTCAAGAAAAAACACAAAATTGTTAGATAAAAAAATTAACTAAAGTTGTGTACCTTGAATATAGTAAAAGAAAATGCCTGAATGAAAGGAAAAATAGTGTACCAACTAATGATATGAAATAAAAACACTGGGATAGGGTTAGTTCACTTATGATGTTCCACCTTGTATGTATGGTGGGCCTGAATATCTTCAATGTCAAGTCATATAGCATCTTATAAAACTAATCGTTTCCTACAAAAATGTCATGGGATCATCAATCCAAAACTTTCTATGAATAAGTAAATGCCAATTACAATATAAATAATAATAATTTTAAAATACATGGAAGCTTAAGACATTTTAAAGGCATCAATTCTTTATCGTCCATCAACAATGACATCTGCATAACTCCCGTGCTAGAAACACGGATAGATCCAGGAAACGATGGTGAAAAATCACTAATACAGGTACTCTGATCTATATCTGGAGTAGCAGTCATTGGTGTATCTCCTATTGCACAAAAATAATCTACTATGAGATACACCCAAGATTAAAGTACAAATTATCAAATCATTATTAGCACAAAATCAAATATAGAAAAATAAAGATTTACCAGGCATAGACCATGAAGACATCGATGTTTCCATGCTCCTTGTTGCCAATATTGCTCTCATCAATCTCGAATGGTCGGTCGACCTTCTAGGAGTATTCGCCTGCACTTGATGACATGAACAATACATTGTTAGAAAATACATTTTGAAATAATAAAAGTAAGAGTAGCTTTCAATAAAATTTGAGTGAAGATTTTCTTAGCATAGCACGCAAGCAACATCAGACTTGAATTCAGTCAAGTAACATTTGAGGTATTAATCTATAAAATTGATATTTTTTACCACCGAACAAGGAAGAGATAATAAGGGGTCATTGTAGAGATAAAGCATTGGTATTAAGTCAGTGATAAGGAGATGAGACAGTCATTGTAAAAGGAAATCACAGTACATGCTCAGTGATAAACAAGAAGAATATAAGAAAATTAATAATTTTATTGACTAAGGTAACAAACATTGAGAATAAGAATAAAAGGTCTAATATTTATGTAAATTTTTTATATTTATTAGTAAACAATGAATCATAATTTAATATCAATTATTTATTATATATATAGGGTGTATGGACTTATACCTGCTGATCCATGTCACTATGCAAGATCCTCGTCAAAGGGGTTAAATTTCCTGCATGTGTGAATCATTTATTTTAAGTTAGCTAAAAAATACATGATACATATGCTACAAATTATGTAGAAGACAACATGAACAATATGCAAGATCTTAAACATGAACAAATTACCTTTACCTTATATATGGAATGCAAGATTTTCAACAGAAGGGGCGATGATGTGTGTAGTCAATTGCCTATTTCCAAAAAGTGTGACAATCAAATAAAATATATACATGTATCAACAATAATTAATTGAGCATCATAAGCAATACATTGGTAATCATAAATCACATATGTTGTAATCATTAGAATTAAACACAATAAATTAATGTTACCATGCCATTAGAGTTGAATATAAATATATAAATATGTAATCATTAGAATTGAAATCAATAAATCAATATTAAATATATATACTAATCAATATAAATATATATAAATAATTAAATCACATACCTTGTACATTTCAATCATGTCATTGATCATCTTCTTCATCCATCTCATCATCATCATCATCATCACCACCACCACCACCACCTTCTTCTTCATCATCATCATCTTCTTCTTCTTCATCATCTTCAGTATCTTCTTCTTCCATCACATTATACTTTACCGACCTTCCTCTTGGATCATGTCTAACAACAAATGACCAACCCGGTTTATGTGGAACCTCTAAGTAAAACACTTTCTCACATTCGCTTGGAAAAATATAGGGCTCATCTCCAACTGGCTCAAAGGACCTTGTATTAATCATTGTAAATCTATTATCATGTTGAATAACAGTTCTATCAAATGTAAAAAACTTTATTATAATATTGCATGTATATGACAATAATTCTGGGGTTTCTTCCTGATTCTTCCACGGAGGAGTCTTTGAATCAGTTTATATAAATATATTTATGGTGGCTTGTCCACTTTGGCTTAAAAAAAAAGTTCTATCAAGATCATTTTGATTCAGTCGTAGCCTGTACCATTTGATGACAAATAGAACTAATTCAAAGGACTTAAAGTCACACTCAAGTATATCATCCAAGATGTCATAGTATCAATTTTGAGATTGTTGAGAATGTATGTCATTTTTAGATGATATATTAGTGATCTCAAAGACTACAGTTATCCCAGAATCACAAGTTTTCTTCGTGTCATCCAACTTTTTTATGCAAAATTTGTGGCAATGATAGTACATAGCTTTGTGGTGCTTAACCTGCAATTTTTTAAGCATGTGAAAATTATTTGCATCATGAGTTGATATGAAACATATGGGTCATGATCATTAATAAATTTTTATGTACCTCTCTACCTCTTAAACCATATGCTAAATCAATTACCATTGGCGTAAAATTGAAATCTCCATTACGATGAGCTTCTCAAACTAATGAAGCAAAACCTTCCCATGTTAATGAGAAATCATTTTGTTGACATCGTTCAATCCATACTGTCATCCAATCAATATTATTCACAATATACAAATGTATTGCATCCCACTCTCAACCAACTGTATAAAAAAAATAGACCAATTACAAATAGCTTATATTGAAGATTTATAAGAATTAATTAACTATAACATCTTATAATTACCTCTCACTTTCGTCAAACTACCTTTCCCCATCAAGTATTCCTCTTAAAATTTGTTAATGGAGTTGGGATCCCAAATACAATCTACATGGATCTTTGCTGCAAACTTAAGAAGATATTCACTAATGTACACCATGGTCTGGTATACCATATATCCCTCCACCATAGAACCCCAGGATGTGCTCTTTGTCGAACCAAGCCTTTTAAAAATTTCAAGTGCCTCTCAACTATACACATTGACCTAGTTTGTATAGGTCCACACAATTCAATCTCCTCAACTTAATGTATGAGGTAGTGTTCTTGTGCATTGAAAAAAGTTGAAAGTAGACACTTTTGCATTTTACACATAAGATGAGAAATTTTTCTCTTCCAATATTTTATATCTTCTTTATTGATTTATTTTAATGACGATCACCTCATGTATTTTCCAAGATCATATATAACTTGTTTGACACTGTTGTTGAAGTGGTGTGGGAGAGATAGAGGTAGAATGTACTGAAATAATTGTAAAATGATCTTATCAATATTTTATAAAATACAATGAAAACTACATAGTATACAAATATATAGTGAATACAAAATAACATGAATTACCTTAATAAATGTATGTCAATTATGTGTTTTCATCCCTAGCCCAAATTCACTTTTCTTTGATATGAGATTGTTTATGTTCGCAACAAATCCTGTGAGAAATCATATTTTTTTATGACTTCTTTTATAGCAATGCTCTGCTACTCCGACAATAACCAAGTAAGGGCACTTATATCAATCTGGTCTCCATTATTATTTGATCAAATGACATTTTTCATTGTATGGTTGGATTCTTCAATGTCACTACAAATTTTGACAATTTTGTCTTTGTCACCCATTCCATCCAATATTTTCCATATTGTCTCTATTACATTCTTTCCAATATGAATAGCATGAAACAAATGCACGATTGAGAGTTTCTCATAGTACGACAACCTACTAAATTGTGTAGGATAACTTTTTAGTCCTTTTGGAAGTTGGTCATTAATGCCTTGACAACCTTCACGAGCATCAATTACATCATCAGTAAATAAAACACAATATAAAAATATAAATTTCAAACAAAAACCATCAGATGGAATGACATTACCTCGACGATTTATTCTATTGTATTCCAACTTCCATATGTGAGGTGTCATTCTCTGTGGCTTTGATGTAGTCTCTTCTTTCCCATTGAAAAGATGTTTTTCGATAATTCAGTACTTATGATTTTTGTTGAGAAAGTGTCTTATACTCATCGAACACATGCTTTCCTAATTTTTTTGTATGACTAGATTTCATCTTTGGACCACAACTTGGACATGCAAATTTTCTCTTTGTCTGAAGACTTACAAGATTGTGTATAATTGGATTAAATATGTTAATTTTGTGTTGGAAGTATAACATACCAAAAAAGAGGTGTTAAGAAAAGAACATACCACAAAAATGTGTTAGTCTGGGGGCATCATGTATTGTCCATACAAGCATTGCGTGGAATTGAAATTGTCTTTGTCCTATTGGTCTAGAGATGTCAAACATAGTGACCCCAATTCCATAACACCATAACCTTGTTAATAAGGGGCTTAATATATACATTCATATGTTTAACTTGGTACTTACCTAGTTGAATGAACACAAATATTACATAATTATTATGACCATTTTGATGGATTATTTATAATAAATTAATTTAGATGACTATTAAACGAAAAAATACTCAGAAAAATCATTTTCAATATTATGTGCTCCCTCTTTATGGACATCCAAAGAGGAATGTTATTGTTGATAACAAAAATAGGCCACACCAAGTAAAAAAATCTCATTTCTCCAAATGGATTGACACCGTCCGCTGCCAATGAAAGCTTGAGATTACGAGGTTCTTCTTTAAAGTGTGGCCAAGTTTCCTCTATTTCTTTAAATGTCGAACCATCCGCAGGCATTCTCATAATGTCATCTCTACTTCTATTGTGTGCATGGTAATTCATAAATTGTGCCAAGCTATTGCACCTGAATAATCCTTGCAGACATGGAATAATGGGAATATACCAAAGAACCTTGTGAGGCACCTTTTTTGTTATTTGATCTGATCGATATCTACTAATATGAAAATCAGGGCATTCTGTTGCAAATTCATGTTGTTTATGATATATAATATGATCATTCAGATATGCATGTATTATTTGATACTCCATTCCAATATCTTTCATAATGGTAGATAATTATCAGTACAAGCAAGGTAGAATGTTTGATGGTGGTAACAAAAACTCACCTATCAACCTATGACCAAAAATATAATTTGTTAATGTAAAGAATATTAATTGGTACATGCTTCACCCTTTGTTAACTGTAAGAAAATTAAAACTAAAAAAAATGAAAAAAGATGGCATAACTTAACATACATGTGATTGCTACGTTGGATAAACCATTCATAACCTTCAAGTTCACCAACAAAAATACAGTGCAAGAAGAGTTGTTTGGGAGCCTTCGTATAGGGGCTCATATGCCTTATCAAGTATAGGTACATCAAGGTCATCTACATCATCATCATCATCTTGATCATCGTGACATCCTGATCATCGTGATCTTCTTCCATGGGATTATTACCTTCTACTTCAATATTCACACCTCCATGTTCCCTCATTTGGAAATCCACATTCTCCAGATTGTCATGGTCCATAACATGAAACCCAGGGTGGTTGACCTATATCAAAATGATGACCTTAAATTAACCATGACCATGATGTCATCATAAAGTTGTAATGTGGTAATTCATTTCCCATTAACTTTAAAAGAAATACATACCAATGGATGAAATTTGTTTCCCCCTTCAATGTGACCATTTTGCCTACAATGTTCCTCAGCTATTTTGATTAGATATCTTCGAGTCTTTAAGCCCTTGCAAATTTTATAGGGACAATAACATTTTCCATCACCTTTTCTTTTAAAGTTAGACCACAATCTAGCAATTGTCTCCTTATTTCATTCTGGGTTGATATTGTTAGACATGGTCTTTCTTGAATGGAATGACTCGTTGGTGGAATAAGGATGATTTGTTTGCAACCTGCAGATACAGACATTGAACAACCATTTTATTAACTCTAATTGTCTTAACACAAAGTGACATTTATCATAGCCATAGAAACTTGATTATTTTTAAATGGAATACACCAAGGAGTACCATCAGAAATATTAACCATTTACAATTATGAACAGTAAACCTAAATCAAATAGCTCATTTTTTTATCAGCATGTGTAGTCTTTGTGTATATGAAAAATGAATGAAATATCAAGATGAAATAAAACAGTGAACAAAATAGTATTCCACATAGAGTGAATGAAATATACTATCAAAAGAAGGTGACAAAATCCTGTCACCAAGCACAGACATAGGAAATCAAAAGGGACAAAAGACAATAAATAAGAAAAATCATTACGACTATAGAAAAATCATTAAGACTATAGAAATGGACAATTCTGATGCTTTTCCATTACAACAATTGAGCATTCATCATTTGGTATATGAATAGGTGAAAAACATACAGATTTGACAAAAAATTACTGAGAATTAGACCCAATAGCAAATGGACTTGTGATGATTTTCACAATAGTACATGTGTTGCTGGGTTAGCTCCCAGTAATGCTTAGGCAAATCTACATGTTCATCACCTATGCATATGAAGTGGCTCTAATGGTAGATACGGTCATTGAACAACTATTTTGTCAACTCTAATTTTGTGAGAGGATCAATGGAATAATCACAAAAAGAAACATGCTTTGTCAACAATGTTCAAAATCATTAGGACTATAGAAAAATCATTAAGGCTATAGAAAATCAAGTTCTATAAATGAAAATTTTTTATGCTTTTCCATTACAACAATTGAGCATTCATCATTTGGTACTTCTTGGTGTATTCCATTTAAGTATGTCAAGCACAAAGTATTCCATTTAGATATGTTCAAAATTTTGCCAGTAATGATTTGCGAAATGCAATCATGTAAAACACAAACTAATATTATTATTGATATGAGAAGAGGTCAAAATAATATTCAAAGTATTATTATGAAATTTTCATGTTCATCACATGTGCATCTACCTTCTCTAATCACACAATCAGTGAATATGCGTAGGTGACAAACATGGAGATTTGACAAAGCAATACTGGGAGTTAGACTCAACAACAAATGGACTTGTGAAGATTTTCATAATAGTACATGTGTTGCAAGGTAAGCTCCCAGTAGTGCTTAGGAAAATATGCATGTTCATCACCTGTGCATATAAGAGTTGATTAGAGAAGATATATGAATAGGTCCAAAACATGCAGATTTGACCAAGCAATACTGGGAGCTAGACCCAACAGTAAATGGACTTGTGATGATTTTCACAATAGTAGATGTGTTGCAGGGTAAGCTCCCAGTAGTGCTTAGGAAAATCTGCATGTTCATCACCTGTGCATATAAGAGTTGATCAGAGAAGGTATATGCACAGGTAAAAAACATGTAGATTTGACCAAGCAATACTAGGAGCTAGACCTTGCAACAAATGGACTTGTGATGATTTTCACAATAGTACATGTGTTGCAGGGTAAGCTCCTAGTAGTGCTTAGGCAAATCTGCATGTTCATCACCTATGCTATAAGAATTGATCAGAGAAGGTATATGCATAGGTAAAAACATGTAGATTTGACCAAGCAATACTAGGAGCTAGACCTGACAGCAAATGGACTTGTGATGATTATCACAATAGTACATGTGTTGTAGGGTAAGCTCCCAGTAGTGCTTATGCAAATCTGCATGTTCATCACCTATGCATGTGAAGTGGTTCTAATGGAAGATACAGTCATTAATGAAGGCCCACATAACCTCTCTTTTGGTCTTTGTTTCAATCAATTTTATTAAGTTTGAACACAAATATCAAAGTCTATGTGAAATAGAACACCCTTGGCCTAGGGAATCTAGTGCATGGAGAAAGATGTAAAATCTTTGTGTTCCACATCCAATATACCCTCAAACCTCATTGGTTAATGGGAGAGGGGTTGTAATTTATATGTCTCCATGTTTTCATAAGACCATGCATCTGTTGGAACATGCATTGGATGAAGGGAAGTGATATGATACTATCTCAGACTAAGAAATGGTAGTATTAGTGGAGTGTGAATGAGTTTATTCATTCAATGATATCTAATTTAACTCTTACCATTAGAGATGCAAGTGATTTTTAGGATTGGTAGTACCAATTTTCTCAAGTTGAAACACTTCGGTAGTAAAAAATTAGTCCCCATTTGGCCCTCAAGGCATCAGTACCATTGCACAATAATTTTAGTGGTTAAAAGAAGAAATGATAATGGCATCTACAACAATAATTGGGCATTTATACATGGGGTTTCCTCAGTGGCCCCATTGCTTGCAGCCTTGGCATTGGTTTTACAAAACATGAGAGGGGGAGCAATATTTTATGGGGAACATGGCCCTTCCATCCTTGGAACAATAGTTAAAAAATAGATGGCAAGACTATGGGGTTGTAGGGATATGGTGAAGAAAGCAGAGCTGGGAACCGATAGGTTTTTACAGCAAGGTAGTATAGGAATAGCTCTAATGAGTACAACTTTAATGGCCCAGAAGAAGATTAGTCCTTTTTTGGAGACATTATGGGAAAACCCAACATTTATGCCCGGTCTCTTAGCATGAGCAATTGCCCAAATGCTAAAGGTCATAACCACCTTTATCGTGGAGAGGAGGTGGGACCTTAAAATGTTTGTGAGTTGAGGGTTCACTAGGGGTGATTTGGTTAATCCTAAGTTAGTGGATTATTTAAATGACCTATAAAGGTCCATAAAGTTGTAATGTGGCCATTAGAGCCTTTAAAAGTTGTCAAGAGCACTAAAGGTGCTAAAACTTGTAATTTGCCTATAATGGCAAAATGGGCCTAAAAAGGCTTAAGTTGGGGTTAGTAAGGGTCTAAGAGTTTAAGAAGGATATTAAAAGTTCCTTAAGAGGTTGATAAAAGGCATAAGGGTAGAAGTTGTCAAAGTTGACAACTGGTTGTCAACTAGACAACAAAACATAAACAAAAAAAACTAATCATAACAGTCATCCTAACTAACTGTTACTGGTCTAAAGAGGTTGTAAACCAGTTTGGAAGGCTATTAGTGGTATATGTACGTGACTTTTTAGAGAAGAGGAGGAAGGGGAGGTTTATGGTCAAGTAAAGATCAATAGAAACAATGTATATTGTATTTTGATTCAATAAAATGTAATTTCTTTGTTAATTCCATGTCACTGCCCGTGAGGGTACAGTCTCCTTTTGGGAAGACTTAAGAGTCTCCTTTCTTTGCAATATGGGTTGAAGTTGACGGTATTATTTTTTTTATTCATTTCAACATTGTTTTGAATGATTGAGTGAAGTATTTAAAGGTGTTTAACACTATTTTGCAATGATTATTCCTCTACAGTCAAGGAGAACAATAGTTAATAGCCTTGTGATATCAGTGATTATGTAAGATCCCTCACTACCATGAATGGTAGGATAGGTGGAAAGGGGATATTTTGATATGTTGAATGTATTCAAATGTATTTTTTTGCAGGATGAACAGGGGAGAAGAGTTAGAGAACTCGGATTGCTTGGAAGTTGCCAAAGGAGGGTTACTTATGTTGGGACCAGTCATGGTCTAGGAGTTTGGGCCATTGGAGAATTGATTTTTATTACATGGATGGTCATGATATGATCATAGAAGGGTGTCAGATCCACTGAGGGGTTTTAGAAGTGTCTGGAGGTGTTTGGTTGAGGAAGCCCTAGGGTTATAGGCCTAAAATGGAGGGTTTTGTTATTGGGATATTAAAACTTAGTGTTTCTTCCTAAAAAATTGGAAATCCTTCGATTGAGGTTATATGTTAACTCTGTTTTGGGGTTAGGAAGTTTGGGAAGGTGTGAAAAGAGGATTTGCTTTGTATTTGGAGACCTTTTGGAGGGAAATACACAATACACCAATCATTGTTTGGATAGTTGGTCCAAAGAAGTGATATCTGATTTTGAAGTATGTTTTAAAACTTCCAAAAGGGTATCCAAATATAGTTTTAGTTTCCAAATTATTTTGGAGAAAAGATTTGTAAACCTTGAAAAACCATCAACATTTTGGAGTAATATTAGAAAACCAATCAAAATATCCTGAAATTAGCGATCTTTAATTTTCCAATGGCTAATATTTAGAAGTGTTCTAAAAAATCCAAGTTTCATTAGATGGCGTGTTCACACAAATTCTTGAAGGGGCATATGAATCTTCAATTTCTAACATTTCCCCCCTTCTCTTCATAACCATGGAGTAGATAAGTAGCCATTGTATAATATTTGGAAATTGTGTCATATGAATCTTCAATTTCTAACATTTCCCCCTTCTCTTCATAACCATGGAGCAGATAAGAACAGTTGAATTTACCTTGTAATTATACAATGGCTACTTCTGCTAATGGTATGAACTAAGAAGAACTAGATAAAATCATGTTTCTCTTTGAATTGAAATTGTGTCGATTGTTATTGCATTTAATGGATCATACTTTGAGACTAGATAAGATGATCTTTGTGTGAGTTTATAATCTTGTCTAAGACTTTTGTATGTTTTCTTTTTTGACCTTATTTGGATATGTGCTTGGTTGGCCTTCTTTGATAGATACATATATGTTGAATGTGAATTATATACATCCAAACCCACTATTTTCTCATCAATTTTTATAAAGTGTTATTGTCAATGGGCACCATCATATTTTTTCATCTCCTCTTTTTCACATCATTCTATCTTGTTAAAGTTGGAACATCATTCCTAAGGGTGCATAGATCTGCTAATTTCTTAACGGTATCAAAATAGGCGAGTCTTTCAAGACATCTCAATCTAAAAAAATGTTTTCCTAAGGAACCCTAATTTTCAAGAATCATGCATATCATGTAAACCACGTGTGATTTTTTTTTTCGCAAATTTTCATACTACTCAAAGATCCATGTAAGGTAGCTAGACTCTAAATTTTTGTTTTCTCATTTCTGTGATTGTTTTTCACCAAGTTATTGTACTTTTAGGGTTTTTTCATAATTTTGCACAATTTTCAGAATTTATTGGATTTCTTTATATTTTTGGAAGCTTAAGAAAAACCGTTTGATGTAGTATCTGATAAAATCCTTTGGAAAATTATCCCATATCATTATGGTCTCAGAGACCATAATGATATGGGATAATTTGTAGACAATGCATGGCACACAACACTGTTGAATAGAGGAGAGTGTAGACAATGCATGGCATGCAACACTATTGACCTAATCCCTCAAGGAAGATATGTTTATAGATTAGATATTGGTGGTAAATGACTTTAGATTCAACAATCCTTGCCACATTCTTTTAAAAAAATACAAATAAAAAACCAAATATTTAATAAATATTAATCATGTATTTAGTCAGTGAAGAGATGAAACGCGTGCAGAAGAAGCACAAATGTGAAATGGGGTCAACTTACTAACTGAATCAAAGTGTTTGAAGAGTGGTTCTTACAAGTGGTGTCGAGGCTAGATGCATAGGCGGTGTCGACAGATGCCCTCCTTCCCTCCTTCACCTCTGCTTTATAACAAAATGAAATAAAATGAAACCGTATGTTTTTTAAAAAGTTATATTCCCGTGTTGGTCAAAATTACGATGACATGTCATGGTTGTTGTAATTTTGACCAACACAGGAATGGATTTAAAAAAATCAATTTTTTACTTCTATAAACTGACCAAGGAAAACCATTTTAATGTTTGGTTGGAAATGTTGGTCGTAAATGTGGGTCAAATGTACTAGTGCTATGAGATAATAAAGATGAATACTTTGAGGTACCCCTCCAATATTTGAAGAGTCTCTTAACTGCATCCTAATGAACTATACAAATATTATACATGTATCTCGAAAGAACTCCTACTGCTTGGGCATGGTCTAGCCTAGTAGAAACAATAACATACATTAAAATTCCAACTGCACTTTGGTAAAGTACTCTTCTTATGTCTCTCATCTCTAATGGATAAATAGAACAACATGGATTAAACAACTTTGTTCCAATTGTTGATGGAACAAACAATGGTCTACAATTATGCATGTTGAACATTTATAAAACTAAGTTCACATACTTACTCTGACCTAGACATAGCATACTATTCACTCTATCTCTTCTAAGTGGTTGTTTAACACCAAATTTGAAAGATGATGGTAGAGAATAGACCAACTATGTGTTTAAGAGAATAGATTGCTATAGAAGTGTTAGAAACTAAAAAAAAATTGTCAAGTTGGGTTTATTAGAGAGATTCAAAGGTTTTTGGCCAAGCTTTGATAAACTACACAAGTGGATTTTAGAGTTTTGGAACCACATCTTGGATGGGGATGTCCAGATTTATTTTGAAGCTTAAGGGTTTTTTTGTGGTAGCCTTTGAGAATGAATTGGACATGAATAAAATCTTGTGTGATTATTAGTGCATCTAGAAGAATAAGTACTTACTACCATTAAAACCATTCTACCCAGCTTTCATCCCCGCTATTGAATCTTTTGACAAGATCCTGGTTTGTGTAACGCTCCCTAATGTCCCATTACAATATTGGTTAAAAGCTTGCCTTAAAGTTATTGTAACTAATTCTCTAAGTAGATTTTTTAGGGTAAATGAGTGTTCTCTAGATTTTTTTTTAATACTACATATGCATGTATTCTAGTTAAGATGGATTTGATGAACTATGGATTTACTATTGAAATCTACAAATGGAAAATGGATACAAATTATGGATTATGTAGGTGTCTCATTTAGATGTCGAAGATGCTTTCAAATAGGCCATTTGGTGGCTAAATGAGCTAAGATGCAATTGAACGAGCATGCAATATAGTGGAAGGGGGTCTCCCCCTAGCATTATTCAGTAGAAAAAGAAAGCCAAAAAAAGAAAAAGGGAGGTTTTAAGCAATTTTAGGATTCAAAACTCTCAACTTCAAAGGCCTTAGAAGGGACTGCGATAATGAAAAAAGTGTGAATATTGTTTGTTCCTCAGATGTGGAAGAAGAGGGCATAAATGAGTGTATGCAAATTATGGATGGTAGGTTGAGCCCTTCTTTTGATGTGCATAAGAAAGTGTCTCCTTCTTTTGAGGCCTTGGAAGAGAATGAGAAGAGGGTGCAAGAAATGCCTCAGACGATTCTATTGTGAAGGGGTGGGATGATATAGAATTGGAGGATAGTTGGCAAGAAGTGAAGGGGATGAAGGATATAAGGGAAATGAATGAAGAAACTTTTGATGTACTGCTTAGCTCTTAAACCTAAAATGGATAAAAGGAAAAATCATGAACTATTGACTTAGTAATGGATCTCTACACTTGGGTGCCTTGATTCTACAAAGAGGTGGTTCCCTATTTGTAGCCGCTCCTAGTTCAAACTAGGCTCAAAATCCTAGTTGAATAATAAAGAAACTATTTTAGTATTAAAAAAATGATAATTTTGTTAATAAAATAAAATATATTATAATAATATTACTTATATATATATATATTATATTTTATAATAAATATAGTTATTTAAAACTATAATTTAATTTGTGTTACAAAATATATAGATTAAATTTTATTATATTGCATTATTTTATTTTTGTATTTAATAATCTATGTTATAAAATATAATATATAATAATAAATATAATCAAAATATTATTTTTAAAATACATTTAAATTATATAAAACATAACATATTTTTATAACATTAATTTTATTTTACGAATCCATCAATATAAATACATAACATAATATAATCATTTATAAAATATCTATGTGCATTAATTTTGAAAAACACTCCCCACACAAACCCATCTTGGAAGAGATTAACATAAAGACATAATAAATCTTGGATAATTCACATATGAGCTAGAAAATAAATAGCCTAGGAAATCTTACTAATTTATGAGTTTGATTTTCAATTACCACATAAGCTTCTATGACAAGTGGTAAGCAATAAAATTTATATGTCAAATGCATTTGTCCAGATTTTCCAAGAAAAAAATGATGTGGATTAAAAATACAACAAGAAAAATGCTAATTATACGTTCTTTGACAAGTTTTGAAGAGGTCTTGCAGACATTAAAGTTCAATGTGATCTGAAAATCATGCACCGCTTCTTTTTCACTAACTACCAGGAAACAAAAATTGGAAAGAAAATCATAATGGACTAGAGAAAGTTAATAAAATTGATGAATGACAACTACAAAAATTGATAGAGGAGACTTTTTTGGTAGAAAATTTTGGTGGGGAGTTCCTTCTTTAGGGAACAGCTTATTGGCTAAATATCTTATTAGCAATTGTATCTTGGTGTGCAATGGGTACATTGAAGAAATGTGGAAAGTCAATAAGAACAGATCTTGGTCAAACTTGTGTATATACTTGTGTAATACATGAGGTTAATTGGTAGCCTGTGTAGAAAATAATGTTGTTTGTCCAAAAAAGGTCCTAATGGATAAGTGATAGGGAGAGAGAGGGGGGGGGGGAGCAAAAAGGGAAATATATAGGGGGTTGATTGAGAGAGAGTGGGGAGAGATTAGGAGGTAAAGATATATATATATATATATATACATACATATATATATATACATATACATATATATATATATATATATATATATATATATATATATATATATATATATATATATATATGTATACATATATATATATACATATACATATATATATATATATATATATATATATATATATATATATATATATATATATATATATATATATATATATGTATATGTATATGTATATGTATATATGTATATGTATATATATATATATATATATATATATATATATATGTATATGTATATATATATATGTATATGTATATATATATATGTATATGTATATATATATATATATATATATATATATGTATATATAGATATATATATATGTATATATATATATGTGTATATGTATATATAGATATATATATATGTATATATATATGTGTGTACATATATATATATATACATATATATATATATACATATATATATATATACATATATATATATATACATATATATATATATACATATATATATATATACATATATATATATATACATATATATATATACATATATATATATATATACATATATATATATATATACATATATATATATATACATATATATATATATATATATATAGAGAGAGAGAGAGAGAGAGAGAGAGATCTTATATTTTATATTATAATAAATATAATAAAATTAAAATATATTTAACTAGCAGTCACATGCTTTTGTGCGTGCAACGATTAGCCGATAGGAGATTGGATTTTTTAGTGAGTAAAATTAGTTTGTAGAATGCACAAAGTAAATAAAAAATGCTATACATAAAAAATCTGAAACAAAAAATAATATAAATTATACCCAATAAAAAATATATTATTAAATTTCACTAAGCTAACTAAATTTATTTATAAATCTCCAGCTTTGGTCCATTAGTGAGAGGCCCATATGAAAACTTTTGAGTGTCCAAATAATAATTATAAATAATGTAATTCCTCTCCACCCAACTAAGTTGTTTCATCTATGTGCTACTCATTCACTCCACCATGATTTGGTAGCACAAAATTTAGCAGAAGGGGAAGTGGGGATGCATGCATCCATACTCAAATTACCTTGTCATTACAAACCAAATTTAATTAACTTCTCTTATTAAATCCTTAATAAGTTAAATTGAATTCTGATAGCAATATCATAATTTAAATTGATGTAAAAATTATTAAAAAGAATAATAATTGAAACATAAATGAACCCTAAATAGTGCCTCTCCCCCAAATCATATATCTATATATTAAGACCTTTCCTCAAATGCAAATTAACATGTGGATTATAGCTAGGTAGTACATTTGATAATGAAGAAAAATAGCGGGCATTTGGCATAGCGGTTTACTTATTGGCCCACCCTATTGATTTATTTATGATCCAATTAAAAAAAGTCCATCTCATACTCCAACAATCCATAGCTTCTCTTGGATTGTGGGCATATGAAATCAGGGGAAGAGAGGAAACGAGGGGTTTGTCTGTAGTTGTACCATTTCCTACTTCAAATATCTCCATTGGTAGATCATGGAGACAGTAAGTTAAAGTTTTTCTGTATTGATTAAGGGATTTTCAGTTGAGTGAAGAGTGAGAAGAGATGGAAATGGTAGGATCCATGAGGAAATGGGTATCTGAGAATAAACTCACCTCAGTAGGGGCTTTGTGGTGTTCAACAATTGGGGCTTCTCTTGATTATAACTTCTCAAAGCCCTCCATGAAAACCAGTCTCAAGCTTATACATGCCAGTATGAAATTCTCCACATTTCTTGTTACAAATGTCGAGTAGGTACTTCCCAATTTTGTATCAGCTAGGCTGATGTGATGATGGGTTTGTTCAAGTAATGGGGGGTTTTGATGTATACAGGATTCATGCACAAGGAATTACTCTAGCAACACTCTTTGCAGCTGCTCTCCTTCATTTGTACGAGCAGAATGCCCAGGAGAAGCCCAAGAAAAACCATGGCATTGCTTAGCCCTGTATATCTCATAATCATTTGACATTAATGCTCTATAGATCTGCTCTATTTTCCATGTACTCTGGTGTTTCAGAGTTTTTTTATTTCTTATGTAATCAGATTCAATAACTGTATGTAGTTGGACCGATTTCCTCAGTTATGAAGAAATACATTGCCTGCAGTTGAAGTCCTGAGTTTAATTCTTTGTTGAGCTTTAATGCTCTGTCATTAGCTGCTAAATTTTTTTGCATTGCTAATGATAACCAAAGATAGCACAATGACGTTTAACTTAATAAACATAAAACATTGAGACCTAAATTCCTACTAATGATAACCAAAGACCACACAATGATAATTGAACTTAAACTAAACCAAGGGTTGCAAAGCAGCAAAGCTCTTGTTACAGAGTGGAAGAGTTGCTTTGTTTATTTATTTTTGACAGATGTTATAGTTGCCAAGCCTGATAGACATGTATGCAAATTTGCAAAACATGGATAGGGCCTAGATATACACTAAACACACAGCCCCAGACAATGTTTTCAACCAATGATTGACTCAAAAGGTTGCATAAACTAATAATGAGGAACGCTAAAAACAATAGCAATGATAATTAAATGAATGTGAAAGAAAAACGGTAGTAGCATGGTTGTAGGAAAATCCACAAAAAGGTGCAACACCCAGCAACGGTCTACGTGTTTTGTTACAAAGAATGGCCACAAATGTCACCCCATACAAAAGATTAAATCCCTCAAAGAAATATCTACACAAAGGCTCCAAAGACTATCAGTCTCAGAATCAGGACAGAGGGTTATGGCATAGTTTCGGTGATTCTAAGTATGTAGATTTTCTTAGAAACAAACAAAGCAACCATTACCCAACAACATGATTATTGCATAAATATTTTCACCATAAACCATAAGCCTACAATAAAGAGGGAGCTTGGAACACTGTTTGAACATCCATCAAACCATAGCATAGTGAAGGTACATTTATGTCAAGTGTTAAGGTTGGAATGTGCTGGAAGATACACATGCCAATAACAATAACTCAAATGATGATTCAGTGAACCAAGAATGAAGGCATTTTTGATTTCATCAATATTAGAAAAATCAATGTCCCTAGTTCTATAAAATTTTCTAGAGCAATCATAACAAAATAATTTTAATTTGTTTTTATAAACAAATCCCAAACAAAACCCATCAAATTAGGTGGTAAAAAATAGAGATGGCAGTTAGAATTAGAAACACTGAGATAACTGCCAGAATTAGAGAATTAGAAACTGAATAATAAAAAATAATCACAAAAATAGGAAGTTAAGTTCATTATGGGGAAAGCCTAAAAATAATGTTTTAGTTCATTATTGGAAAAATAAAAAATAGAAGAAGGGCTGACAATTTACCAGCGATAAAATGTAATTTTCGGGGGCAAAGCTTCCACATAAAGCCTATCGGCTTAAATATATAATTTTATAATATATACATTAAATATATTATTTAAAAATAGGAAGAGAGGGAGTGAAAAATAGAATAATAATTTTATATAACCATTTAATATATTATCTTAATATATAATATTTTTTTATATGTATTTAAATATAGTATTATGATGTATCTAAAATATTTTAGTAAATACACATTTATATTATATAAGTTTTTGACAACATTCTATTAAAATAGTTAATAAAGTATTATTGATAATATAATATAATAGCATATAAAAGATATATTATACTCATTAATTTTTTTATTTTTATGCTTGTGAATGTGTTTGATTGGGTGAAGCTAATGCTTTGCAAGTGGACAAGGTGGTGTGGACAAAACCTGCAAAGGGGTGGGGGAAAGAAAATTTTGATGTGGCCTCAAAGGGGAATCCTGGACCATTTGGAGTAGGTTTCATTATTTGGGATTGGAAGGACAACATCGTAGCATTAGGAGGGAAGAGACTTAATGATGGGACCAACGATGTGGCAGAAGCTGAAGTGGTTGTATTGGTTGTCAAAGTGGCTAGGATTTTGGGGGCCACAAAGGTACACTTGGAAGGAGACTCACAAGTCCTCATCAATGTAATTATCAAAGGCACATTTCAAGCATGGAACCTCTAAAATTATGTAGATCTAATTAGTGGTGACCTAGCCCTTATGGAGAATTTTAAATTTTCACATGTAAAGTGAGAAGGGAACAAGGAAGAAGGCACAATATCAAATTGGGCACTATCCTTCACAACTTTAGGAGAAATAAAGTTGGAAGACCTTAGAAATTTGAAATTATAAGGGAACAATTTTTAAATAATAATGAGATCAAAAATTGGAAAGTTGGTAGACAGGGTGACGGTGTTGTACGATGGCAAGAAATTGATTGTTGAGAAAAGGATGAAGTGACAGCAAGAGCTTAGCCTAGAGGACAAAGCATTAACACTGAGGGAAGTCCAATAAATTTGATAAATCTCTCCATTTCATTTCATTGTGTAATTGCAGGTTTTTCATTTTGAGCCTGGGTGTTGAGGATGGAGACATCCTTTACCCTCCAGACAAAGAAGCAACAAAATCCTTTCTACGAGCCATTGACAAAATGTAGGCTCAATGGAATATTTTGGTTCCATGATCCTAGATTGGTGGACAGTGTCTTCATGTTCTTGGGAGACACGTTTAATAAAATAAAAAACTATCACAGGACACACACAAATCTCTTATTGATGATTATGGTGTAGGGCTTGTAGCTAGGTGAGTCGGTGGAGAATGTGAGAATGATAATGCTCACCATTGTTCCTTTAGATTTTCTTGGAGATTTGGACCCCCTTCTAGCATAAGAAATTCCTAGGCTAGGAATGAATTTCATGGATGATCTAGTGTACATTGAAATGGTTGAAGACAAAAAATTCATGCCATTTATGTGGAGGTTCAAGGAAAATAAATGAAGATATCAGTTCAAGGATGCCCCAATGGGGTGGACAACGTTGAAGCTAGTGTTGATGATAAGGCGGCTTGATGATGAGATCAAAGAGATGAAACCTAATGTAGAAATTCTCAAAGTGGAGGTTTCTCGTAAATGAAGGTTGCCAAGAAGAGGATGCAATGGTGGAGAAACAACAACGACATGGGGTTGATAACAAGGAGGACTTTGGAGTTGACCTGTTACCATCATGCAAACAAACAAGTGCCCTTGTGCCATTTTTGTTATGTTTTTTGTCATAATCATTAATAGTTTTTTCCCATGATTTTGTAATGAAACTACGAGGGTAGTGTGGATTGTTTTGTTGGTTACACCTTACAATTTTGTTGTTGAAAACAAATTGCAATTTTTGGTTTACTAGTTGCTGTGAGTGTAAGGTTAGAGTTTTGGAATCTCTAACAACAAAATGTTAGGAATTATAACAGGTGGTTTGATGGTAGGGGTTGGTTTGGGACTTTTAGATTTCAAAGTTAGATGTAAAAATACTTTACTTTATTACTAAAACAAAAATCTATAACGTAATTTTTTTTTAATTTTTATCTAATAAAATAAAATATAGTAATATACATATATATAATAAATAATTAAATAACATTTAAAAACATATTTAACTTAATTTAAATAGATAACATAAATAACAATAAATACAAAATTATAATATACTTTCCAGCTATTTATAACTTTTAGATGAATAAAATAAAGCATATATAAAGTTCCCAAAATAAAACATCTACATCTTTGCAAATCCTTCTAATCTATATAAATTCTAAAATATAGACAAAATTAAAGAGCGGTTTTGAAATAATACTCACGAACTCTAAATTGCAGTAAAAATAAAGTGTTTTTTTTTTTTGGTAAAAGGCCAAGGCCAATATTTTATTAATTGATTAAACTTATATAGATACCCCGCTTAGTGCAGGTGCTGGTAGGGAAGAGCGGGGTTGAGAAACCCTCCAGCCTAGCCCGGGATGATAGTCCGATTTTCATACATTTCATTATAGGAGGGTATTCCCTTCCTTTACATGTCATAAGAGACAAAAATTATAATTTACTTAGACCACTCTACTAAGAATCCTTCCTTCTAATGTCATCCTTGATTTGATTATGCTGGCACTTTCTCATTGATTTACTCTTATCCTGCTTAGATTAAATGCTCTGTAGATCCTGTCATACTAGATACCCCTTTGCACTGGCTGCACTACTTGTTAGTGTAAAATGCATAATATCACCTTAAGAAATAATTGGTGAGGAAAGGAGAGGAAAGATAAAAAAAACACCTCCTTGCCAAGATAAAAACCTTTTTGCAAAAACTATGCCTTTGTTGGTATAGTTGATAAAATAGAGAAACCTTAAGCAAGTCATTGTGGTTAGTGATTCCAAAGAAAACAACAGTATATTCTTACTTAGACTAATAGATACCCCAACACACTACTCAACTGTAGAGGAAGTCGTATATGAAGAAAGAAAGTTATTTGAGCTACGCATAAAATAGAAATTTCTATGCAAAGATATGTCCTAAAGAAATCAGAAGAACCCATTAGCACTTAGAAAGAAAGATTAGTGATATCCAAAAGGCCTTTTCCTGAACAAAACCTGCTTGCTTTCAGGCATCCAATTACCCGATGTTCTTTATTTTGAAATCATTTTTCCTTACTAACTCTAAGGTTAGCAACTTTCAAGGTATACCTGTCCATGTTAGCTCTTATTGCCATCTATCAAAGCATATGGTGAATGAAGAAGACTAGAAATATAGGCCTCATCATAACCGCACTGAAAGTATGATGACATATATACAAGAATTATCTTTAATGGAAAGATCCTTTTCTATTAGTTGAGAAAAGAATATAGCGATAAACAAAGGACCTTAGTACTAGTCCCGAAGATTGGTGTTCCATAAGGAAAACTTATGTTCCAAATAGTTGAATATCAATAAAACTGATCTGTTATTAAAGTGAATACCAGACAAAGTAAATATATATACAAATATGCATTAATAAACATCCATATGGATATATGTATGAATAAATATATGTATGTGTGTGTGTGTGTGTGTGTGTGTGTGTGTGTGTGTGTATGAACACACACACACACACACACACACACACACACATATATATATGTATATTTCTATATAAATATCAATGCATGTTTGTATATATATATATAAATCTAAATAAGTGGAAATTCACTTAGGAGAAGAAGTTTCAATTTACATGTAATGAGTCTAATTGGGCTAAATCAAATTGAACTAAACCTTTAATAGTAAACTATTGCATGTATTATGAATATATACTCAAAACCAGAGACTGGATGAAGTGCATCCCTTATATTATTGCTTGTATGGAACTTTAATACAGTGTGATCAAAATGTTTTATCCAAGAGTATTGTACATCGAATTGTCTCTTATGGAGATTTTGAGGAGCTAGAGGAAGCCGAGGAGTCTCTATCTTCCTTGACCAATTTTTTCCTGATGCTATCATCCAGAAAGTAGTCATTCATCTAGTTACCATTAGGCGGGGGTCTTACATGGGTAAAAAATAGCAAGAAATCTAGGTTCCTCCTAATAGAGGGGGTCTCAGCTAAGAATCTATCCCAATCCTCTACTTCCAAAATAAGGAAGGTAGGAAGTTTTTTGTTGTTAATGATCCTCTTGTCATAGTCTTTGGGCCTAGGGATGGTTAAGTCCATTCAGATGCTGTGGAGAGCTTTGTCTAGGTCCAGTAAGTATTTCTTTTTGAACATCATTCTGCCCAAGTGTCCGATGGCTTTGATGGTAGGATCAACTTGTAATGTTGATGCGATGAACATGGCGGGGATGTTAGAGTTGACCCAGTGTCTGTTGGTATTTTCCCTGAATTCCTTGCCAATGATAACTACCACAACCCTAACAACAATATTATATTTGATCATCAGTATTTTTTTAATTCTCTTAGAAGAGATATTTCCCCCGAAAGCAACTTGTTTGTCTGAGCATTTTAGTTTAATAGGGGTGGCCATTCTGAGAGGGGTATCTTTGAGTAGAGGATAGGATGATTAGGAAAAGAAGTAGTATTTATAGAGCCCATGGAAGGTGGAAACTCCCAACGAACCTTCGATCCTCCTACTTTCGCGAACCACCTATGGCTTATCGATTCATATTCTCCTATTCCTAAAGATACTATAGTTTTGAGTCTTGCCGGAAGATAGAACCTATTCCTAAGATTTTTTTATAGTAGACTCTAGAGATTAATTAACTCAAGAGATTATTAAACCAAGTTTGTGGACTAGGGTGAAGGATGCTAAGTGTGATGTAGCCTAGGGTTGCATTCTTGGGTCTAGAAAGAGCGGTTTATATCTCTACTAAGGTACCCTACTACCACCGGGTGCCTAGGAAATCTATAGGAATTACTACCTTACTATCTTAGGGAAATTTCATGTGAGGAACCGAAACCTAAATTCCTCAAGCCCTAGTTGGATGTGTTATCATTCTATCCTGAGTGCAGGGATTCTTGCTTTGCTGCATAGATTACCAAAGGAGCCTATAAGGATGATAAGTGTAGCGTATACCCTTCTGTGAGCTCTCTAAGAAATGTATGGTTATAATTCCCTAATCCTAACCTATATTCAATACTTGAAAGGAGCCGATAAGCCTATGTGCCTAAGATCATTACCATGTTAAAATAGGGGAATCCTAAAAAAATTTAATATGAGCTTATGAAGTGGAACTCGAATACCCAATACAAAATCTATCCAATGTTTCAAAAGAATACTAAAAATGTGCAAATGATGGAAAAATTACCATTTGCATCAAATAAGTTAAAATCTTGTTGGGAAAGAAACACTAAGAGTGATTTTAATATGAGTTATACTATATTCCAATAAAGTCTAAGGGTAAATACAAAGCTGATGATAAACTTAAGCTATACCAAGATAAAATAATAATTCAAAGCTTGTCCTTGTCGATTTTCTTTCTTGAAAACCAAAATTTAAACAGTCTAGCCTATTTACAAACCAAAAAATCATATTTGATTGTTCATAAAGATAAGCTATTATCTAAATATTTCCACCTTAATCTTTAACTAGCCTTTTTGGACAATGTTGCAACACCAGTAGGTGTCCTTCATTTGCAGAATGATGATCTCCTCCTTTTTTGCTTTATACTCTCGAGATGATCTCTTAACCAGAGGGGCAATGACCCTTATGTTATCGGATGACTCCATATCCATTTTAGTTGGAACATCAAAGCCCTCCGCACACCAGTAGTCAAGGACTTCGTCTAGATCAACCTTCTCCTTAAGAGCTATAGCAATGAGAAAGTCTAAATTCTTCCTCATTGAAGGCCACACCTTATCAAAGGTGGCCTCATTTTTGAAGAATAAAATTGGAAGTCGCTAAAAATTTGGTATGGAAGGAAGGGCCTCTAGATCCTTCTTCATGTATAGTTTGGGAAAAGGAATGGTGAGGTCCTTGTTGATACCGTAAACTGTATTTTCCAGACCTCCTAGGATATCATCCTTAAAGATTTCCTTAGCTTCCCTAATAACCCTCTCCTTCTCGGTCCCATTAAAAATTGCAAGTGCTAAGAAAAGACCAACCACATGCACATTAACTCTAACTGAAAAGTCATTGTCAAAATGATCTTCTCCAAGTCCTTTGATCAGGGCCCTGTGAATTGTGTCTGAGAGGGGTTTGAGGATTTGGTTCCATCGCTCTGGCCTTACCTGGCCTTGAAAGGCCATTTGTTGATTTTCCTTTTTGTGAAAGGTAATGACTTTGGTTTCCATCGTTGCTTGCAAACTTGATCCTTAGTTCTCTGCCCAGTTCTATACCACTGCCTTACTTCCCACTAAACCCCTAATCTATTTCTTCTCGGAGTGAAAAAACAATTGATCAATTGATGGCTAGTAAAAATCATGATGCACTGTTTTTAATTATGGGGAGTGAAATTGATCATGTGAGAATGTGATTACTAACATAATTAATGCATACTTGTAGTATAAAACATCTGTCTCCCAAATTAATCTAAATGTGGAATAATGGCATAGATCTTTGATCAAGAGGGGAGTGACAAAGGCTTAATAATCCCTAGAAATTAGTACTACTTGGGGTGGCAGCGTTTAGTTGGGTACCTTTGTGCCACTAAATACTGCTAACATTTGTAAAAAATTGAGTGAGTCATGGTACTCTAGGATTTCCTTAATGATTTTCTTGGAAAATGAGGGAAGTGCTGATTCAAGGATAAAGTTTAATAGCTCATAAGGTTTTATCTCTCCTTAGCCTACTTCTTGATAAAGTCTTATATTATAGCACTAAGTTATTATAAGCCCTATAGTTAAAAGCTCATAGAAGAACCCTAAAAGACCTCCATTGATCTTCTAAAGAAAATTTTGAGGAGAAGGGTAGGTTGGTTATATGTTCAAGGTTGCATCCTTATCCGCTCCTAGGTTTGCTAATTCATCAGCCCACCTATTCCCTTCTCTATAAATATGATTAATGGAGATTTCCTTAAAGGAATCGTAGAGGGTTAATGCTTGTAATAAAAGAGAATTTAGTCTCCAATTAGAGATTTTTTCTTTCCTTAGCACATTGATGATTATTGCAGAGTCTCCTTCTATTTCTAGACATCTAAGTCCCAATGAAGCACATATACTTAGTCCTTGGACCAGTGCATAGAGTTTTGCCCAATTATTAGTTTCTATCCCTATTGGTTTTGATATAGTTGCAATTTCCTTTCCTTCCTCATTATGTATGCAACAACCAATACCTGCAACCCCTGGGTTGCCTCTTGAGGCGCCATCAAAGTTTAGTTTAAACCAGCCTTCTTTCGGGGGTCTCCATTTGCACTCCTCTTTTAGATGCCATGATGTTATTCCTGGAGCCTATAAAAGGGGCGAGGGAAAGACCGATCCATTTACCTCACATTTCCCATCCCAATGGCTCATGTTCAAATTAGCATCTTGACATTTGGATATTCTACAATTGGAGTTTTCTATGATGCTTGCCTCAATCTTATTGCATAGTTGTTCCCATTCTAATTTCTTGTCCTTAAAAATCCTTCTATTGTGTTCCTTCCATAATTCCCAAATCAAAATTGAGGGGGAGGAAATCTAGAGGTTTGTATAAATGCTATCCTTTTTTAAGGCAGGCCATGCTTGTAGCATTGTCAGAAGAGAGTTTGGGAAGGCTGATGTCCAACCCAAGTTATTAACTAGCCAGTCCCAACATTTATTTGCAAAAGGGCAATTGAGAAATAGATGGTCAATGTCTTCTTCACTGGATTCACAGAGGACACACCTACTGGGACCATAGAACCCCAACTTTTTAAATCTATCCACTGTTAAAATTTTATAGTTGAGGGTAAGTCAAGTAAAAAAAACTTGCTTTAGGAAGGCAATTTTTATTCCAGCAAAGGTTGATGGGTAAGTTAGTTTTGGGATGATTATAGTTTTGGGAGATAAGATTGTACCCATCTTTGGTGTTGTATTCCCCTATTTTTGAGCCATCCCAAACTAGTGTGTCTTCAGCAGCTCTAAAAACAAGCTTCCTTTTGTTAAGGATTTCAGTAATTTTTTATTCCTCTAAAACTGAAATACCCAACCCCTCCATAGATTTCCATTCCCATTTCATTCCATTAACTTTAATATAGTCTTTAAGGCATACACCTATCTTTTCTTTGAGGTAATTTATGAGGGCGGTGTTATCCAAGGATTTAGATAGGGGCTCATAGCCACCCCAAGAATCATCCTAGAAAAGAATATTCTCTCCTGAGCCAGGATTCCAAGTGAGTTTTTCCTTTATGATGTATCTACAACTCATCATAAAATTCCAGATTTTGGATCCTTTGGGAGGGGAAGCTTCTCTAAAAATGTTTAAGGGGTTTGTGTTTGAAAGATATTTATAAATGAGGATTTGAGCCCATTTAGCCTTTGGATTCCTATAAAGCCTCTAGATTAACTTAGCTCCCAAAGCTTTCCCATGATCTTCCAAATTCTTGAGACCTACCCCACCTTCAGTTTTAGGTTTGCATAAATTTTCCCATGAGATAAGGGGTATTTTCTTTTTTTCTTGACTCCCTTGCCATAAGAAAGTTCTCAGATGTTTGATGATCTCCTTTTTCTTATTAGGGGGGAGGTCAATGCATGAGGATTGATATGTTGGCATGGTCAATAGAATGGATCTTATCATGGTTATTCTCCCAGCAGATGAGAGCCATTTGCCTTTCCAGGAATTCATCTTGCCCTTGATTTTGTTGATGATAGGATCCCAGCTATTTGTCTCTCTTTGATCTTTTACTAGGGGAAGGCCTAGATATTTACGTGGGAGTGCTCCTAGTTTAAAGTTGAGTGTCCTACAGATGTCCTTTTCGGTATCTTTGTCTGTGTTAAAGAAGAATATTTCTGACTTGTTCGGATTAATTTATTGTCCCGAGGCTTTCGTATATGTTTCCAAAATCTTTTTAAAGATTCTTGCTTACTTCCTACTACTGGATCCATAAAGCAGTGTGTCATTGATGAAGTGCTGATGTGTTATAGGATCTAATTGACTAGTTATGGTTATTCCATATATATTTCCTCTCTCTTTTTTGGTAGTTATAGTTCTACCAAGGGCTTCGGCCATGATGATAAATAAAAAGGGAGAAATAGGGTCACCTTGTCTTAAACCTCTAGATATGTTGAAGAAGCCTTTTGGAGTTCTATTTACTAGTATGGAGACCATAGGGGTAGAGATACATTAAAAAATCAGATTAATCGAGCTTTTAGAAAATCCAAAGGCCTCTAGACATTTGCACAAGAATCTCCAATCAACCTTATCGTAAGCTTTCTTAATGTCTAGTTTAATAAGCTTGCTTGTCTTTTTATTTTTTTGTATTGAGTGGATAGCCTCTTGAGCTATGATTACCCGATCAAAGATGGACCTACCTGGCACAAAACTAGTCTCTTCTTCACTAATAATAAGTGGGAGTAGTTTCTAAAGTCTAAGTGAAAGAGTTTTAGTGAGGAGTTTGTATAACATGTTACACAATGCTATTGGTCTGTAGTCATTGAGGTTTGAGGGTTTATCCTTTTTGGGAATAAGGGCAATAAAAGTATTATTTACTTCCTTTAGAATTTTCCTTGAATTTCTTACTCCTTCTAGGGCCTCTATTACTTCCTTGCCTACAAAGTGCCAACATTTCTAAAAGAAAATGGTTGAGAAGCCATCAGGTCCTGGTGATTTGTCCAGATTCATGAGCATAAGAGCATTCTTAACTTCTTCTGTAAATTTGTCATATAGTCTTTTATTGTGCTGTTTGTTTATAATTTTGGGTATATTTTTAAGCATTTCCACTTGACTTTTTAAGTTTGAATTCTCCCTATTATTCAAAATTTGATCAAAGAAATCCACTACTTACAAGGCTATGTCCTTTGGATCATCAATTTTGACTCCCGCCTGATTGGTAATGCTTGCTATTCTATTCACATTTTGTCTTTGTTTCATGCTGTTGTGAAAGAATTTTGTATTCCTATCACCTGCTTCTAACCAAGTTTCCCCTGATTTTTGTTTCTAAAATACTTCTTCTCTCGCTAAGACTTCTTCATATTCTTTGAGCAACTCTTTCTCTTTTAAGTACAATTCTTCCATTCCTTTTTGAATAACTTGTGAATTGATCTCATTCATTTCCTTCTCTAAATTTAGTTTTGATTAAAAAATGTTGCCAAAATTATTTGCATTCCATTCCAGTAGTTTCCTTTTAATCCATTTTAGTTTGTTTACTACTATAAACATTCTTGATCCTAAAAAATTAGGTTCTGACCACCAAGTCTCCAGAAGCTTCAGAATGTCTGGATCTCTTAGCCAAGCCTATTCAAACTTAAAAGAGCTCTTCTTAGGTTTACCATGAGTCAGAATGTTGAGAAATATCAGATAATGGTCCAAACCTGAGACCTATAGAATTTTGGCTTCAAGGGAGAACTCATGATCAATCATGCATCCCTTAAGGAAGAATTTGTCTAGCTTTTCAGAGATGTTGTAGAAACCCTTCCTCCTATTGTTCCAAGTGAAGGAATTATCATCTGTTGGGATTTCTAAGAGAGAATTTCTCTCCTTCCAAAGGTTAGTCTTTGGTTGCTACTGGAAGAGATTTTACTCCCCCTTTTTTCTCTAAAAGTTTAGAGATCACATTAAAATTACCTCCTAAAAAGAAAAATTCATCATTCTTATGATTCATGAAAGTTTCAATTTCCTGCTAGACTAAAAGTTTCTCTTTATTTTTTGTTGGACCATATATATTAATGAGATTAAAGGTTAGGTTATTCCTAAAGTCCTTGACTAGACCAGCCATCCAGTATCATTTCTTTTCAAGAATGTCAATAGCAATGTGTCTGGGATCCCAAATGAAGGCAAGGCCCCCTGAAGCTCCTGTAGCATTTGATGCCTCAATGAGTCTGAATCCTACCTTTTTTTTGAAATTATCCATTTCTATATTATTTAGTTTAGTTTCCTGAATTAGCATTATGTCTGGGCTATAAACTTTAATGCAGTGTTTGATTATGCGCTGCTTGTTAGGGGCATTCATGCCCCTAACATTCCATGAGAGGAGGTTCATGGCTCCTTGGGAAGGAACTTCCCCTTCCCTGCATACAGAATTGATGTAATTTTCACCTACCCCTTAGATCTCCTGCTAAATCCCTTAATTCAACGTTGGGCTTCCTACCCCTTTTTTTGGGTACTTTTGCACAATCTGGGGAGCTCCTTCCTTCACTAAGGAAAGCAATACCTAGACTATCTTGATCCTTAATTTCCTTTTCCTTGAGTTCCAATAGAACTTCTTCTATTGAATCTTCTTTAGTTCCAGTGTTTGAGTTAATACCTTCAATAAGAAGCTTCTTTTGAAGTTCAAGCTCCCCTTCATCAAAGATTTCATTTAGGAGTTGGTCCATTAGTTTGTCTATAATTTCTTCTCCCATATAATCTACTATTGTATCCAATTCCTCCTGAACTCTTTCCCTTTCTAAGGCCAAATTTTCCTTGATGGGGGATCCTTTTGCCAGACTATGTTCCAAGAGGCTCATATTTGAGTCTGTTACAGGGATAGAATCTTCATCCGCTACTTGAGAGTCTTTTGCAAGTGTGAATGCATCCTGGGACAATATTTTTGGGGTCTTTATTGGAGATGAATCTTGGGGTGAAGTTGATGTTGAAGAAAGGATCTTGTCGGGTTGAAGAGTTGCAACCATCGCTTCCTGAATTGAGAGTATCTGAGAGGATAGGCCTTGTTGAGATGGAGGTGATTCATCCATAGGAAAGAGGGGATGACTAGTATTGATAACAGGATCCTTTTCTGTCAGATGAAAGTCCTCTGAGTCAGTGTTAAAAGAAATAGAGGGATTGGTATCTTTGGAGAACAATAAGGTTGAGTGTGGAGTAGATTTACTTTGTTCCTTAAATGTTTTATCCATAGGAAAGGAGGACAATCTATCTTGAAGTTCCTTGAGGGCTTCTTTTGCTAGTGAAGACTTCGTTGGCAGGGGATTGCTCTCCAATGACATATTCTTATAAGAAGAATTTGAGATTGGTAAAGAATTTTTAGTAGGGGATTGGTTCTTTGTTTCGGTGAGGGGCTCGACTATTTCAGAGTTCTCAAAATCATCATTCTCTTCTACGAAGTCCCCATCAATAATATTGAGATAGATGTAAGCTACCCCATTTCTATAGTTGATCTTTAATGAAAAATCTAAAGGATCGTTCAGATCCATTTTTACTATGATGATCTTCTTAGCGTAATTCTTGTCTAAATCTATAAATCCCACAAATTTCCCTAGACAATTCCCAATAATTCTAAGTGAACCTGTGTCCGAGAGTTCAATAGGTAGGTTTTTAAGTTTAATAGCTTTTTCTACCAAAATTTTTTCTATTTTTCGAGGGTTGAAGAAGGGGGACCAATCCTGGATATGGAAGCCAATATTCCTAAATTTAGGAAGGCCTTCCTTCATAAGTTTGGCCTTTAATGAAGTACTGGTGCAATCTACATAAAGAAATTTATCTGAGATGATTGTAATATGTACCTTTGAGTCCAGTTGATTTTTGATCCATCTTGCTATCATTTTCGAGGATGCCCTTACGCCGGTCCACCTGCAAAAAAATCCAAACTTCGCACACATCCTTTTCATATTGTTAGTAATATTTCTATTGATACCCACCTCCTTTTGGAAAAGAGTTTTTACCAGAGAATCATTTTTATTAGGGTTAGAAATGTGAGAAGGAGAGTGGATCTTAGTTGAGTGTGGGCTGAGCCTAGGGTTACCTAAGTGGAGCCTTCTGTGGGGGCAAGAATATACCATCATGGGAGATCTGTGATGTGGAGGCGAATAGAGTCCCTTCTCATGGATGTTTCCAGAGTGTTGTGGATGCGTTGATGGATTATGCTCAAGCTTTCTTTGTGAGAGCGTTTTGGAGAAATCTCTTGGATGAGAAACATTCTTTCTCGAGGATAATACCTGCCGCTTATCCGTTGCTTTCCTTCACCGATGAGGGGGAGAATATAAATTAGGGTTCTAACAGGATTCCCGAGCCTTAAGAAAATCAAATTTGTTGCTTAAAGAAACAGGTACTAGTGCATGGATGAGCAAAAATAGAGTATTTTTGTGGGTTTTTCGTGCTTGGACTTCCTGCCATTCAGAGACCTCCATCCTATGACTATTTTCATTGAGTTCTTCCCTCCGACACCATTGTTCTCCAAGCATTCCCCCTCTACTCGCTATAGACTGAGTGTCATAGGAGCTCTTTGCTAGCAGATTCCTAGAATGAGGAGCCCTAGGTGTCCGAAAGAGTGCTTTGCAGGTTCGATCAGGAAAAGAGGCATATTTTATTTTTGCGAAAACCCGTAGTTGATGATCCAGAGATTCAACGTTGAAACATGGCCGCAGTGTGTGAAAATGCAGAGCCATTTAATTCACGTCTTCCGAACATTACAATATTTTAGTAAAAATAAAGTTATTATGCGTCATATAGGTAACCTTTTTATTTGACCTTAATGATTAATACCTTCGCACTGTCGTCTTAATGTTTATCTGTGAAAAAATAAATGAATAATTATTGGCTTAAATTATTCGTAGATGGTATTGAAAAGAAGAAATGCATTTCTTGAGTTTTCACGCCCCTTTTCCCCTAACATTTAGGCTTCTAAAAATGAAATGTGGCAATTTTTTGTTTTCTGTTGCTGGCTTACAGTTACACTATTTCGCGAGTTGAAAATAAACATTACCATTTCTATGCTTGATATCATTTCAATGGTCGTACCCTACTATGGAAGGATGCCAATCGTTGATTACGAAAAGTAGCTTGTTCATTTGAGATAGTAACGCTTTGCTGTAAATATATAATTTTTATGTGCAATGAATTAGATTGAATAGTATCTCATATATAATTAAATTTTGATAAATGCTACTCTTTTTTAGTAAGAAACGATGAGCAATTGTAAATTATTTTGCATCTTAATGACATGTAGAATTAGATTAAAATTATAAATTAAATAATAATTAATGACACTTTGTTATTTATTTATTAATATTTGTATATTTATATGATGAAAAAAATATGTTGAAGTAATATATTGATATGATAATTCAATTATATAATTATTTTAAGTCAAACTCATTAATTCTTATGTTCTTTTTCCTTTGAGAGTTTTATAACAAATTTATAGAATCTTAATGTAAAGACAAAAGCTTGGATTAAAAGAAGGTTATAACAAATTCATAGAATCTTTTTAGCTAATTGATATAAAGACAAGATCTTAGACTAAAATCTTTCAATCAGAACCAAGACATTATCTCAGCCTTATCCTTTACAATATCAAGAATTTAAAATCATCAATAATTAATCTTTAATGTATTGAACAAACAAATACGATGATAAAGTGCAAAAAATAATAGTATCTGCTGTCGTAGAAAAATATTGGACTAGGAATTCGCCACAATTCTAAGCTTGCAGTGCAATCTCTCATGCTGCCAACATCTGTCTGAACTTCTGCCAACATGTCGGCTGGAAAGACTAGAAATTCACCACAATTCTAAGCTTGCAGAGCTGCCCAACAGTTTTGGTGGCCTGAAAACTTTGGCCTATCTGGATGCCAGCTCTTGCCCGCATATCTGACAGTGGAATACCTACCGGAATATCCGAATTGTCTTCACTGAAAGTTTTGCATCTCGAAGGTAATGGAATCCACCATCTCCTTGGCGGCTGTGAAAATTAAATATTGAACTAAAGAAAATGATCTATCACAAGTACAATGTTTAGTAGTTACAAGTTTGCAAAAACATCAATTCACCACAATATTTATTTTATTCTTGTTATGTGAAATGCATTTATATTTAATTTAATTTGCAATGTGGTATGTGTTATGAGATGTTCATGAGATGTTCATGAGATGTTCAATTTGTCACTTTGTCATTATAAATGACTTCTAGCCAATATGAACTTAATATTTATAAAAAAATTACTATGGAGTGTTATAACTACTCTACTTTGACGAAAGGTTTAAGTGCTTTATTTTTATATTAAAAAATTAACACATTTTAAAATAATTTTCAAACTTTCTAGATACTTAATGTCGTGTAACCTAAACAAAACCCAAACATGATTCTATAGATTTATCTTATATTTGGATAATAAATGCTTAGATTCTATGCTATTGTTTAAGTTATTTGATTTTTGTAAGGACTACCTTTCCTGTAACATGCCACATAAGTTGGAAATCCAAAATACATAGAAGTTGCAAAATTATCAAAGTCAAATGACATAAATATGAAATTAAATCCATATTTTAATTTTCCAATAAATGAGAAGTCACCACTAAATCATTTACAAGTAATTCAACCAACTTGTCGAATAAGCATAATCAAGTACAATGGTAAAATTTTAATTAAGGGGTAAGTGCACAAAGATGGGGGACCAAAAAGGGGGTATAAGATGCCACTTTTTTTCTGAAATCAACAAACTCTGAACTTCAACAAGAAATTGAAGATAGTTAGACTCAAAATTTTAAGATGTGACAAAAACAAGAGTTGTAATACTTTAAATCTAGTTCCTAAACTACTAAATTATTTCGAAAATGGTGCATATTAAGGCCCTCAAAAAGGGGGAGCACAAAAAGTGGTCATGTTTTTTGTCCAAAAACATAACATAGCGTTTGGTGTGCTCCCCCTAAAATGTTCACTTTTTTTTTTGAATTTTTTTAATCGCTCCAGTGAAAAGTTAGCTAACACCACATAGTTTATCCTAGATTTTTTTGTTAATTTTTTGATGAATGTATAATTTTTGATGAATTTACGAAGTGCACACATCTTGAAAACATGAAATTTATGTGTGCTCACCCTAGAAATCATTTAAAACTAATAATTTTTTTTTTTTTTTTTAAAAAAAAGTGTGTAGAATGGAGTCTAGTTTCTAAAAATGTAACTTATTGCAAAATTTGATGAACGAGCCAAAATTTATGCCCAAAATACTGCATGTTGGTTTTTTACAAAAAATGAACATACACACAAAAGGAATTAGAGTTGAAAAACTTAACATAATCAGAATTCAAAATAAATTATATGCTTAGATAGCTAACAGAGAGATCTGCAATATTACGTCGTCTGATTTTTACGTTCTTGAGCCAGGAGTAAACCTGATGAGGAGCACACAAAAAAAGATGTCATTTTTTTATATGTTTGCTGGAAAACACGTCTCAAGCCTATTTCAATCATCCAAGCCTTTGGGTTGGATCTCCAAGGCAAATCCAAGCCTTAGGATTGGTAAATTCAAATCCTTTACAAAGTGCACATGCCCTATAGGGCATGCGCACTATGTAAATTTATGACTTTCATAGTGCGAGCGCGCTATGAAAGTCATAAATTTACATAGTGTGCACACCCTATAGTAAGACATAGATTTATATAGTGATGAGAGAGAGAGAGAGATAGAGAGAGAGAGAGTGTAATTTATACAAATATAACATTTAAGTATAAGTTTGATTTATTTAATTTCTTATACTTTAAGTTATATTTGTATAAATTATAAAATATAATGCTTCCAGGATGTTTGGGATAGGTTCCAGCTTCATAGGAGTTAAGCTGTAGATTCTAGATTCAAAAAATTTCAGACTTAGCCAAATTTCAGGATTCAGCAAGCCTTCAACAGGGTTACCTCCAACAATCCATCATTGATTTCTAAGGTCAAACTGAAGCTGACAAAAGGATTCCAAAAGGGTTTTAACTTGTTTTTATCACAAATCAGTTGGTTTTGACCCCATCTCTATGACAGACTTAGCTTAGCTATCACCCAAATCTCTCTCTCTCTCTCTCTCTCTCTCTCTCTTCCCCCCTTATCTACTCTCTCTCTCTCTCTCTCTCTCTCTCTCTCTCTCTCTCTCTCTCTCTCTCTCTCTCTCCCCCCTTATCTACTCTCTCTTTCATTACCCTCTCTCTCTCTCTCCCTTCTCTCTCACTCTCTCTCTCAAGGAGGGAGAGAGAGAGAGGGTAATGAAAGAGAGAGGAGAGAGAGAGAGTAGATAAGGGGGAGAGAGGGTGATGTTTGTGTGTGTGTGTGTAAGAGAGAGAGGATAAGGAGGAGAGAGAGGGTGATGAGAGAGAGAGAGAGAGAGAGAGAGATTTGGGTGAGAGATAAGGTAAGTCTATCGTAGAGATGGGGTCGAAACCAAGTGATTTGTGATAAAATGAGTTAAACCCTTTGGGAATCCTTTTGATATCTTTAGTTTGACCTTAGAAATCCATGATGGATTGTGGGAGGTAACCCTGCTGAAGGCTTACTGAATCCTGAAATTTGGCTAAGTTTGAAATTTTTCCAATCTAGAATCTGCATCTTAACTCCTATGAAGCTGGAACCTATCCCAAACATCTTGGAAGTATTATATTTTATAATTTATACAAATTTAACTTAAAGTATAAGAAATTAAATAAATCAAAGTTATACTTAAATGTTATATTTGTATAAATTACTCTCTCTCTATCTATCTCTCTCTCTCTTATCACCCCCTCTCTATCCCTTATCTCTCTCTCTCTCTCTCTTTCTAGTTTTTCATAGCGCGCACGCGCTATGTAAGAATATGGATTACACTTTTGTGGCTTTGCATAGGGCACACGAGGGTGGAAAGTTTGGGGTTTTACAAAGCACGTGCACCCTATTTGGAGCACGCGCTTTGTTTTGGATTGCCCAAGCCATAGGGTGTGTGCCCTTTAGTGTGTATGCACTATGCGTGATTTGGGACCAAAAAGAAAAGTGGCATCTTTTTGGTCCCCCATCTTTGTGCATATACCCTAAGAAGAAATGAGGTGTTGACCATCTTGTTGTTTAACACCAATAACATATCAAATTAAAAGTAAAACTAGCTCAATTACATCCAAGAGATGTTGACCTACTTGTTGAACATTGAGTACATAAATATAAACTCATCAATTTATAATGTTCAATTTACATCATTGATACAAGTAGACATTCGCCACTAGGAATTCTTGAGGAGCTGAATCTCTCATCCTGCCAACATCTATCTGAACTTCCCACTAGCTTTGGGAACTTGAGTCGGCTAGAAAGACTAGAATAGCACTTCTTAAGCTTTTGACTTATTTAGATAGTTCAATTAATAGGTGAGATCTATTAGAAAAGTTATTATATTTTCAGGTGTTGACTTGTTTATGTAGTTCCATTGATAAAAATTCTATTAAAAGAGCTACCATATATTTAGATGATCCATCTAAACAGTCAAAGCTTAGAGTGTATCATCTACCACCACCATCATATATATCTAAATATAAGAACTAACACAACTTACAAGTTGGTGTTTTTTTTTTTTAATTAGGTTTTCTCTTTTAACAAAAAAATGTTTTATGAATAATCCATGTACGTCATTGCAAATTGGCTATTTGGGGAGGTACTTGCAAATAATGACTATGAAAACAAGTGTATATAGATTATTGCACAAATGAGAAAAAAGAGTATTGTGCAAGATATATTGCTTCTCTACTCTCCTCGGGCGAATTTCATCATGATTGTGAAGCAAACCCACCTATTTACAAGTTGAGCTACATAATTCAAAGGGGTGAGAGTTCACCTCAATGTCCAGTGAAACATCAAAACTCAACTATAGGTGGTGGAGATTTCTTGGAAGTGTATTGTGTGAGCATACAACAATTCATACTTTCCTTGGTTGAAGATGGGTAATAAGCTAAGGGTACATGCAATGTCTGATTATGAGAATTTGAGAGCCTCTTATAATTTTTTAATGTGTGAAACTTGTTGTGCAGTTCTGTACACTTCCAAGAAGATAAGACTCCCAAAATGATCACTTATGTGACGTAAAACATGACATTGACGTGACTCCATTTAAAAAGGCATAGGCAAAATATTATTTCCAGTGCCATACAATTGTTACTCGAGTGCATGACTAAAGTGTACATATTTCCAAAATTTTCTTATGTATATACAAAGTATAAATGGGCTCATGTTTTTTTGGAATTCGATGTCATAAATGATTGGATGACAATATTTTAAAAGGTAAGATATCATCTAAAGAAAGTAAATATTGACATCACCTTAGTAGAGCTTGTCAATTGTGGAGGCATGGATCTCAATGCAACCTTAAAAAAAAGGGATGAATTGCTTTTGCATCATATACTAGTATTTATTACTTGAATGGAAAATCACTTTTTTTTAAAGTATCAATGGTTTTGGTGAAATTCCCATTAAATATTGAACTAAAGGAAATGATCTATCACAAGTACAATGTTTAGTAGTTACAAGTTTGCAAAAACATCAATTTACCACAATATTAGTTTTATTCTTGTTATGTGTAATGTATTTATATTGAATTTAAGTTGTAATGTGGTATGTGTTATGAGATGTTCAATTTTTCACTAACTTTGTCATTATAAATGACTTCTAGCCAACATGAACTGAATATATATCAAAAAATTACTATGGAGTGTTATAACTACTCTACTTTGAGGAAAGGTTTAAATGCATTATTTCTATATTAAAAAATTAACACATTTAAAAATTTTCAAACTTTCTAGATACTTAATGTCATGTAACCTAAACAAAACCCAAACATGATTCTATAGATTTACCTTATATTTGGATAATAAATGCTTAGATTCTATGCTATTGTTTTAGTTATTTGATTTTTGTAAGGACTGCCTTTCCTACAACATGCCACATAAGTTAGAAATCCAAAATACATAGAAGTCACAAAAGTATCGACAAGTCAAACAACATAAATATGAAATTAAATCCATATTTCATTTTTCCAAGAAATGAGAAGTCACCACTAAATCATTTGTAACAAGTAATTCGACCAAGTTGTCGAATAAGCATAATCAAGTGCAATGGTAACTTTTTAATCAAGAAGAAATGAGGTGTTGACCATCTTGTTGTTTAACACCAATAACATATCAAATTAAAAGTAAAACTAGCTCAATTACATCCAAGAGATGTCGACCGGCTCCTTGAAAATTGAGTACATCAATATAAACTCATCAATTTATAATGTTCAATTGACATCATTGATACAAGTAGACCAAGAAGGTTATGATCACGAAAACATGAAATATAATGTGTTGTATAATTCTTGTCTCCTTTGGGAATCAGATAAATTTCATCTACTATACTCAAGATGAGAGTGTGGTCCAAGTGCTTTAACCAGCCAACTACGGAGTGGTTAGTTCTCCCAATGCTCAACCTGTCACATTGAGTGCAACCCTGCCCGAGAAGCCTAGCAACTCAGAACTAGTGGATCAAATGGATATGATACAATAGCGAACTAAACTACATATCTCTTAAGACTATGTAGTAACTAAAATTGATATGGTAGGGAGAAGAATCAATAGCCTTCATATAAAGAAATACATATGCAAGAGCTTTGGCCAAAGCATCATAATCGTTTCTATTGGTAGGTAGAATACAAAAGAAAAACCCATTTCTACCCTTCTCTAATGTTATCCACATTTGGCACCATTTCATGTTATTTTTACACATAAAGTAAGAACTTAACATGTATCATCCATGTTTCTTATGCAAACAAAGAAGAACTATCTCCCTTTTTACTAATGTTATTTTTTTTTTAGAATGATCACTAAACATAGAGTATACAAAAGATCATAAGTGCATAGATCTTGGAAGTATCAACATGCATAAAGAGTATATACATGGTGAATAGTCAAAGATTTTTTCATTTGTTTACAAAAAAATTCATAGTACCACTAAGTTATCCATTCACACTTGTCCATTTAATGGTAAGATAAGAAGTTTAAGTGTATGGGTAAAAGTACAAAGTTGTGTCGCAATAGAGGACAATCGACAGGTTCTGCCTGAAGGTAATTTTAGCTAGACATGGTCCGGTTGGACAGTATATGACTGAGCGTGCATGACACATACGTGTCACCATGTGGCGTTGACGTAGCAGATAGGTTTCAGTCAAAGAAACAAATTGATTAAATATAAGTGTAATATTTTTAATCAATGAAGAATTGGTGCATATATATGTAGGGGGGTTTGAATGAACCAAGTCGGGCCAAAACTACTTATGTGGCAGCCAAATAAGAAAAATTTATAGAATTGCAGAATTTTTTACTTCTGTAGCTGATTTCTCCATAAAAAATTAACTTTATTTAAAAAATAAAAATACCCTTTTGTAGAGCTTGGAGTCAAGATTATTGTCATATAATTTTTATAGTGTTTTTATTAGATATAATATATTGTAATTTCAAAATATTGCAAATAGGAATTTTAACATTCGAGAAGACGCTCCTTCAAAAAAAGAAAAAAAATAGTAAGTCATATTAGAAAAATTTAAAAATTATATTTAACACTAGAAGAGAGAGTCCTCTTCAAGAATATATAATTTTTTTTTTAATGGTGTATATTTGATAGGGTAAATTTGGCAGGAGATAGAAATTGTCGATTTCAGGTAAGTTTGACTTTGAATTGCTATAATAGAGAATATATACATCTGAAACCAATCTTTTTTTTTTAATGCATTGGCTATACATGTCACCTAGAACATACCTTGAAATCAGAGGGAAAAAATATTATTTACATATAATTTTTTGGTGAGAACTAGATCCTTGATTTTTTAGCAATTAAAAAATGGACTTTAAAAATTAAAATAACTACATCAATTCTTGTTCAAATAATTTAAAAAAAATTATAGCCAAAAACTTCATCCTTTTTTACACATTCATTAATTTACATCATCTTCAACTTTCAAACACAAATGTCACTTTTATGTCGTTGAAGTTGAACATTTTTGGTGTTGTTAACCTTTTCCTTCATAAAAGTGTGACACGGGTTTGTGCTTTTACCTGTATACTCTTACATTCTTAGAAACTATTAATTGCACCTCCAATAAGATGCAACAGTTACACGAATAGGAAGATATATCCAGGTGATATTTTGAATGAAAATCTTCCAAAACTTTTATCAATCAAAATATATGACTAAAAATAACATATCAAATTCACACAAGCTGAAATGAACTTTGTAGCCCTTAAATGATAAAAACATGATAAAGAATTTGCATATAGATAAATTTGCACAAAGCACTTTCAAATAAAATACAAATGTGAATTACAATTCATTATACTCTTCCATACATAAAAATGCATAAGTTGTATAATGTACTACATTCCTTCACTTATATTTCTTGTTAGTAACCCATAATATTGATTCTTGTGATTATCAATTCAACCAGTTGAAAACAAATTATCAATTTACATATTATGAATATGTGAAATGCCCCATTTCACGTCGACTAAAATTTTTTACAAATGAAAGGCAATTAAGGACATTTCTACAAAACAAAATAATACCAATCAAGAACTTGAAAAGGATAATTATAGAAACCAAAATGTAATCCTATACAGACTCAAAGTCATGTCACTAAAAACATTATTTAAATCTCAAAATGTATTCACAATGCCTTGAGTTTTGGGAATATATTACTATAACAAATGATTTCACACTCAAATAAGAAGGAACATCAATTATAAAATCTCATATTATGTTATTGTTTCACTTCTTAAATGCTTTCTTGCTAACCCTTGGAATTCTTCCCACCATATTTTGGCACACATAGGCTTGTATGCACAACATTAAGCCTTGCTAGAGTTGGTCTCTTTAAATCAAGGCGATAATAATTATCAACAACCTAAAAAAAAGTTTATATCGAAGGGACAATCTGTAATATTTATCTTAGGATTAGTTGCAAAAGCACAAAGAAAACAAATATGTAGGAATTTAGTAAAAGAAAATCATGAAACTTATGCAAATAAAAAAATCAATTTTAGAAATAGCAATGCAAGAATACTTAAATGATGTTTTTTATCAATCTATCATGAAAATTTCAAATAAATAAATTAAAAAGATATGCTATAAAAGATCAATTGGATTTAATTATTAAATTTAATATTTTTTAAAAAGGGATATTTTCTTCAAATATTGAAATAGAACATTCTTGAAATGCCTAAAAATTAAATACAAGTAAAGAACATCATTGTTAACTTTATATAGATATCATTTAAGCATTTCTATCATTTAAATAATGATATAGTAAACTACTTGGCTAACTATAATACCACTAAGAATACCTATTAAAGGTTTATCATATACGTTTTATAATAATTCAAAATTTACAATAGTTATTGCAAGCAAGATTTATCACGATAAATGGTGAATGCAATCTTTTCAACAAGTGTTAGAAGTATTAATTTTAATTTGCTAATGAGGAAATAAAGATAAACTAAATTGATTTAATGCATGCACATACATATACATTATAAATTTGATATCATATATATAATTTATTTCAATGTATAAATTTATATTTATAAATCTTATATAAATCTTTTATATTCTCTTTTACTTATCTGTTTAAATATGCATCTATATTTTCATGTATTTTTTGTGCTATATTATGATAAGGAAATTTGTTAGATATATGGTTATATCTGATTGTATTATCTCTTATTGTGCCAAACTCAATAAGTTATTATATCTAATCAATCCTTCTTTTTAGTACTGGCCTTGAAAACTCTATGTATTTTATTTGAGGCATATATCTTACCAAAATTATTTGTAGTCCTAAAATGTTGTCTTGTCCTCGAAACAAGTCATTTGTTCTCCATTTAAAGTTGTAATCTTGTTATATTAACATTTTTAGATTATCAATTAACAATTTTGTTGTTCTGAATAATTTTAGATTGATTTATTTAGAGTTAGTAATATGATATGATACAATATATAAGGACCAATTATTTTCCATTGTAGTTTACCCTATTCATTTATTTTTATTTTTTTATCACCCACTTCTTATTTTATGTCTTTTTATTTTAATAGATATCCTAGAAAATAGATCATCATATTATTTCAATATTTCTTATCTTATCCATTTTAGGACTTTTTAATTGTGTCCTATCTTATTTTAAATAATTGATTAAAAAAATTATTTTTACCTTCATCAACTTCTATCAATTTTCTTCCTCTTTTGTATCAACATCTATATTTCAATTCCCCATATGTATCATGGCCATAATACTTTAGAAGTACTGTCTATAATCTTGTAGTGATCATAACTATAGGTTCTATTATGTCTCTTCTTCCACCAATACCACAACTATGCAACTTATTCCATGTATTTTCTTTCCTTATCAAGATGAACTAAATTTTTTTAATTTTTTAGAGCGATTTGTGCAAGTGATCTTGGAAGCTATGTTTTCTACAAAAATCCATCTTAAAATATTAAATTCTAGTCTCATATCAAACTCCTTGATGCATATATCATGTGAATGTAAAGGGCTCTAATGTCCCATAAAATTATTAAATCCACTACTTTTTATTAGTCTCACTAATGTTAGTCCAATTTATTTGGGAGATTTCAATATTTTCATGGGCTGAAAATTCATGTACATGAGGTAATATTGATGAAATAATTTCCATGTTTGATATTTATACCAATAATAAACATCTATATGCTCTCCATGTGGGTATATTGGTTCCATGCTTCTTACATCACCTTTATATGAATAATAAACATCTCTATGTTCTTCATGTAGATATATTGGTTCTATGTTTCTTACATCACCTACCTGCACTAATTATTACAGTGTCATCCAAGAATATTATTCTAAAGTTTTTATTAGGAAATATCTTTTCAATTTATTCTAAATAATCTTTAACAACTTTAAATGACTTTACTATAGTATCCTTTTAATAATAAGATTATTTATTTCAATTAAAAAAAATTAAATGTCTTTAATATAAATAGAATTAGCCATTGAAAATTAAACGCAATAAGACGTATAAAATCTTCAAATTTGGAGAATGATATGTTAATCTCTATTGAGCATTTAAGGTTGTCATTAGTATCAAAGGATAGTAAAAGGTTGGTCGGTCACTTATATTGAATTGGTCGGTAACCAGAAGTAAGACAGAGTAGTTGGTAAAGCCTTTACACCGAGCATCACATAGTTTATCGAGCACCAGTGACATCGACACCGATGGAGAGTAAACACCAAGCATCGTAGTATACACCGAGTAGATTATACAGTGTTTACCGATGATCACAAAAAATGGCATAGTAATCTGAAATGGTACATTCTTCTATGCAAATGGGTATAACAGATCGTAAAATGGTTTATGAAGATCGAGGAGCATTTATTGTAAAAGATACTCATTAAATGTAATGTTTATCTTATTGTAATAGTTAATTTTGCACCATAGATCTTAGGGTTATGATTATTTTTGTAACCTAATTTTTTCTAAAGTGGCAAAAATAGAACACTATATATTTTGTATGTTCGCATCATTTTGTGTGGTTGGTGAACTGATATATATGAATCATGGAGCACTTGAAGCCATTGTCTAACTTCAAGTCAATCAGTTTACAAAGTAGAACAGAATACAAAGGATATCAGATTGAGCAGAATCAGAGAAGGCTACCGAGCAGAAAAGAGTAGTGAATCATCACAATCAAGGTGATATTTTATGAGCATTTATTGATCTATTTCAGATAGTTGGGTTGTCAACTAGCAGATATTTGCCTATTATTTTCTGACAATTGTAGTAGAGTTTTTGATAAAATCTCTTAACAGAGTAGACTTAATAGTCTTATGTAAATCTCTTAACCAAGTACACACTTCATTAGTGTTGTCAAAATCCTCTAACTAGGTAGATCTAGCTGATCTAATATGTTACTCCTACCAGGGTAAGATCACTAGAAGTGATCAAAACTTGTAGCCTTAACAGGCAAACCTTTTCTATTTGCAATAGTGAAGAATTTGTGGGTGTCATCCCCACTGCAGTTTTTACCTTGATTTATCCAATTAGATTCAAGTTATTTTGATCGGTTATCACAGTATATTTGAAAGGTTTTACAAGTAAAATTTTGAAGGTACTGATTCACCCCTCCCCTTCAGCACCTATCTCTCCTAATTCCAACAATTGGTATCAGAGCACAGTTCTCTTGTTGAACAATCTAACCACTGAAGGGTAAAGATCTAAGTCATGGAGAGATACAAACTTGACAAGACTATTAAGAATCAGAAGATACAAATACAGATGTTTGTGGAACAATATAAACAAGCCAAGGAAGAACTAAAGAAATTACTGGTTGAAAGAAAGAATCTTGCAATTCTGCAGAATGAAATCGATTATCATGAAGAGCTTATTGATGAAATATTTGATCATAGTGGATCAAGCTCTGGAAGCATCTCTGACGGATCTGAAAGCATAATCTTTGACTTCTCTGAAAAGAATCAACATCTATCTGAGCAAGTGAAAGCACTTCAAATCGGTCATGAATCTCAAATGGTGAGAATGGTGGAAATCATGAACAATGCTAGACAAGCTGAAAAAGATCAGAATTTGGCTATTGAAGACCAAAAACTGATGACTGAACAACTCCAAACAAAAGAAAGTGAAATTCAAAGACTCACTAATCGTAACTTCCAAGTATCAAATCAGATGATGACAGTTAATCAAGAAATGAACCGAGTAAATGGAGAATTATCAAGAAGACTTGAAGATGTTGCAATACTTAGAGAAGATAATTAAAAAATGAGAAATGAAATAAAGATACAAAAGCAACATAATGAAATGATGAAGATAGCTGAGGACAGTTCTAAAAAGATTGATGATTTCTTGACTAATCAGAGAAGATTCAGAAGTAGAGTCAGTATAGGCTACACCGGTGAAGGAGAATCATCACAACAAGCTAAAAAAGTCAACAACAATCAAAGTCAGAAACCTAAAGTGTTGACATGTTATCACTATGGAAAACTAGGACATACATCTAATGTGTGTAGAAGTAAAGAACAAGGTAAACCTCCTGTCATTCCTAAATTCAATGGATATTGTTATTACTGTGGTAAGTTTGGACATCCAGCTTATGAATGTAGAGCCAAATAGAATGACATTGCTAATAATACTACTGAGGAGAAAATATGCTATACGTATAATAAGCATGGACACACTGCAAGAAAAAAATGAAACAAGTTTGGACACCTAAAGAGAAACTACAACGAAAGCCATATCAACTGAAGAGACAAGGTAACTCATATGTTTGGGATTATAATACATGGACTAATTGTGTTGTATGTGGTCGGTATGGACATATTGCAGCAAACTGTTACAGAAAGAGTTGGATTGGACAATCAAGAAACTAGAAAAATGTAGGAATGGCATGTATGCACTGTCACAAGGTCAATCATTTAAGAAAGAACTGTAGAGACCGAGCACCAGATGAAAACCATATATTTAAGAGTGGATATAACATTGCTGAAATCATGAAGTTAAGGAACACAATGTGGAAGAAGGCATCTAATGAGAATGCTGAGTCAAGTAACACTGTCAGTGAAACCTCATCCATTGGATTGGGTGACATCGGTACCTCCACTTAAGATAACAAAGGTATGTATGGAACTGACATTTTTAAATGATCACATTTTACATATAGTTCCTTATATATGATGTACAAATACCAAATCTACATGAATAAAGATGCACTATGGTTTATGTGTTGTGAGTTTGCAAGTGTCACATAGTCAGTAAAAGAAGAAATGAGAGTTGATTACCCATCGGTAATCACTATACAATGTTAACCGACAATAGTGCAAACTGACGAAGAAATTATATGTTAATCGAGCAAAGGAAATTATACACATTATTGAGCTGACAGCTGTTTTGTATCAAAAGTTAGGTCACGCATTTAATGCACCAAAGTTTGAGTGGGAATATCAAAAAGTATATAATTACATGGAAACAGAGTTCATTGTTACACTACGATTTCAAAGAATAGAGATTTTACAAAGAAGAGTTTGAGCTAAAGATTTTCCAAAAAAGATTCAAAGCTACTGTAGATCGAACTGACAACAATTCTTCAATGATATCGAGTAAGTTCATTTGCCTACCGAACACTGGTTATCTATTGCTTGTTGAAACCCTAAAAATAATTTATGGCATCAACATCGACTGCAAGAAAATTGTAAAACATTGAGGAGGAAGTAGAATTAATTGTTAGGGCTAATTTTGCCAAGGCCAAATTCAAACCACATCCCAAGGTTGCAACACAAATGAATGATATGGGCACATTTTTGAGTATTCGAGATAGGGTTTTGTTAACAGAAGATGTTAGGGCCTATATTCACTGCAAAATCAAAGAAGTAGGTGATTTTGAGACCATTGCTTCTTATCAACAAGTTTGTGGACCGGATGGAAAGTTAAAATCTGAATATGAGAAGATTGAGAACTCAGGGTTATCATGCATCAAGCACTACCCGCAATCTTTCAAAACTGACTAGATAAGAATTTTATTGAGTAGATTTCATGATGGGAAATTCTGGCTGGACAAACCTGTTGAGGTCACAAAGAAGATTATTAGTAAGGTTAATGGGTACCCTAGAACTGACAAAGCAAAAGCCTTTCGAAGTTCGTCTCATCCCAATGTTGAAAAGAACACTGGAGCTCAATGGGATGGTAGGGCACTAAAAATCTCAACCATCAAATATCTAGCGGTAAAATTTGTAGCACATGTCATTGGGTACAAGATATTTCAATCTAGCAGACTAAACAACGTACCCTACAGCACCGTGAACATGGCATATAAAATTGTAAAGAAAGATCAACAGGTAGATCTTGCCGAACTGCTACTACACCAACTACAAGAGAATATGAAGACAATAAGATCAAAGAAGTCCAACACATGTAAGTATGGATCACTGCTTACCTGTACATTTTTCTATCTAAATATGTACCTGGTATCGATAAAGTAAACTGGCAATCTGATAAACTGATAACTACACAAATTGGTGAAATGATGAAAAGTCTAGGAGATAATCTGAATAAGGAATTTGATGCATATTTCAAAGAATTTCAGACAAAAATGCATCAAAGGAGTAGAATTCCAAGGGAATTAGTGAGTAAATTTGAAGATGACATATGTTTTGTAGTCAGCACAGACCACTCAATGATAAAGGCAGTAGAACCGAGAGCAAAATGGCTAGCACCGATGGGATACGAAATGAACTATGATTTTTCTTTGAAATCTATTAATGCATTGCTAGCATTACAAATAGACATCACTACCATTAGGTTTGGCACATATGAGGAAGCTAAGTCATGAATCACTACCGACATAGAGATTGAAAAAATGTCTAAAAGGGTGAAGAAAATGAGAAAAGATCTCTCAACAAGATATGGAAATGCATCAGCCTCATCTGAGGAGTCACTAGTTAAAGAAACAATAGAAGGTTAGTTACAGTTGGCTAACAAGCCCTATGATAGCGAGGAGACTGAGTCAGACAAAGAAAAGGATCCCACACTAGTTCCTCCCACTAATGTTGAATAGGAAATGTAGTTACCAGAACCTGAAGGAATGAAGACATGTTCGTCAATTGCAGTACAACCTACTGCGAAAGAAGAAACAATAAAAGTAGAAAAAAGAAGAGTAGCTACACCGATGAAGAAATACATAAAGAGAAAGAACAAGAAAGTAGCTGAGACACCGAAGAAAAAGAGGAAATACATAAGAAGTAAAGAAGATATAGAGGAGACTGACGCTAAAAATGATCCTAATCAATTCAAGATAGTTTGTAACAGGGAAAGTACAATAGAAGAAATAATTGAAGATATAATTGAAAATGGAAATCTTGCAGATCCAGGCATAGGCAAATTTAACAAAATGTCAATTGAGGACAAGACAAAGCTAGAACATGCTATCATCCAGACGATGATTAAATTCAAGAGAGTACCAATGGAATTCGCATGTCAATTACCGAAGGAACTAGATGACAAAATAAATGAGAGATGGGCTATTGCACTAGATACTAAGAAAAGTAAAATGGAACAATCATTAGTTCATCTAGCCTCACACTTGAGATATGATGTAGCAAGTGAACACTTGACAAAGTACCAAGCACGATTTCTAGTCAAGAATAGAGTTGTGTAGATAATGGATGAGAATGTGGCTGATATGGATGTCACATGTGATTCTCTATGGACATCAATTTTGAAAGTAGAAGAGAAAGTTGAACAGGAAGCATTCTTGAAACTGTCTAAGAAGAGACACAGTTCAAAAGGTAAAGGTATTTACATTGATGATGACAAGGGAAAGAAATTAAAGGACACCGGTATATCAGTTACCGAGGTAATTGATATCACCAAACAAAAGGAAGAAATAAGAATTTCACAAGATGCACCAAATCAAGTAAAGATCCACTTGCAGAAGAAAATTGATGATGATGTAATCATTGAGGACATCACTAACGGTGATCCTGATGATAAGGATGATGAAGATGTGACTATTGCACCAAATAAAGATGAAGCACTAGACACTAATAGTGTGTTCACATCTCTACCGGGTGAACTTCCTATACTTGCAGAGGTAGTTGAAATACTTTCATAAGTACAACCCGATGCTTCTCATCCCAAGCAAAATATAGATACAACTGGGATACAAGCACCTGAGAAACTTGCAGATACAAATGAGCCTACCAAAATAGAGGCACAGTCTACAAAAACAAAGGAACAAGAAGAAACAAAGTTGACTGAGGTGAACCCACCTGACACTACAACCGAGACTCCCACACCATCTATCAAGGAGCAGAAGAAGAAAGATATGGTGTCAATTGGGAAGGATACTCTGAAGAGTGGAGAAAAATCTATTATTATTAGTGAGAAGAAGTCACCTCCTGCACAAAAGAAGAAGAAGAAGAAAGTAAAAGGGCCGGTCACCAGTGATGAAGTCATAATTATACCAGAATGTGACCTGAGAACCCTAAGTCTAGAGGAACTAAGTAGATATGGGGAGCTATGTTCAAGGAAAGCAGCACAAGAAAAGTTAAGGCAAGAACACAAACACAAAGAAGTGTTAAATGAAGTGAGGGATATTCTACAACAGATAGTACCAGAGATAAATATTGATGAGAATACTCCCATCATAGATCAACTTACTGCACTCACTGACAAAATCAATGCCCCTGATACAGATGCAGACAAAAGAATAGAAGAAAGGGCAAAATCAAAGATTTGAGACAAATTGGCAGAAAGGATTAGCACAACAGTGGCACTGAAAAAGGTAAAATTATCTGAGGTCATTACCGAGGTAAAATCTATCACCTAGATAATCTGTCAATTTTTTATCAATCTTTGTACTTCAAACACCTTCATTGTAGAAGTCAATGAAAAGATAAAAGGTTTAGAAGTAGAAATAAAGTTGAGTACACAAGCAGCTATAACCGAGCTGAATGCTTTCTTAAAGCATATTCACCAAGTTTAGGAACTCCGGTGGTTGATAGAAAATCTAAGAAAACAAGAAGAGAAAATCATTGATTAGGTCACAGAGTTACAAATAGAACTCACTCCTTACCTAAACAATTTTGAAACTCATATTGTCAAAGCTGAACAACTTGTAGCAACACCAAAGATTTCGGTGTTAGATAATATCTTTAACATGCATGCACAAGTCGGTCTTGAGCATATTGCTCTTACCAACTTGAAAGAGGAGTGGGACAACCTCTTGGAGTCTGTAAAGAAAACCCATCCAAACATTTTTGGTAAGATGTAAGTGTACTTTATTTTTGTGTGTTTGGCATTATTATCAAAAAGGGGGAAAACATGTATATGCCAAATAAGTATACTTTGATATATATAATTTGATATGTAAATATTATTGGGAGCATGCACCGAGGGGGAGTACTTTGTACTTAGACAATTTTTGTTGTGGATATGTATATGGTGGAGACATAAAGAATATATAGAAACATTTTGTCTATATACATTTGAAGTCTTTATACTAATGCCAAAGGGGGAGATTGTTATTCTCTATTGAGCATTTAAGGTTGTCATTAGTATTAAAGGATAGTAAACAGGTCGGTCGGTCACTTATATTGAATTGGTCGGTAACCAGAAGTAAGACAGAGCAGTCAGTAAAGCCTTTACACCGAGCATCACATAGTTTACCAAGCACCAACGACACCGACACCGACAGATAGTAAACATCGAGCATCGCAATATACCCCGAGAAGATTATACAGTGTTTACCAATGATCACAGAAAATGGCATAGTAATCTAAAATGGCACATTCTTCTATGCAAACGGGTATAATAGATTGTAAAATGGTTTACGAAGATCAAGAAGCATTTATTGTAAAAGATACTCATTAAATGTAATGTTTATCTTATTGTAATAGTTGATCTAGGTTAATTTTGCATCGTAGATCGTAGGGTTATGATTATTTTTGTAACCTAATTTTTGCTAAAGCGGCAAAAATAGAACACTATATATTTTGTATGTTCGCATCATTTTGTGTGGTTGGTGAACTGATATATATGAATCATGGAGCACTTGAAGCCATTGCCTAACTTCAAGTCAATCAGTTAACAGAGTAGAACAAAATATAGAGGATATCAGATTGAGTAGAATCAGAGAAGGCTACCGAGCAGAAAAGAGTAGTGAATCATCACAGTCAAGGTGATATTTTATGAGAATTTATTGATCTATTTTAGACAATTGAGTTGTCAACTAGTAGATACTTGCCTATTAATTTCTGACAATTGTAGTAGAGTTTTTGATAAAATCTCTTAACAGAGTAGACTTAATAATCTTATGTAAATCTAGATTAACCGAGTACACACTTCATTAGTGTTGTCAAAATCCTATAACTAGATAGATCTAGCTGATCTAATATGTTACTCCTAACAGGGTAAGATCACCAGAAGTGATCAAAACTTGTAGCCTTAACAGGCAAACCTTTTCTATCTGCAGTAGTGAAGAATTTGTGGGTGTCATCCCCACCACAGTTTTTACCTTCTTACAAGGGTTTATGCATTACCAAAATACTTGTGTTATGTGATTGTCATATTGATTTCATGTTGTTTACTTTCTCAAGTTAACTAGATGATTGATTTATGTAATTAGATTCAAGTTATTTTGATCAGTTATCATGATATATCTGAAAGGTTTTACAAGTAAAATTTTGAAGGCATTGATTCACCCCTCCACTCTCAGTACCTATCTCTCCTAATTCCAACAAGATAAATTCCATAACAAAATTGAATCAATGATTAGAACTAATTTTATTAACTGGTTGTTATTTTTCCAAGATGGGTATTTAGTTTAGTTTATTTTATTCTTCCAATAATCAAAACATTTTTTGTTAAATTGGGCACTAATATTTTCTAGATGGATATTTGCGTTGGTTTCATTCAGTCTACCTCATAGATGTACTACCCTCCCTGCATATAAATTTTGCATCACCTTCAATGGAACATTTTTTAGTAATGTCTTCACTGTCATCAAGCACAGTAACCTGAAAGCATAGAAACATCTTGGAAAACATAATTACAGTCCTCACACTCAAATTTTTAGAATTACAATGACTTGGAAAACATCTTAACATTATTTATTTTGTCCAATTTTTTAAACATGAATAGTTTAGATAGAAGCAGTGTTATACATATGCTTGTCTTCCTATCTGTTTATGGCATTTTCAGCTTGCTATAGGTAAAATGTATCCTTATCTTTAAATAGAGTTTATTTCCTAGCAAAAATTAGAAACACATTTACTAATTATTCAAAATTTGTTAAAAGGATTAAAATCTACAACCTTCTAAACATCTCATAGTAGTACGAGTTATTTACAACACCCATCATAAATCAGTTCTCAAGGTAGACTTTAGCAGCTAAATGAGGATTCATTTCCATTGGTAGTTCAAATTCCACTACAGTCTTTTTCTTACCTAGCTTATACATTGAAATAGAGACCAACATGCATTCAACCTGAACTTAAACAAGGTTTTAAAAGGATTCAAACATTAAAAGCACAAAGTACAACAACAACAAAGGAAAATGCTAAAATCATAAACAACTCATATACCCTGTTGAAAATCGCTCAATCCTTGGTAGTATTAAGATAAAAAAGGAAAAATAAATTTCAGCAATGTAACAAAAAGATAGTGTTGTAGATGAAAACCCAATAACTTAGGCGTTGGGGCCAAATTTGTTAGCCAATTACTCATTTCAGTAGCAAAAGAAAAGGACAACGTTGTTTCTCAAAATCTCCCTAGTAATACCTTTCATAAACATTTTTAATGATTGGGGCTTAATCAGAAATTAAGAGAACTAATTGTCAATACATTCAAATTATAATAGGGTAATCCTCTATTTGTGCATTTATATTCTCCAACAAACTCCCAAACAAGTCATAAACATACAAGGAACACCCAACAACATTAGTTAAGTTTCATAAAAAATAAGAAGCCAAACTTTTTAAATTTTGTATCTTCTAAGGTTTCATATTATCAATGGAGTTATTTCAACATTAAATTAGATAACATAAAGAATGGTGTAGTAACAAATATACACTGTAGAAAGGCAAAAATTTATAGTATTTCATTACTTGGGGAAAACTAAAATGCTCTCTCCTTCCACTTGAAGGATAATGGAACATATACTAAGTAGACACTTAGCGTCACAGAGGCAAGAAACTAAGTTGGGAGGTGGTAAATTAAAAAAAAGGTTCTCTAATATGTAAATCCTTCCTTCGAGATTTATTGAAGACCTTTCCAACGGAGTAAATGGTTTGCAATTCAAAGATAAGACTAGAAAGTTATGCCTTCTCCAAGTTGACCTACTTTTATATATAGTTTTTTAAATAATTTTTTATAATTTTAATAGTTTATTTGTAATAAACATTATGAGGACTCTTCATTTCATTTCCAAGGGATTCTTGTGACCCTTGGGATCTATCAAGTTTATATAAACTCCAATTTTGAATAGGATGGATCACTTTTTTTGGCTTGCAATCTTGTTCTTAATCTTTGTGGTTTTTACATTGAACTTAACAATACTACAGGTATCACACTAGGTATTGTAATCAGATTTCATAATTCAGAGAGAGAGAGAAAGGGGGGGGTCTAGGAAGAGATGGAGATAAGAGGATCTAGAGAGAGAGAGAGAAAGAGAGAGAAGGGAATTGGAAAGGAGAGATAATAGGAGAGGAAGGGGAGAGAGAGAGAATATGATTAGGAGATGGGGGGAGATAGAGAGAGAGAGAGAGAGACACACACACATTTATACATAAATATATGTCTATAAAAATATAGATATGCATATATAAAAACATAGCCATATATTATATACATAAATATACATAAATTTAGTGTAGTCTTAATTTAGGACCATGTGTTTTGATTTATTCATAACCTATATGTGTTCTGTAAAACATAAATTGCATGTTTTTCATCTCCAAAACACGTACAGGTTTTTAAAATTTTGAAATGTACCTTTTTCTTTTCAAAATCTGAGTGGGTTATGATGGACACAAATACCGTACATGTTTTAGGCTTGGAAAAAGGGTTAGTAAACGACCCTAAATCTTGAAAGCCCGTTTCCCCTCCATTTTAGTTCCTTTACACATTTTTTCATCTCCAACATGAATTGTCGACTTTATCCTCATTAGTTTTATAAATGATCAAGTGGGTGTCTCTGAAATTACCACCATAATCTCACACATCTTCTCATCTTTCTAACCATATAAAATTTTCAATTTTTGGACAACATTAGCCTAGTGAAATTTAATTTCTTTACCAGTGTCTTGACAAGCCTCACATACATATGTCTACCATTTTTTTAATAACTTTTCCTCTACTCAACCAATTGCAAAAAAAAACTACATATTATTATTCTACACTTGAATCTATACACTTTTAAAAAAGAAGATTGTATTTTGGATTATTTTGATGCAAGTTATGCCCAACGCACAAACAAGTACAATATTTTCAAGATGTGGTCACTTCAAAAACTTGAATTAAAAAAAGTACTCAACATAAAATTATGACAAAATAAAAAATTTCTATATCTCACTCTTACCTACGATCCTACCAAATGGTTTTTCAAAATATTAAATCTAACTATATCTTTTGTTGAGTGCACGAAAATAGCTATGTTATGTTTTTCTAAAAAAATCAGGAATAGTTTTTCGTGCGCCAATGGTTTAAGCCCCTTAATATTATCCTTTTTAAAAAAACTTTAGCATTTTAGAAACTAGATTCAGAGTACTGCAATTCTTGTTCTTTACACATCTTCTAATTTTGAGTGCAATACCCTAGAATTTCTCATTGAAGTTCAAGTTTACCCGATTTCAAAAAAAAAAAAGTGGCCACTTATACCACCCTTTTTGCACACCATCTTGGTGCACTTACCCATAATATGAAATATAGTTTTTCAAATTGTTTGAAGTTTAAGGAGGCTAAAGTAGATTATCATATTTAAAACTAACTTTCACCTTTACGTGCAATAAGACATTCCTTAGTACCAAATAATTTGAGAACTATTATGACAAAATATGGCATTTTTGTTCTTAGGTCTCTTAAGATACTTTGGCAAACCAAGTCCTATTTCAAATGGTTTGGGACCCTTTGGAAACAAAATAATGCCTACAATATCATTAAGAACCTATCCCAATGTGTTCATTCCCTTGATTAAGTCTTATGAGTTGCTCATAAAAATTACTTTTTCCACCCTTAAACTAAATTTAAATAATATATTTTTTTAAAAAAATTTTATTTCCATCACATCCAGATGGTTATGAGTTTATTTAGAAACCATGATCTAGGTTATTGTAGAGAAAAATGATATCTACTTATCGGTATAATTAAAAACATTCCAAGCTATTATGGATTCTAAGAACTAATTTGTCAAAGTTTTCCATATTTTTTTTATGAAACTAAGATAGTCTATTGTAGATTGAATAAAGATCTACCTAGAGGTATACACAAAATATTCCTAGGTCTCATCAATTCTACAAACCTCTATGTCAGATTAGCACCTATTTTTCTCTTAGGTCTCTTAAGACTTTATCATAGATTGAGATCATTTGGAAAGGAAACAAGGCCTCCAACACCATTTACCCAACCACTCTAATATTTTGGCACCATTAGTTTAGTCACATGATGTGTAAAATAAAAAATATGACTATTAGAACCCTTGCACTAAATTCCATGAATATGGGATACAATATTAGAAGGATTTTCTATCTTTCTTCACCCCTCTCTTTTCCACCCTCTCTCTTTACATCTTCATCTCTCTATGTTCATCTATTTTATTCCCATATCCATATCCCCATCCTAACTCTCTTGTATTCTCTCTATATCTATTTGTGAATGACGAATTGTAACTCCTTAAAAACCCAACTACAAGCCTAGAATCTATAAACAAATCAACAAAACCAATAGAGCTTTAAATCAAGTGTACACACAAATAAAATAAGACAATTATATTTTCACACATTGATAAATTTAAATCCATTATTCTCAAAATTTTCAAGACCTTGTATGTACTAGTATTTCTCTCAACATTAAGCATTAGCACAAAATAGAACAAGTTAAGTGTGGTTGATTGATTGTGCTAGCAAGATAACAATATGATATCAAGTAGGCAATGATAAAAATCAAGCATGTAGATACTTGATACATATTTAGGCCAACTAAGAGGAAAAATCCTCTTTTGTAGAAGTATCCAAGAGATTCAAGGGTTTAGATTAAGAGGTTAAAAGATAAAACACCAAGATTAAGAGGTTAAATCAATGAAGGAGTGAGATTAAGAGGTGTATTGGACTTTTGATAAAACATCTTTAAGTTCAATTAATCTAGCCATGTGAGAATAAGTGGAAAATGAGATTAAAGAGACATGAGACATTTGTCACATACTTCAAATTTGGATTATGATCCATGTGAACAAGGTGAATGGCCAGGATTAGAAAGAAGATCATAATGAATTAATTAAATGAAGAGCAACATTTATTTAATTAATAGTAGAAAAATATGGGATTGGGATAATTAAATAAATAATAAATATCAATTTAACTATGGAAAAGAAATTGATAAAATTTATACATGTATGTAAAATATGAAAAAATTAAAAAATGGCTTGATGCCTGTATCGGCACTCGAATATACATGCTCAAAGAAAGGTTTCCCTAGTCAGGAGGGTGAATAATGAAATGACTCTATGTCCTCTCTACAATGGATATGAAATAATTTATGTGAGCTATAACCATTTTAGGATTCTAGGAAGTCCTCCACATCCACTTACAGGGACACTTGTTCCTTCTTCTACAAGGGTTGCTAATAACCTTTCTTCTACTATGTTGAATCTAGGGGTGGCGCAGTGGCAGAAGAACCCTAAAAATGAAGTATACAAGGACACCGGAGAAGAGAAAACCAATGATGATTGATAAGTGGTTAGAGGGAAAAAGGAGAGATGTTCCCTAAACTCATAAAGAAGATTGATGGTAAATGGTATTGGAGGGACTGGTAATAAAAGCAATAATCGCATCTGGGCAATCCCCATCTCTCACAAGATCATTGAATTTTCTTCTTGGGAAAATCACATTCCATTAGGGTGAAAACTGACTGCATCTCCACAGCCTGAGCATTTAGGGTTTGGTCCTTTGGATCCTCTAAACAACCCACCATCCAAGGTGTCTCGACCTCTAGAAAATATTATAGAACAAAGGAATTTTGACAAGCACGTTTTGAGCAAGCCATGCAATCCCTCTGATATCCCAAGGAGGAAACCAATATGGAGTAACAAAAGCCCTAGACCTCCTCCACAGTCATTATGGATCATGGTTTACGAAATTGGAATACCAAATCCTCAACAAAGAAGGAAAATGTCACTACCACTATTATTAAAGATGTACATTGACAATATGTGGGAGGGTAAAAGTACAAAGCTATGTCACACTTTTATAAGGGAAAAGGTCAACAACACACAAATTTTTAAACTTTAACGACATAAAAATGGTATTTATGTTTAGAATTTGGAGATGATGTAAACTAATGAAATGTTTAAAAGTAGATGAAGTTTATTCCTATATTTTTTCAAAAACAATTGAACAAGAATTCACATAGTTTTTTAATTTTTGAAGTCCATTTTTTACTTGTTGAAAAATGCTGAAAAATGATGGTCTTGTTCCCACCAAAAAAAGTATATGCAAATAATCTTTTTTTCCTTTGAATTTAAAATATGTTATAGATGAAATGTATAGCTAGTGTAGAAGAGAAGAAAAATTAGTTTTCAAAGTATATTTTCTCTGTTATAACTACTCAAAGTTGAACATACTTTAAATCGACAGTTTTCATCTCCCACCAAATTTCCCCTATCAAATCTACACCATTCAGAAAAAAATGACACATTCTTGAAGAGAACTCTCTCCTCTAGTGTTAAATATAAAATTTCATTTTTTTTAATAAGCTTTACTATTTTTTTCTATTTTTGAAGTAGCTTGTTCTCAAATGTTAAAATATCTACTTGCAGTATTTTGAAATTATAATATATTATATCTAATTAAAATACTATAAAAATTATATGATGATAATCTTGACTCTCTGCTCTAAAAAATGGTATTTTTATATTTGTAAAAATATATCATTAAAAAGAGTAAGAGTTATTGAAACATCGCTTTTCTGAAATAATTTTATTTCTTTAGTAATTGGTATAAAACATGCATTTAATAGATATTTCCAATTGGAAAAGTTGAAGCACTTATCTAACTTAGCTAGAATGAATCTAGCTAGACCATATGTTTGACAAAAAATGATTTTAGTTAGAAATACTCAAATTCAATTATGTTGATAAGTTAGCCTAAAACATGACACAACTTTGTGCTTTTTGTTACAAGTAATAGTTGTCGTTGAACCAAAAGATCGACCTGTTAATGCCTATACAACCACTAGACATATAGAAGACACAGGAGGCTGTTAAACCATGCCATGAATCTTGAGGGGAGCACTGACCATTTTGCCAACAATCTTCCCCTCAACATTACCCGAGGGGATTCGAACCTGTGACCAAGCTCTGATACGACTTGTTACAAGTAGCAGTTATCATTGAACCAAAAGATTGACCTATTAATGCTTGATATAACCACTAGACTTATAGAAGATACATGAGGTTGTTAAACCATGCCATGAATCCTAAGGGGAGTGCTGACCATTTTGCCAACACTTTTACCTGAGACCACTATAAGAAAAATAGTGTATCCACTGAATGGAGCAATTTTGGGGTTCCTGTGGAGAGCATTATATAATGGTTGGAGGAGATCTACAAGGGTTAGGTAAGTATTTCTATCCTACCTAAGGATTTTTTATACATTGATTGTAAGGATGGAGATTTAAAGAGAAGAATTTTTTCTAATGAAAAGGTATATTTTCAAGGTTATTATTTTAAGGTTTTGATTGGCAACCTATTTTTTATTCCTATAATTTACAATCTACTAAAGTAGCTAAATGGGTTTTGATTTCTAATCTCCCAGTTGAATTACTACACAACAACATCCTAATAAAAATAGGAGATTTTTTGGGAGGATATGAAGGGTTAGAGGATAATTTTTTGAACTCTTCTAATGTAAAAATTCAAGGGAACATGGATATAAACACAATATCTATCACACCTATTAAATTAATTAGTAACCATGCATCATATCTTATTAAGCCTATAATATATAATGATCATATGAAGACTAAGGTAGGTTTGAATAGTAAGACCAACCCTATTGATAAAGATATTAATACTAAAGTACCTTATCAATATACAAAACCTCCACAACTACCAGAGGTTAATATTATAGTTTATTAGGATGAGGATTTATTATTATAGATCAGATGAATGGTCTCCCATCCTCTCACTTGCATCAAGTAAATACTATAATTAATAATTCTAGACAAAATTAGTCCCCGAGTATGGTGTCATCTCTACCAAAAGGAATCCATAAGTCCAATGCAAAAAAGAATAGTAAAGGAAATAAAAGAAGCCCTTTTAAAGATACCTCTAAAAAAAATAGCAAATTCAAACCCACTTAGGAAGAACTTGAGAAATAATTAGCACAAGTATATAAAGTTTATGAGGAAAGAACAAGGACTAACTCTACAAAGAGATCTAAAGATGACAAAGTGAGGGAGATTGAAGAGGGAAAAATACTATAAGATGAGAACTTATGTTCAAACTCCCTATAGGATTTAGAGGGAGAAATTGCTAAGAGATTAGAAACCTTGGACGACTTTGCAGTGGATCCAAAAAATAGGATAAAGTAAAATATATCTAATCATAGGCATGAACCATAAATGGTTGGAAACACCAATATTGATGTCATATGTATTGAGATCTTGGAAGAAATCATTGAAGGGATGGCAGAAGATTTGGTGGATAAGGAAGAAATTGTCAAGGAGAGGGAACAACAAATTTTCAAAATATTAGAATTGGAAGAAGAAGAAATAAATAAAAAAGGGTTGGAAGAAGAAATAGTTAAACTGGGTGATAGAGAGATTAAAGGGACAAAACCTATGCTTGGAATTATAATAAAAAAATTCAGTAAGGATATTCTAGATTGTGTGAAGAATATTAAAAAGAGAGGTAGGAAGCCCCTTTTGGAGATGAGAAACAAAGATGGTTAATCTTTGGACTAAACTAAGATAACTACTCTATTCAATGTAAGGAAGGGGAAGAGCCTTCCCACTGAGGCATGAGGATTAATACATGGAATGTTAGGGACCTCAATACCCCTAACAAGTAGTGAATTTTAAAACATTGAATTTCTATAGCTAAACCTAGAATCTTATTAATTTAGGAATAAAAGCTTAATAAGGAAGAAGTAGATATCCTTAGAATGAAAATAGGAATATGAGACTTAGTTGGAGTTCCTCCTGAGGGGGCCTTAGGGGGCCTAGCAGTATTATGGGATTCCGGGAATGTCTCTTTTTTTTATCATTAATAGTAACAAGAATTGGTTGAGTGGAAAATTTAAAAGTATTAGGAGAAATCTCCAATTTACAGTGATCCATGTCTATGGTCCTACTCAAAAAGGGACAAAAGAATAGTTTGGGAGGAGTTAGAATTTCTTTTTAGAATCTATCCCTGATCAGATATGCATAATTGGAGGTGACTTTAATACCATCCTTGACCCAGCCAAGGAAAAATGGGTAGGTTCAACAAGATTATCTAGAACATCAACCAATTTTAGGGAGTGGGTTAACAAAAATAAGTTAATTGAAATCAAGACAGAAAAATATGGATTCACTTGAAATAATAGAAAGTAAGGATTCAAAAATATTATGGAAAAGCTTGAAAATTTTATATTGAGAGGTAACTATGCTAAATTTCCTTACAATCTTTCGACAAAGATCTTACCATGCTCGGGATCTAATCATTTTCCTGCTCAACTAAACATCTTTGAGGACAACCAACCTAAATGATGCCCCTTCAAATTTGAGCAAATGTGGCTTAAAGATAAAAAAATTTTAAATTTGAAAAAAGTAAATAACGCCTTCTTAACACTTATACCCAAGAAAGAAAAAGTAGAAGGTTTTGATTATTTCAGGCCTACTTCATTATGCAATACAATCTATAAAACACTAACCAAAACATTGGATAACAGAATTCAGAAAGTCTTACCTGACATCATTAGTGAGGAACAAACAAGGTTTTTTATAGGTAGGTATATTTATGATGGTGTAATTATAGCCTAAGAAGCTACACATTCCATCCAACAAAACAAAACCCCAAGTATGTTGATTAAATTGGATATTAGAAAATCCTATGACAAAGTGGACTAGTTATTCCTATACAAAGTATTGGAAGCTTTTGGTTTTGCAAAGCAAGGGATTAACTTAATTTTTTAATGCATTTAGAGTCCCAAAATATCTTTCTTAGTTAATGGAGCCCCAGAAGGATTCTTCAACATTTGAAGGGGACCGAGACAAGGAGACCCTATATCCCCATTTATCTTCATCATAATAGAAGAAGAAATGGGTAGAACGATATCTAAAGCTAGGAAAGAAGGATTAATTCAAGGGATTAGGATTACTAATGGAATAGAACATACAACCCACCAACAGTTTGTTGATGATACAATGCTTTATGGTAAAGGTAATATTGGGGAAGATGTTGGTCCATGGTGACTAATTAGGGAAGTAGTGTACACTTTCCATGTATCCTTGTTGGGGCCCCCAAAAAAGTACACCCTATTTTTCAGCTATTTTTGAGCCGACATGTTGTAACCGACTCTAATCCTAGAGTGGCAAAAAAGATTGTATAGAAATGGCTTAGGGTTAGTGATTTCATAATGTATGTTTTCAGTAGCTTATTGGGGCAGTATTTATTTGTAAGGGATTGTGGATTGTAATTAGGTTATAATCACTAGATAATAAGAATATTGGATTTGTTGTTTGTGGACATAGCCTAGGGATTGGATGAACCACATTAAATATTTTTTTCTTGTGTTATCTTCTGCGTGGTTTATTATTTTATGATATTGGTTATATTTGCATGTAACTATTATTTCTATCTTGTTAATTCTAACAGAAGATAGTTCGTTTAAAACTATATTAAAATCCTACACCCTGGCTTCAGGAGAAGAGATCAATGCATCAAAACTGGAAGTTTTCTTTTTCAGTACTAAGCCCAACACAGAAAGGGAAATATGTAAGATCCAAAACTTAAAAAAAGGGGAGCTCCCCTAAAAATACCTGGGCATACCCCTGGACAAAGGAAATAGATCCAAGGAAATTTGGGATCATATTATCTAAAAAATCAAGAATAAGAAAAATCCTAGAAACAAAAATGGTTATCCTCAATAGGGAAAGAAGCCATGCTAAAATTAGTTCTCTCTGCTACCCACTATCAAATTTCCTACATGAAAATACTAGGGGATAAATGAGAAGAAATTAATAGAAGTCTCAGAACTTTATTTTGGAAAGGCATAAAAGACAAGAAAAGGATGGCATTAGTTGCATGGGACAAAGTATGTAGACTGAAGGAGGAAGGTAGCTTGGGGATAAAAATATTAAAGAAAAAAGTAAAGCACTAGGAGAAATATTGATATGGAGAATGTATAGTAATTCTAATTCAAAATGGGAGAAAATCTTGATAAATAAATTATATTTGAAAGGATGTGATTATGTATTACTGTTTAGGTATGCGCAAGTGATGTGTGATGATTACGTACAAGAATTTGCATGTCTCTAGAATCTACCACTATTGCCTTGACCCAATCTAACTTGTCAATGTCCTTCAGAGCATTATTCAAGGTGTGCACACAACAAGGATCTTCCAAAAGATATGTTTGTAGCTAGGTATTCTCAATCATTAAAATAGCTATCTTACATACACAAGTTTGATCTGTCACAATCTAGACAACATTAGAAGGCCCAACCTCCTCAATGGCCTACCTCAAAATGCAAAACAAAAAATCAACATCCTTAACTTTCCCTAAACAATCATTAGCTCTAAGAAAGTATGAACCAATAGGGCATGTAACAACAACATTGATGAACAACCTATGACAAATATTAGTCCACTTATCCATGACAATGGAACAACTAGTCCTAGTAAATGTTTTCTTCATCTCCTCCATCATCATGGTTATTTTTGAATAATTATTTTCAAGGAGGGAGGTATGCAATCTATATTCTCCAAGGGGCATAAGATGGCCAACTATCAATATATCTCTCACCATACATTTGAAATAAGAAGACCTTTCCAAATGAAATGGAAGAGCATCACCATACATTTGAAATAAGACAACCTTTCCAAATGAAATGGAAGAGCATGTTTATAAAATAATTCAGCCATTGAATCATCTACTTGCTCATGTTTTTGAATATTCACCTTTCCCATCACTAAATTTTTCTTAGTTACTCTCTTCTTCCCTCTATCTGTATGAGACTTCTTTTCAATTTCAATTGGTGCATTGGAAGACTCATGCATATTAGTAGATGAACGTTTTAGATTCTTATAAAAACTTGCAAGGATTTTGTCCACATCTATTCTAGCTAACTATGAAAATTCAATTTGTTGTTTGAATGTTATTGCTTCACAAAGTTTGGTACCTATTCCAACCTCACCAACTAGATGGTCTTTAACCCTAGTATAGCTCCCATGGTAATATTTTTGGTACACATGGAAAAGCTACTTATCTTTTCCCCCCTATATTTTTTCCTTTGCTGGGGATCATATTTGTGGCAAACTAAAGCAATGGTTTTCTTTCATTAAAAGGCCCTTTTGAAATTTTTTGAAGGGAGGATGTAGGGAATACAAAATAGGGGTTGATTGATGAGGTTGAGATTGGATTTTCAAAACTAGAAGATGGGCCTATTGTTGTTGTTTGCATTTCATTTTCTCTATCACTACCCTCATGGTTGTCACTAATACTGGTGTTGCTCATTTCCTTATATTTTTTTAATGATTCAATGTTTGAAACAAAAGAAATAAAAGCATTTTTAATCTACAAACTAAGTTACTAACCAAAAAAAAAACTTAAAAAGCCAAGAAAAGAAGAAGAGAAAATTAATAAATTCTAAATACCTTGGTTGTAGTTTCACACTTGCTGATGTAGGAGCATCCTAGGGTAGTTGGAAAACCTGTATGTTAGAGTGTTTTTGTGGTACTCAGTTGCAGCTTTGACCGAGGGGCTCGGTCATTGAGGAGCTCGGTCACTGAAGGAACTCGGTAAAATTATGGTGCTTAGTAGAACATAAGCTCGGTGATGCTTGTGATGCTCAGTTGACATGCTTGCTCGGTGATACCTTACTTGCTCTATTGTTTTTATTGGCACTCAGTAGTTTGGCTTACCGACAAGAGTTCTTGGAGATTTGGTTGGCTAACTTGATGTATTTAATGTGGGTAGCTTATGTGGTATTCTCCTATGTGGATCTAGAGGCTGACATGGAGAATTAATTAATTGTAAGGATATTTGAGAGCTGACTTGTATTGCATTTAATAATTATTTGTTATAGAAGCTGACTGGGTTTTAAGATTTATTTCTTTCTTCCAGATGACTTGTACTTGAAGAAATGTATTTAAGGAAGGTTTGGGTTGTTGTTTGAGGGGGAGGAAGTGAAGTTGACAATAATGGGATCCCGTGAGATCTTGAAGATCAAATTGTTTTTCTAATATTTGTAACAACAAAGCTAGTGGTTTTCATGCTTGGAGACAAGGAGATTGCTTGGTGGCTTGCGAGATCAAGTTTAGATCTACCCTAGTGTTTCTACCAGTTGCTGATGTGTCACAGAGCTAGACTAGCTAGAGGATTTGCACTATTACTATTGTAATTATTTGTATTTGGCCCTAACCCAGAAGGCCTTATAGTCAGGCATGTTGAATGAAAATTCTATTTGAGCATTCTCTTGTTGTGTTTCCATTGTATTGTTGTTGCTAGTGTAGATTTGGACTACCTTGTCTAGGATTTTCTGATTGCACTACATCAGGTGGTATTTGATCTTGAAGTTCTTGAGTGTGTGGACAGATCACCGAAGTTTAGGCAGTTTGCACCAGGACCTTGGGTTGGTGATTTGTTGCATTGGGTTTTCAAAGATCTTGAAGATGCCTCCAAGAAGATTGGACCCTAGGGAGATTGTAGATCTCTATGATGTTGTAGAATCAAAGCTTACAGAGAAGGTTAAAGTAGATTTTAGGGTTGAGATGGAATTGATGAAGAATGACATAATCACTAAGATCATGAGGGCTATTGTTGGTATGTCGAGGAATCTTGGTACTGAATATGGCTATGCGAAAGTTTTTGAAGACTTTGAAGCTATTGGATCTAGTGGAGATGATAGAATTGATCATAGGGATAGATATGGTGAAGACAGAATTGGTCGGTTGCAGATATTTGGAGCTCGGTTAAGTACTAGTTACCGAATGGAAGTTTCTAACTTCTCTAGAACTTTGAGACCTGAGCACTTGATTGATTGGATTGGTGAGTTGGAAGATCTCTTTGATCTTGAAGAAATTGAAGATCCTCTTAGGGTAAGGTTGGCACAAACTAAGTTGAAGGGACATGCTTCTCTTTGGTGGAAAGAATTGCAAAGATATAGAGAAGATAAAGGTGAAATGACAATCAATCATTGGAGGTTGATGGTTTGAAGAACATTGCTTCATACTAAGGTGGAACCTTGTTAGAGGAGTAATTTGTTCAAAACTAGGTGCAAGTTAGGAGGCAAAATCTATGATGTGATTATGGATAGTGGTAGTACTGATAACCTTGTAGCTATGGAGGTGGTTTAGAAACTTGGTTTGAAGAGAGTCAGACATCCTTGTCCTGATAGGATTGGTTGGTTGCAAGATGTTCATGCCTTGGAAGTAAGGGAGAAATTTCTTGTTGATTTTTAGATTGGCCAATATAAGGATCAAGTATTGTGTGATATTGTGGACATGAGTAGTTGTCACATATTTCTCGGTAGACCTTGGAAATATGATTGCAAGGCTATGCATGATTATGTCAAGAATGTGTTTACTGTTGAGAAGTGTGGCAGGAAGTTCTCCCTGATGCCTTTATTGGATACAACATTTGGTAGGAGGAACCTGATTTTTGGAAGTTGAGTTGAGTTGATAAAATCCTGAAAGGATTGGAGATTAGTATGGAGAACAGATCTATGAATTCTCGAGGAAAGACTTGAAAAGGCAAAGAAAGAAGAGGTGGAAAAATGTGCAAGTTGAAGACTTGGAGGACATGTATGTAAAGAACCAGTTCAGGGTTTATGTGTTGAAACCTGAAAGATGTTCTTCCATCCATAGAGAAAATCTTTTCACACCTGGGGTGTTTGATGCAGGAGCATCCTAGGGCAGTTGGTAATCATATATGTTGGAATTGTTTATGTGGTACTCAGTTGTAGCTTTGACTGAGCGGCTCGATCATTGAAGGAACTCGATAAAATTCTAGTGCTCAATAGAACCTAAGCTCGACGATGCTTGTGGTGCTCGGTCGACATGCTTTCTCAGTGATGCCTAGCTTTCTCAATTATTTTTACTGGTGCTCAGTAGTTTGGTTTACCGACTAGAGTTCGTGGAGATTTGGTTGGCCGAATTGATGTATTTAATGTGGGTAGCTTATATAGTATTACCCTATGTGAATCTAGAGGCCGACATGGAGAATTAATTAATTGTAAGGCTATTTGAGAGTTGACTTGTATTGCATTTAATAATTATTTGTTATAGAAGCCAACTGGGTTTTAGGATTTATTTCTTTCTTCCAACTTACTTGTGGTTGACGAAATGTATTTAAGGAAGGTCTGGGTAGTTTTTTAAGGGGGAGGAAGTGAAGGAGACAATAATGGGATCTTGTGAGATCTTGAAGATCAGATTGTTTGTTTGATATTTGTAACAACAGAGCTAGTGGTTTGCATGCTTAGAGACAAGGAGATTTCTTGGTGGCTTGCGAGCTCAAGTTTAGATCTTCCTTAGTGTTTCTACTAGTTGTTGATGTGTCGTAGAGCTAGAATAGCTAGATGATTGCACAATTACTATTGTAATTGTGTCTTTGGCCCTAACCCAAAAGGCCTTACAGTCGAGCATGTTGAATGAAAATGCTATTTGAGAATTCTCTTGTGTTTCCATTGTATTGTTGCTTCTAGTGTAGATTTGGACTATCCTATCTGGGATTTTTTGATTGTACTGTGTTAGGATATCGAGCTCCAATAAAAACAACAAAAAAATCCAAAACAAGACAATATAGTCCAAATCTACACTAGCAACAACAATACAATAGAAATACAACAAAAACATTCTCAAATATAATTTTCAATCAACATGCCTAGCTGTAAGGCCTTCCAGGTTAGGGCCAAATACAAACAATTACAATAGTAATTGTGCAATACTCTAGCTAGTCCAGCTCTGTGTCACATCAACAATTGGTAGAAACACTAAGGCAGATCTTTTTGGAGATTTTCCAGCAAGCCAGTGCTGACTATAAGTTTGTCATTGATGACAACATATGGTAAGCAGTGTGCATGGAAGCTTGATGGAGAGAGCCTTGATCATATGGTTCCTAGATATGTTATCAACATGATATCATAGACGCAAAGGTTGATTTTGAGTGAAGAGAGTAATATAGTTGCTTGTATTAGTAGTGTTCTTGACAAGTCCCAGGAAGAGTTATGTATGTGATTTGTAGTATGGTTGTAATGGAGCCTTGCAAGTTTATATTTATGGTGTATACATATTAGTGAAGCTATGTTCATGGACATAGAGTCATTTGTGTAGTACAAGTTGAGTTATGATGTTTCTAGTTGACAGTTACAGTTTCCTGAGTTTATCTGATGGAGCCGACATTGTTTTTATTGTTGTAATAGTTGCACCTATCATTTGGACATGCATGTTTGGATTAGTGTTTAGAGAAGTGTTAATAATGTTTGGTTAAGAATTCATAATGTATTTTTGCATGAGAAGAAAGTATCCATTAATTTAGTGGAGCTGACAGTGTGAAGCGACGTGTCTACTCATATGGAGTTACGCGGTCCAAATTATTGTTGGGTGCTTAGTATAGCCATTGGAGATGTTGTTGGAGAGTTATATTGTTTCTCTAATATGATTTCAAGGAAGTCGTAATGGGCTGACTTGATTATATCATTTGGAGAAAGATGCTTATAGCTTGTCAGTTGTGATCACTAAGCATGGCAAACAATTGAAAGATAAGAGCAGAGCAGAAGGTGCAAATTATTAAGCCATCAGTAGAAGGTCTATGTGACTAAGAAGGAATTTTATGCTATTCATTGGAACTGATCCAGATAATAGGTCTAACTCATAGTTCACCAAGATCTAGATATAGTATGTATCTATTAAATAGAAGGTTGCAGCCTTCACCCCTTTGAGCAGTGTGCTCCCGGATAGTGTGTCCTCACCCCTAACAGGGTTAATTATAAAAGAATCCTAACAGGTTCCAACCTTTGACCAAGTCACTATACTTAATGCATTGTAAAGATCAACTCCTAACAGGGCTGTAAGATCTTCTAACAGGGATCATTATACTCTAGTGCAATTCATAGTGGCTGCTAATTCCCACTGGGGTTTTTACCTATTTGGGTTTCCCCATAACCAAAATTGTGGTGTTGTGTTAAGTGTTATTATATTGTGTTTATCCTTAATGTTCTTCTATACTTAATGGAATAAAGAATTGAATCTTGTAGATAACCGATTCACCCCCCCCCCCCCCCCCCCTTAGTTATCTCTTGGGACTATTCCTAACAATTGGTATCAGAGCTAAGTGCCTCAGAGAGAAATTTTAATAGCTTGACGTTGATCAGATGGAATTCTTTAGAAAATAAAGTCCTAAGTTTTATGGAGAGAACTATCTAGATTGGAATATCAAAATGATTACACATTTGCAGTGCATTGCCTTTGAAATTTTTGAAGTAGCTACCAAAGAAGTTCAGGTTCCCTCTTTGTTAGATCTTGCAAAGGAAGATGCAACTCTTAAGTAGAAGGAGATGTTCACTCAAAATGTTATTGCCAAAGAAGCCCTTATCAGCACCTTGTCTGATAGTGAGTTTTCAAAGATCAAGAAAGTAGATAAAGCCTACAAGATATGGAAGTATCTAGAAGACATGTTTGAAGGAGATGTCCAAGCCAAGATTGCACGCAGAAAGACATGGAAGAAAAAGTAAAATACATTGGAGATGCTACCTGAAGAGAACATCAGAGCCTACAATCAAAGGATTAATGAAGCAGTTGCAGGAATCAGAAACAACGATGGAGAAATTTCAAAAGAAGACATAATGGATAAGTTGATGACTACAATGACACCATAATATGAGAGAACGATAAACATCCTATATGAGACTATGAAATTTTCAAAAGACTTCAAAAGAGAGACCTTAATAAGCAAGATTTCAGCATTCGACATATCAAGTTTGAAGACAGAGCCTTAAAGTGAGATGACCTTCAAAGCTTCATTCCATGGTAAGAAATCCTTGAACACTTCTAGTAATTTTGATGATGATGATGAAGAGAAATCACTAGATGATTTCGTTGCCATGATTGCTAAGAAATAAAGGAAAGGAAAAAGAAAATATGAAGGTCAGTTACCATTCAAATGTTTTTCATGTAACAAGATTGGTCACTTTGCTTTTAAGTGTCCTACAAGAGTCAAGAAGTTCAAAACTAATTACAAGCCTAAGTATACAAAAGAAGGTTACTATGTTAGAGATGGAGTATCAGACGAGGATTCAGTAGAAGATGAAATTGGATACATTGTTCTTGAAGATATGGAGAAAGTGTTTGATGAAATGGACCTTGAAGATGAAAAGAAAGCACAAGAGTTAGCATTAATTTCACAAGCAGACATCAAAATAGATTGGATCATTTATAGCGATTGTTCACATCACATGACAGGAGAAAAAGATAGATTTGTACATCTAGATAAGTCCAAAGGTGGCATGGTTAGATTTAGAGACAACACTCTGAAACCTATCATAGGTAGAGGATCTATCACATTGGATGGAAAGAACAACATTGATGATGTTCTTTATGTTGATGGTTTGCAGCATAACCTACTAAGTGTTGGACAGTTGCTTGACAAAGGATATCGGTTGGAATTCAAAGAGAACAAGTGCATCATTAATAACAAAGAAGGAGAAATGATTGCATTAGGTTCAAAGACAAAAGGTAATGTTTTTCAACTTAATTCAGAAGAAAGTTGTTTTGTTGCTAAATTAGATGACAGTTGGCTATGGCACAAAAGACTATGTCATATCAATTTTGACAACATAGTGAAGATAAGCAATGTAAAGGCAGTAAGAGACCTTCCTAGTATTGCAAAACTGGTTGATACAATATGTAGGGAATGTGTGATGGGAAATCATGTAAGTAATTCATTCAGAAGAAAGCATAATTTGACATAGAACAAATTGGATCTAGTGCATACAAACCTATGTGGACCAACTCAAACAAGATCATACTATGGTGAAAGGTACTTTATTTTGTTTATTGATGATTATTCTAGAATGATGTGGGTTGTGTTCTTAAAAGACAAATCAGAAGCATTTGAGAAGTTCAAAATATTCAAAGCTAAAGTTGAAAATGAGTCTAGATTAAAAATAAAATGTCTGATATCATATAGAGGAGGAGAATTCACCTTTGACAGATTTTATAAGTACTACGAAGATCATGGGATAAAGAGACAGCTAAGTGCACCTAGAACCCCTTAGCAGAATGGAATTGTAGAAAGAAGGAATAGGATCATACTTGACACAGCGCACACCATCATGATTGAAGGAAAGGTTTCACACACCTATTGGAGAGATGCATTCAATACTGCACTCTATACTATCAATAGAATTCAATTGAGGCCAGGCGTAGACAAGACACCATATGAGATATGGTTTGGTAATGTACCTACTGTGAAATACTTTAGAATCTTTGGAAGCAAGTGCTACATCAAGAGAGATGAAGCTATTGACAAGTTTGATTCAAGAAGTGATGAAGGTATTTTTCTTGGTTACTCTACTAAAAACAAAGCTTATAGATGTTTTAACTTAAGATTGAAGAAGATCATTGAAAGTGCTCATGTTAAGATTGATGAAAAGTTTATGATTCAAGAGAGATATCATGATTATGCACCTATGATTGAAGAAGAACCTAGACCTACCACTAGAGAAATCATTGTTGAAGAAATGTTTGACATCATTGATGTATTATTCAATGACCCTGAAACTAGTGAAGAAGAATCACAAAAGTCAGATGAGCGAGTCACACCCAATGTTCCAAAATTCACATCTAGATACCATTTAAAGGAAGATATCATTGGAGATCAGAATAGAAAATTCATGACAAGATCAAAAGCATAAAGTTCAATAGCTAATGAAGAGGTATGCTTACTTTCACAAATTGAACCTTTAAGTGTTCAAGATGCATGTAATGATTCGGATTGGCATGAAGCAATGAAAGAAGAGCTAGATCATATAATTAAGAATGACACATGGGAATTGGTCCGTAGGCCCAGTGATAAGAATGTGATTGGGACCAAGTGGATATTCAGAAACAAGATGAATGAAGATGGAATAGTAGTAAGAAGAAAAGAAAGACTAGTATGTAAAGGATATGCGCAAAGAGAATTCATTATTTAGATACATTTTCCCCTGTAAGAAGATTGGAAGCCATAAAGTTGTTTCTAGCCTATGCTACATTCAAAGACTTCAAAGTATATCAGATGGATGTCAAGTCAGCATTCCTGAATGGAGAGTTGAAGGAAGAAGTTTACATAGAGCAGCCTAAAGGATTTACTTTATCAGATAGACTTGATATGGTATGTAGACTAAAGAAAACCCTCTATGGACTTAAGAAAGCCCCCTAGAGCATGGTATGAAAGACTTGATGGATACTTGACAAAGATTGGATTCAAGAAAGGAGCAGTAGATTGTAACTTATTCATAAGAGAGACACCTAATGGATTATTGTTGGTTGCTATATTTGTTGATGACATTATTTTTGGTGGTAATGACAAGCTTAGTGCAAAATTTTCTAAAGAGATGCAAAGCGAATTTGAAATGAGCATGATTGGACCTATCAAGTACTTTTTGGGACTAAATGTGCAGCAGTAAGACAAAGGTATCTTCATTAATTAGTCTAAGTATGTGAAAGAGATATTCAAGAAGTTCAAGATGGATTATTGCAAGCTAGTAAGTACCCCTATGATAACAGGATGCAAGCTTTCAAAATAAAATGATTTAGTAGCAGTAGACATGACCTTGTATAAGTAAGTCTATGATTGGTAAACTAATCTATCTTACTCAATCTAGACCTAATATTTCTAATGTAGTTGGTATAGTTGGAAGATTTGTAGCTGAACCTAAACAAAGTCATCTTATGGCAATAAAGAGGATATTCAGATATTTGAAAGGAACTATAGACTATGGTTTATGGTATCATAATTTAGAAAATGTAGAACTTCATGTGTATACAGATGCAGATTGGGTAGGATGTGTGGATGATAGAAAGAGTACCTCAGGAGGAGAAGTATTTCTTGGAGATAGGCTTGTTACTTGGACAAGAAAGAAGTAGAATTGTATTCCTCTATCCACGATAGAAGTAGAGTATGTAGCAACAACATTAAATTATTCTACAATTGTTTGGATCAAGCAAATGATAAAAGATTTTGGAATTCAGATTGAATATCCTATTGTTATTCATTGTGATAACACTAGCACTATCAATATGTCAAAGAACCCTGGGATGCATGAAAAGATAAAACATATTGATATAAAAAATCACTTCCTAAGAGAGAAATTTGTAGAGAAAGAAGTAAAATTGGACTATGTGAGTACAAAAGATCAGCTAGCAGACATATTCACAAAGCCTTTACCAAAGGATACATTTGAGTATCTCAGGGAGAAGTTGGGAGTAATTCCCTTCCCTGAATCTGATTAGAGTTTGCAGGAGTGCATCAGTCCTCATTGACTGATGAATGATTGACTACTCTACTTCAGGAGTAGTACCAGTGCTTTTTTTTTTGGCACCCTTTTCCATTGATGTCAAAGGGAGAGTGAGTATATAGTCATTGAAAAAAAATAGTCATTTTATTCTAGAAAGGGGGAGTAAGTATTTAACAAGAAGAAACAAAATAGTAAGGGGGAGTATACAGTAAGGAGATAAAGTAGTTGATATTCAGAGAATTTAGCAGTAGATGGAGGATTCATCCTTGGGGGATTTTTGCTGATGAAATGGAGAATGTTATAAAAAAATTTCTCATTTGGATTGGTGGCATTTTTCATTCCATATGTTGCCATCAATGCCAAAGGCGGAGATTGTTGGATATTTGCCAGCAATCCAATGCTGATTGTATATTTGTCATTGATGACAACATATGGTAAGCAGTGTACATGGAAGCCTGATGGAGAGAGCCTTGAGCATATGGTTCCTAAATATGTTATCAGCATGATATCATAGATGCAGAGGTTGGTTATGAATGAAGACAGTAATATAGTTGTTTGTATCAGTAGTGTTCGTGACAGGTCCCAGGGAGAGTTATGTATGTGATTTGTAGTATGGTTGTAATGGAGCCTTGCACATTTATATTTCTATTGTAGATATGTTAGTGAAGCTATGTTCATGGACGTAGAGTTAGTTGTGTAGTACAGGTTGAGTTATGATGTTTCTATTTGACAGTTATAGTTTCCTAAGTTTATCTGATGGAGCCAACATTGTTTTTATTGTTGTAGTAGTTGCACCTATCATTTCGATATGCATGTTTGGATTAGTGTTTGGAGAAGAGTTAATAATGTTTGGTTAAGAGTGCATAATGTATTTTAGCATGAGAAGAAAGTATCAGCTAATTTAGTGGAGTCGACAATGTGAAGCGATGTGTCTACTCATATGGAGTTGTGCGGTCCTAATTAGTGTTGTGTGCTTAGTATAGACGTTGGAGATGCTATTGGATAGTTATGTTGTTTCTCTAATATGATTTCAAAGAATTTCTAATAGGCCGACTTGATTATATCATTTGGAGAAAGATACTTATAGCTGGTTAGTTATGATCGCTAAGCATGGTAGATAGTTGAAAGATAAGAGTAGAACAGAAAGTGTGAAGTATTAAGCCATCAATAGAAGGTCTATATGACTAAGAAGAAAGTGTATGCTATTCATTGGAACTGATCTAGATAGTAGGTCTAACTCGCAGTTCACCAAGATCCAAATATAGCATGTATCTGTTAAAGAAAAGGTTGCAGCCTTCAGCCCTTTGAGTAGTGCACTCCCAGATAGTGCATCCTCACCCCTAACATGGTTAATTATAAAAGACTCCTATCAAGGTCCGACCTTTGACTAGGTCACTGAACTTAATGCATTGTAAAGATCAACTCCTAACAAGGTTGTAAGATCTTCTAACAGGGATCATTATACTCTAGTGCAGTTCATAGTGGGTGCTAATTCCCACTAGGGTTTTTACCTATTTGGGTTTCCCTGTAAACAAAATTGTGGTGTTGTGTTAAGTGTTCTTATATTGTATTTATGCTTAATCTTATTCTATACTTAATCGAATAAAGAATTGAATCTTGTAGATAATTGATTCACCCCCCCTCTCAGTTATCTCTTGGGACTATTTCTAATAGATCTAAAATTGAGCTCACAAGCCACCAAGCAATCTCCTTGTCTCCAAGCATGTTGTTACAAATATCAGACAAACAATCTAATCTTCAAGATCTCACAAGATCCCATTATTGTCTCCTTCACTTCCTCCCCCTCAAACAACTACCCAACCCTTCCCTAAATACATTTCTTCAACTACAAGTCGGCTAGAAGAAAGAAATAAATCCTAAAACCCAGTCAGCTTCTATAAAATATAATTATTAAATGCAATACAATTTGGCTCTCAATTAGCCTTACAAATAATTAATTCTCCATGTCAACCTCTAGATCCACATAGGAGAATACCACATAAGCTACCCACATTAAATACATCAAGTCGGCCAACCGAATCTCCAAGAACTCTAGTCGGTAAGCCAAACTACTGAGCGCCAGTAAAAACAATCGAGCAAGCTAGGCATCACCGAGAAATTACGTCGATCGAGCACCACAAGCATCACCAAGCTTAGGTTCTACTGAGCACTAGAAGTTTACCAAGTTCCTTTAGTGACCAAGCTCCTCAATGACCGAGCCCCTTGGTCAATGCTGCAATCAAGTACCACAGAAACACTCCAACATACAGGATTGCCAACTACCCTAGGATGCTCCTGCATCGCTTGCAATTGAGATCTTCCTAGATCTTTCAGACTTGTAGAAATTTGCAAACAAAAATCAGACTTAATTCGTTAAGACAAAGGACAATATATTTTATTTGACCACAATTTCGAAGGAGGAAGCCTGGAGCTGAAACCTTGGTTAGCCTGGTCATCTTGTAGGAAGCCTCTCTGCTCAACCCTGACCATCAAAAAACCTGTCATCTTAGACTCTTAATATTGCAAATAGAAATTTGGTTGATTTTATGTGCATTTTTTCCTAAAAATATTTATCATTTAAATTCATATGATTTCCACAGTCCATCATGTTAGAATATTGTATTTCTAGATCAAACTATGATCGATTGTTTGCTCTCTAGCTATTGCTTCATCCTAATGATGGATCATGTAGTATGATTTGAAACGTTGGTGATGAAAAATCGTACACAGTTTAATCTAGAAATACAAGAATCTAATATTTATCATTTTTTTCCATAAATCTTGGTTGATTTCTCATGCACTGTGTGGCTAGTGTTTTGCAATTTGTTGTTAAAAATAAAAAATGAGACACACATGTTCAACTCTTCTATTTATAGAACCTGAACTTTTTTATTTTGAAATTTAGACTTTACTACTTTAGGCTTTCTTTTATTTTTTTATAAAATTTAATATTTTTTAATTTTTAGTATTTAACATTTATTTTTATTTTCTATTTTTAATATGATTTTTAAATTTAAATTTAATGACCTTAGTATATATACATATACATATACATACATACATACATACATCTATATATATAGATATATATGTATATCTATTTATACATATACATATATATTACTTGAATTGTTTTCTATTCTAATAATCAAAGATTTAAAAGAAATCAAATCAAATTTATAATTAAATAAGTTTTTTTAACATATGTTTATTATGATGAATATTAAAAAAATTAAATTAAATATTGGATTTATAATTTTAATATATTTAATATTTATGATTTAATATATAAAATTTTAAACATAGTTAATCGCGAATTTCATTGTCAAATCTTTTTCCATGTCAATTTTCATTTGAATTTGATCATCGATAGACATAAATTCAAACCTTGTTGGCCTCCCACATTGTCGATTAAGTAAAAAGTATTTTTATTTGTTTTTTAATACAAAAAATCATTTGAATGTTTCAGGGATGTTTTTTGTTTTGTTTCATTTCGGGGACATTTTGAGCCTCCCCTAGGCATTTGGGGAATGGCTAGTTGTCCCCAAATGTTAGGGGATGTTTCCTATGCTTTCTTATTATTTTTGAAATCATGGACATTTCCTTTTCGTCCCACTATCCCCAAAACATTTTAGGGACATAAACGAGTCCCCCAGGAACAGGAAATGTATTTTTGCATAACATATATTTGAGGAGATGAGGCTTGGGAAAGTGAAAGTTCTTACTTTGAGTGGATGCACGTCCCCGGTGAGTCTTCCTAGTACATTATGACATACACCATGCATTTCATCTATCTGAATTCTTTGCATATGGCTTGCTACAATACAATTATTTTATATTTTTATTATTAATATATGTTATATTTGAAAGTATTTATAAATATAGGAAGAGTTTGTTAAATATCTAATAATGAAAGGAGAAGAAAAAGAAAGAAAGAAAGTTTCTTTTATATAAAGAAACAAGTTATATATTTGTAAGTATTCACATTAGTGATCATATTATTTGGAAACCTTTTAAGTTTTAAATAATGTGAGACAATTTTTATGGCATAAAAGTACAAGGGCAAGACCACAATTAAAAGTCTATCGGCTAAATATAAGTTTATTTATTAGTAATTAGGTTTTAATTTTTAATTTTTTTTTGGTTATTTGGTGAAAGGGTATTGATGCAAAAAAAGTATGTGTATTGGGTGACACTTTGAAATGACCATTTTTTACTCTTCGATGCTTCATGAATTCCACAACATTTTTACTACTTAGAAGTCGCAACAAGAGCTCTAAGCAATTAGAGAATAAGATGTAGTACTTGAGTGCATTCCAATGGTTGTGATAGCATTTGTTGATTTAATGCCTACACCTGTGTATTTAATACCCACACATGTTGATTTAATATCTAATATTTTTGACAACATTGCACCAATAACTATGATTTTAAAGTTTTTATTATTGATGATGACTACCCATGATTGAATGAAATGTTTCCCTTAGTTCTAAAAAATAATCAATCATGTGATGCCACATCAGCTGCATATGTGTTGCACTTTTGTACGACCATTGGCCTCACCATTTTTTGGGGCTATCAAAAAACTTGATGATGTGGCATCATATGATATGATATAGCCTTAAAACCTTAGGTATAAGCAAGGGAGTTACAACTACTGGATCCGCTCCCCAAAATTGTATACAAAAATAATAAAAAAGAAATCTTCAAAATAATTTAAAATTTGTAAATATATAAAATTAACTATAATGTCTATGATACACTTCCCCTATCTCCTATAAGAGGAAGGAGGAAGGAAAAATCTAAACGTAAGGACCACTTGTAAGCATATATAATGCTCTTACATAAAGTAAAAAGCTGAATGAAGTATAGTCAGTGAACAGAGTAAATTAAATTTGTTCGGTGTCCCAATACATTAAAAAACATGTTTTTATTATTCCTACTCTAAGATTGTTCAAGAACAGTATGTGAAAGTAGGTTGAATTTTTAAAGGGTCACCAAGAGACAAGTAAACAAATACGATAATGGAATGCAAAAAATTATAACATAGAAAATGCAGTGGTCTATAGAGATTGTAGCCAAAAGTTATCGCAGAGAAAGGCCAAGCATTGAGGACACTTTTCAGAGGTGACCGAACACAAGAAAATCCAACAGCAAGAAGTTAATATTTTTTCTTTTAAGTTATGTAATGAAACATATCCTTGGTATCAAATTTATCATTAATTGTGGATGTCATCATATTTGAACCTGTGTTACAAAAAGTAGTATAAAAGCATAAATGATAATAGTAGCAATATAAATCAGTATAACAACATTATAACAATAGTCTTCAACATCAAAATCATGGTCTATCAATACAAATATCCAAATCAAAATGTTTCAACCATTTATCTAGAAGTCTCAAACATCAAAATATAATAGGCTACATGGACAACCTATGAAACCAAGCCTCTTTCTAACTATCAATATCCAAAGGCTCATAACCATTTGAGTCACTATCTCCCTCTAGCGGAAGTGGACCATCCAATGGTAGCTTGCTTGGTCTTGGTTGTGCCTCCTCCTCATCAATCTACCTAACATCTTTAGGATCAAAATCCCATCGTGTTGTTGGTGTATGTCAATACTTTGTAGTCTATCGGTCCTAAAGTCTCAAAACACAATGAACTACAACAAGTTATTCAACTCGTTTTGAAGTATGTTTGTTTCTCTTAATGTTGTGGATGAAGACATAGGTAGACCGATTCCTCTTTGTAGTAGATGAACTAGCAATATGTGAGAGTGGCTCAATTGAATAACAAGTTGTTTCAATTCCGATGTGTCCCTCCAATGAAACTTTCACCATCTAATGAGGATTTTTTGCAATGGTCACCCTATCCAACCTAGCCTCTAGTTTGTTGAATGTAGGACCCTGAAGATCACTAAACTGAAGCCATTGCCCTCAAATAAAATTCACCTTCCTTGTTAAAAATTTTGTCAAGGGCTATTGTAAGCCCTGTTATCACCTCTTCACCCTCAAAAGGAGCCACTTTGTCAGGTCTAGGTTCATACCACTCTGGGTTACGAACATAGGCAAGCATATGAAGAGAGGTATTCATTATGTTCCACCTCTTTGTGACAATAGGCCTAATGTAGTCCTCATAGAATTGCAATTCAAGATCCTTTTCACGAATTGCTTGCTTCATTTGATCAAGCATGCTATCAAAAGTCTCATATATCTTTCCCAAACTGGGAAAATTTTTATTTTCATAGTTGATTACCTTCACAATTGGTGATGTGATAGAGAAAATATACATGTAAGCAATATTTAAAATTTAAAACTTTTAAAATACAATGAAAAACAAAGTTAACACTAAGAACTAGCAAATTAAAAAAAAAATCAGATTTCTTACTTGATATTGGCCTACCATGTCTCATTAAGTACTCTATCTCTCACTGCCTTCCCTTCAGTTGTCTTCAAACATGGACAAACAATTGTGGATTGTAGAGAATTTTGCACCTCCAACATACTCTCCACCAAAATATAATAGCTCGCATATCTAGTCTCAACTGGTTTAATAAATTCTTTCTTTGAAAGAACCGAAATAGTGCAAGTGACATGTGTGATGATTACATAAAAAAAATTGTATGTCTCTAGACTCTACCACTACTGCCTTGACTCAATCTAATTTGTCAATGTTTGTCAAAGCATTATTCAAGACGTGCACACCACAAGGAGTCCAAAATATATGTTTGTAGGCATTCGCAATCATTAAACTAGCTAGCTAACATACACAAGTTGAATTTGTCACAATCTAGATAATATTAGAAGGCCCAACCTCCTCAATGGCCTCCCTTAAAATGCCAAACTAAGAATCAACATCTTTAATTTTCCCAAAATAATCAATAGCTCTAAGAAAGTATGAACCAACATGGCATGTAACAATAACATTAATGAGTGGCCTATGACAAATATCAGTCCACCCATCCGTGACAATGGAACAACTAGTCCTAGTCCATGTTTGCTTCATCTCCTCCATCATCATGGTTTTTTTTTAATATTTCTTGTGAAGGAGGAAAATCTATATTCTCTAGGGGGGCATAAGATGGTCCAACTATCAATATATATCTTGACACCATATTTTTGAAATAAGGTGACCCTAGAAAATGAAATGGAAGAGCATGCACATAAAAGAATTTGGCCATTGAAGATCGTCTACTTGCTCATGTTTTTGAATATTCATCATTCCCATCACTAAATCTTTCTCAGTTTCTTTCTTCTTCCCTCTATCTATATGAGATCTCTCTTCAGTTTGAATTGGTGCATTAGAAGACTCATGTATATTAGTATATGAACATTTAAGATTCTTATTAAAACTTGCAAGGACTTTGTCCACATCTATTCTAGTCAACTTTGCAAATTCAATTTGTTGTTCCAATGTTATTACTTGACAAAGTTTGGCACCTGTTCCAACCTCACCAACTACATGGTCTTTAACTCTAGTATAGCTCCCATGGTTTTTGGCAAACATGGAAAAGATACTTCATGTTTCCCCTTGTATTTTTTACTTTGTTGGGGATCACATTTGTGGCAAACTAAAGCAACATGGTTTTCTGGCATTAAAAGGTCCTTTTGAAAAAAATTGAAGGGAGAATGTAGGGAATGCAAAACGAGGGTTAATTTATGAGGTTGAGATTGGATTTTTAGAAATAGAAGATGGACCTATTGTTGTTGTTTACATTTCATTTTCCCTATCACTACCCTCATGGTTGTCACTACTATTGGTGTTGCTCATTTCCTTATATTTTTTTAATGATTCAATGTCTGAAACAAAATAAATAAAAGCATTTTTAGTCTACAAACTAAGTTACTAACCAACAAAAAAACTTAAAAATCCAAAAAAAGAAGAATAGAGCTCATTAATAAATTCTAAATACCTTGGTTGTATTTTCACACTTGCAATTGAGATCTTCCTAGCTCTTCCAGACTTGTAGCAATTTGCAAACAAAAATTAGACTTCAATTCATCAAGACAAAGGGCAATATATTTTATTAGACTACAATTTTGAAGGAGGAAGCTTGGAGCTGAAACCCTGGTCAACCTTTCCATCTTGGAGGTGTGTGCTAAAATGTTGTCACACTTCTATGAATCCTTACATGCAAGAAAACTCAATAATGAGCCCTCACAAATCGATCCATAGCTCTCTATGCATGGAGTTGCAAGACTTGTAAAATTGCTCTCAGCTAGAGCTATAAACACATGACCCTTCTAGTCAACCACACAATGAGAGATTCCAAATAAATGCAATGCTATGAAAATCTATATGAGAATGCAAATTAATCTTATGAGAATGAAGATGCAATTAAGCTATGAAAATAGAAATGAAAGAGTTACAAACCCTCTAATTAAACTATGTGAGATTAATCTAAAACATGAAAAGAAATGATACCATGATGATGCAACTATGATGTAAGCTAGGATGTGATGTAGATGCAAGATGAATGTCAATGATGCTCCAAATCTTCAAAACTTGATGCAAGAATATCTCCAAAAGCTTCAAAAACCTGTAGCATAATAATTCAAGTATGTATGGTGTGTGCAAATGAGGAAGAGAGCTCTTCTTTTATAGGAAGTGAAAAATAATGGACCATGGAGATTAAGAGGCAAAAGACTTAATCAACAGTGGAGAAAAAAAGAAGCTTGATCCTTGTGCACAAATATCCTCCAATAGAAAAATTAGAAGCATTTACTTTATGTTGAGCATTTACTTTATGTCCATGTGAGACAAAAAGTGCTTTTCTTTTATTTTTTATTTTATTTTTTTTTTATAAATAAGAATTAAATGCTTTATTTGTGCAACAAGGATAAGAAGAAAAGTGGAGATTTTTTATTTAAATAAAAGGGGAGGAAATTCCTTTTAATTAAATAAAGGCTTAGGATAAAGTGATTTTATTATTTAATTAAAAGAGATTTTTAATTAATTAAAAGGGATTTATTCTCTTAATTAAATAAGATTTTTTTTTTTTTTTTTTCTCTTTTAAATTAAATAAGGCTCAAACCTTAGGAAATATTGAATTGATTATGATTTGATCAAGGAAATTGATATATTTGAAAAATGTTGATTTTTGAAAATATTGATTCAGGGATTTGACAAATTGCAGAAATGGGGCCCAAAGTCTAGGCGACCATTTTAGGGTGCATACATTTGGCCCTCTTTGACTAATGTGTGATCGATCTGGGAACACATGCAGTCAAAGAAGAATTGAAATGTGAGATCGATCTGGGAACACATGCAGTCAAAGAAGAATTGAAATGTGAGATCGATCTGGGATCACAAAACAACTCAGATGTGAGGTCGATTCGGGATCACATCCGGACAAACATAAACAAAAGATTCTAGACATGAGGTCGATTCAGGATCATATCCAAAATAAGAGATAAGAATCTCAAGCTTGAGAAAAAAATCATAAAAAGATGTCTGAATCAAGAAAATCAAGGAAATCAGGGATGAGAATCCCATAAATACTACCCCCTCGGAGTCGAAATTGAAATCAGGTAGAGAGGAATAGCAAATTGATAAAGATTGATCAAATCAGAATGAAATCACAACTGAAGATAAGGGAGCATGATAAGATAACCATCAAATAGTGAAGACATGCCCCAAGTTGACTAGGTTTGACTGGGAAAGATATAGGATAAAGATTAAGTCAAACCTCAGAGAGAGGAAGTGAAAGGGGTGAATGAAAGACTAGAAGTTTGAAAGACATGGAAAGGAAGAAATTTCATCAAAGATCAAAGAATTATGCCTCAAAAGGTCAGTCAACTGCGTAAAAGAATGAGAAATCTTGGAAATGCGACTCAGATTTCAATTTCGAGTCCAAAACGGATAGAAAATGATGTGACATGAAAGACCAAAAATGAAAGATATGATCAAGAAGAACTAAAAAATGAGCACAGTTGACCAACTAGTCTGTAGATGATAAAAAGGAGAGCTCTCTCCATATGCAAGATGCAAAAACTAATCTAACATGAACCTAAAAATGCAAGCTACTATGAAAGTGGTTGACTTGCAAGGTCACAACGCTTATAGACATCTAATTATCATCATCAAGCATTATTGGTAGCGTCGCAAGATCATACAATGCACACTAGCATAACTATGTGGATATGAATATGATCTTTATCAGATAAAAATGTGGAAATCCCACCTAGGCATCAAAGACATGGAGGTCAAGATGACTAATGCAATGAGATTACCTAAATTTGATATGGCAAGATTATGCTTGTATCAAGACACATGAAAGTCAAGATAACTAGAAGCATGCACTCGCAAAATAGTCAAGGATAATACCTTGTCAATCCATAGTGTCAAGTAAGACCAGCATAAATGCTCATGACAGGTAGGACCAACAAAATATACGCACAAGCAGATAAAGAAATAAAACATGTTCTCATTCCCTCAGTCTTCTAGCTATGCATCATCAAAAACTTCTCAAAGAGAGGCCACTCATCAAAGAAATTCTCATAGATAGCACACAAAGAAAAGTAAAGTCACCATATTTTCAAGTGAATTGATTGTTTAAGTGTGTGTGTGTTGGTCATAGAGTTAAACTTTGATTATCGCATCTGCAAATGAGAAATATCACATCATACTTAGACTATTAGGAAAGACATCTAATAAGTGTTAAGAAACACTCAACGCAGAGGTAGTGTTGAAAAATACAGTTTGGGGTGGTGTTGAAAAACACCTGTTGTGAAATGCCCCAAGAGACAAACACACCTAAAGGACCAATGCTAAGAGGTATGCCCCCTAGACAAAGACAAAGACCAATTCCAGACCAAGGCAAATAAGGTCAAGGCATGATGGAAAGTGGCTAAGTGTCGAGGATGCATGCTAACAAATAGGGGTGCAAAGGCCTCAAGTAGCGCTTGTTTCCAGGTTTTCAGCACTTGGATTTTTATTGCAATTTTTTTTTTTTCTTTTTTTTTGTATTTTTGCTACCAAGGTGCCTGTTTCCAAGTTTTCACCAAGGCACTTTTTCTTTTTTCTTTTTTGAATTTTTTGATTTTTTGATTTTTTTGTATTTTTTCAAGACTTTTTATGCTTTTTAGGATTTTTTCAACATCATATATGATTTTTTTGGTATTTTTTCAGGATCATATAAATATGTACAAAGGATGCCCCCAGATAGAACGGGCATTAAACTCATGAGCAAGATCACATCGTGTAGTCCCAATGTCTAGGAAGGTGGAGAACAAGAAGGAATAACAAGCTGGTGGAGGAAAGGAGAATGAAACTGAATGGAGGGAAGAAATCTTCAAGGTCAAACTCCTCAAGAATACCCAAGCTAGGAAAAAAATTGTCATGTAAAGCACATCTAGACAAGCAATGAAAGGCTAGCATAGGATAAGTCACAAAGTGTACTGCAAAAGAAGCAAGGGATGCAGTCCAAAGGAGTAGACATGTCAAGATGCTTCATAGCATTGTATTTTACTCTTTTTATTAGATCAAGACCAAGGGGAAAAGGATAGCGAAAGGTTAAAATGAATGAAGGAAAATGAATATGAAGGCTAAATAGGAATGGAATGAAAGTAAGACCATCATAAGATAGCTCACAAGATAGCCAAATGTTCGTGTATAGATCAACATTGCCAAGATCAAAGAGAGAAGACGGAATGGATGAAACATGTAGAAGAACTACGCATGACGCTTGATTGCTAGGTTTTCATCACGGTACTTATCCAAGGCACCACAAGGGAGTGGTTTTCACGATAGGATGAATTTATTTCTCTTTACTTTTGCTACCAAGGTGCCTGTTTCTAGGTTTTCACCATGGCACATTTTCAATTTTTTCATTTTTTTTGTTTTCTTTTTTTTTTTTAATTTTTCTATTTTTTTGAATTTTCTCTTTTTTTGAAAGAAAGCAAGCTTTTTAGATAATGCTCCTTGAAAGGATAAACCATGATATGCCAAGGAAAAATGATATGCTCAAAGATGCTAATAGGGAAAGGAAAATGGAAGAGAAAAAATAGAGGATAAGGTTTTATGTAAAGCGAGTGAGGTTGGAAGATAGGAGGAATATGAAAATGAGAAAAAAGGATAGAAGGTAGAAGGATAGTGAATTGAAGGATTGTGAAAGGATAGATAGAAAGAAAGGAAAGATCAACATCAACACACACCTTGAAGGGTGGCGAGAAGGTGGAGGAAACTTGAATGAAGGAATTCGTGAAGGAATATGATGAATATTTAGCAGAGGTTGCGGTTTAGGCGCATGGAATGGAAGAATGTTTTTGGAAGAAGATGAAGTGGAAGCCTTTGGAAGCTTGAATGTCAATTTCACTTTTTCTTCAATATCATACTCTTTCAAGAGAGATTTTAGAATCCATATAGCTTTAAGCTTTTTATTTCCTTTTGATGATTTAGAGATAATATCTTGAATGATGAATTTTGGAACCCATACTTGTCTTGTAGTTTTCTTCTTAGATATCTCTTTTGACTTTATGCCCCCATGTCGATTAGAGAAGACATGGTGATCTTCTTTTTTTGATGGATTCTTGTATTGCTTCTTTTTCTTGTATTGAACATTCAAGTTACTTCCAAAAGACTTGGGACTTGTGGAAGAAGGAGGAAAATATGACTAGTTTAGATGGGTGGATGGATGAAAAGGATTCAAGGGTATGTATCTATGTTGATCTTGAGGAAAGATAGGAGATGGAGGGACGTAAGGACCCAATATGGATGATGAATTAGGAGATTTGGGAGGGGAAAGTGAAGGGATATAAGGACCCAAGATGGAAGGAAGACATGAAGCCCTTAGTATTGGTGGAGGAGGTCCAAGGATGGACATGGAAGACGCAAAAGGATAATCAATAAGTTCATCATCATCTATATGACAACCAAGGACATCAGAATATTTAGAGTGAGCATTAGAGTTTTCAATAGGATCATGAACATCTTGAATAGGAGCAACTTTGTTGATAGGATCATTCAAAGCCTGCAAAGACTTAGGAAGAGAAGAAAGTGGAAATGAACATGGAGTGGTAGAACAAGAGGATGGAATACTTTGATCTTGATAAGGATCTTTGGATAGCATAAGTGCATCATTTTTTTCTTGATTTTCAATAGGCTCAACATTGGAAGTAACAAAACCATTTTTAATAACCTTAATGGAAGTATCATCTTTGGAAAGTGCAAGTGTGGTAAGGTTATTTTGATTATCAATAAGCTCAATAGTGTAAGTAGTAGCTTTATCTTGCTTAGGAGATGGTGGAATGAATGCGGAAGAGCGTAGAGGATCAAAAGAACCATGAAATGGAGGAGATACATCATAAAGAGAATTGGATGACATGGAAGGTTCTTGATCTTGATCTTTCTTTATGTTCTTTTCTTTATTATTTTCAGAGTCCTCTTGACATGGAACCACTTCTAAGGACAAGGAAGCATGTTGGGATTGTATGGAAGACTTTGGAAGAGATAGTGAAGAATTAGCTGAAGTAGGCATTATAGTGCATAAAGGCTTAGGCTCTTTAGGTTTAGCATTATTAAAAGTATTTGCAGCCAAGTGAAGGTTAGCTTGAGTATCTTTAAGAGGTGACTCTTGAGAATAACTATAGGGAACCGCATGAAAAGCATTAGGATTTGAATCAGATGAATGATTTGTGATAGATTTGGAAGACTCAGAAGCTTTAAAAAATGTATGGGCATTGGAGGAAGTAGAGGATGGAAGGGAACCATCACAAGACAAAGGTTCAACATTAACATGATCTTTCTTGAGAGTGCAACCTTTATTTTCAGCATGAGAACTTTTAGAGGAGAGATTCTTTTGACGTTTGAAATCAACACAGTAGATTTTCTCTTCCTTAGTAAGAATATTGTATTGTTCACAAAAATCATCAAAGAATTCTTCAAATTTAGAGTCATATGGATCACCATCACAGTCTACCCAATACGACTCCCCCTTAGAAATCATAAGTGTACCACGAGGATGATGCTTAGGAATAGAAATTTCATGGGCATCACTACATTGTCCATCATCATAGTCATCATAGGTGGGTGTGTCACTCTTTGTGGAAGAGACATCATAAGGACTATCACATTTCTCTTTATGGTATGTCTTCTGAAGAGAAGTAAGACTCTTTGAAGAAGTAGAAGAAGAATGAGATCGTGAAGAAGAGAAAAATGAAGACCTAGTGGAAGAAGAATACTTGGATAATGAGGAATTCGAATGATGTTTAGAAGAGTCATGATAAGATTTGGAAGATGAAGAATGTGAATAGTGTTTAGAAGAATCATGATAAGACTTAGAAGATGAAGAATGTGAATAGTGTTTAGAAGAATCATGATAAGACTTAGAAGATGAAGAATGAGAATGATGTCTGGAAGAGTCATCATAAGACTTGGAAGGTGAAGAAGAATGAGAAGATTTAGATGATGAAGAATGTTTGGAAGAAGAAGATCATGATATGATCATGTTTATGATTCTAGCAAAGGCATCTAATTTAATCATCTTTTCTTTTACTTTTTCTATAAATTCATCACTCATGAGAATTTTGGAGGAACAACACTTTTCAAATATGTCAATAAGCTCAAGATCATCTATTCTTAATAAAGGTTCCAAAACTAGATAGTCAAGATTCATGATTCCAAAAGAGGAGAAATCAAGCATGGAAGAAATGAATAGATGAATAGAAAAAGGTAGACTAGATAATAAGAGAAAAAGAATCAAGAAGAAGAAGAAGAAATTTCCATGGGAATAGAAGACTTCAAAAGAACATGGGAAATGGAGAAGAAAGAAGACTAAGAGTCATCTTGTGCAATTGATACCATAACGTTCATTGAGATGTTGAGCAACATGACAACACTTAGGATCTGACCTGGACTGACCAAGAAAGACCAAGCTTCTAAGGAGAACTCATTACATTAGGACGGAACTCAGTTTCAATATTCCAAATAGATCTTTCAAAAGATTTCGCAATGATGATCAAACACATAGAACAGCAACCAAGGAGTTCAAGAAAATAGTCTTCAAACAATGAGCAAGGGACAAAGAAACCTTGCGCATGAATAGAGATAGTGACTTAGTATTTCTACTCCTTAAAGGTTCTACTTGTGTATGTTCTTGAAAATGTTTTAGCAGGCACATAGAACACAACAACACCTTAACAAGCTATCTACAAGGATATACGTGGCTTTCTAAAAGGAGTCCTCGATATACGCAAGGTACATGAGGCCCAAATCTGTAGATGAGAAGAATCCAAAATCACATAGCCGGAGGGAGACGGTAACCCAAATCTCCTCCTTCACTTCTCAAAGGTATAAAGTTCTTTGAGGCTTAGCCAAGAGTGATATCAAACTCAATTCCCAAGACAGGTGTCTTTGGATTCACCTCCCGATATTTATACTCTACCAGAACACAGGAGTTAAGGTTGTCCCTTGAGGTGGTGTGTCCCCAAGCAGGCCTTCTAGAAATAAAAACTAAGTAATTCACTATCAAAAGTATTTAGAGCACTAAAGGTGGAACACTTAACTCTTCAAGTAAATGCGAAGTGAGTCCAAAAGTGGAACATTTAACCCTTTAAGATAATGTGAAGTGAGTCCAAAATTGAAACATTTAACCTTTCAAGAGAATGTGAAGTGAGTCCAAAAAAAGTGGAACACTTAACCCTTCACACAAACTCAAAGTGAGTCCAAAAGTAGAATATTTAACTCTTCACACCAACTCAAAGTGAGTCCAAAAGTGGAACATTTAACTCCTCACATCAACTCAAAGTGATTCCACACCTTAGAAAACAAGTCAGTTCCAAAAAGCACAAAAGGGTTGCCTAGTGGAGCAATTAACGCTTCTTTCCTGTAGACCCCTCCCCTTTAATGTGGCGCTGATCTTGCAACCACAAGGCGGAAATGAGGGGCCAGTGGATTAGCGAGTCCAATAACCCAAGATAGCAATCTAGATCAATCACAAGTAATCTAAAATTGCTTATCAATACTACTCACAAATGACAAAGGGTTGAATCAATGGAATATTTAACTTTCCAAGCAAACATAGAGTGAGTCCACAAAGTGGTGTATTTAACTCCCTATGTAAACAAAGAATGAATCCATGCCCTCAATCACTCAATGAGATATTTGATATTGGAACCAAGAATTACTTAAGGTTTAAACATAGACATTCATTTATACAAACTTGTATGAAAGCAAATCTATGTTCATTCATTTCCCATTAAGAGCATCAATTGAAATGTGTTCTATGAAAGCATGTAAACACTCAAGCCAAACACATGAGAGGTTCAATTTTAATCTCAAGATCCAAATTTTGTAGAGTTGTAACAAAATACCTCAAGTCCAACGCAATGCGCTTAGTAGATTTCACCCTTTTTTTGTTTGTTTTAAGCATTTTTCATGAAAGCAAGCCATGCACCTTCAAATGAACAAGACAAGAAAACAAGCAAACAACATATGCAATGTATATCCAACTTATGCAAACCCTAGGGTTAGATCTGAAAATCAATTGTTAGGAGCAATGATAACCAGCAAATGATCCAAATGATAACTCATATCATGCAATGAACAATGAAAAATAAGTGCATACCCATCACAAAATTTTATTTTTTTTGCATTTGACCTAGTCAACAAGATCTAATTTTTACCAAATGAATTTGGACCTCAAACCCAAAATTAAGGAAAGAGACCTCTATCAAAAAATAGAGATCTTTCCAAAAATGTAAAAATTTCAGAAAAATCTTTTCATTTGTGCCCTAGAGACCTATTTTATCAAAACATACTAGTTTTTATAAATTGACCAAATGAGCTATGATATGATTTCTAAATTAAAAACACATTTAATGGACCCCTTGTAGAATTTTAAGACCTTTTCAGAAATGTAAATTTTTTTTAAAAATACACTGATTTGCACCAAAAATCAATTTTTTATGAAAAATCAAGAAAAAATCATAAAAAATACAAATCACCTCCAAAAATTATGAAATTTTTTTTGGAGCTTCTCTGATATGTTTCCAACATGAAAAAAAAATGTTACATCAAAATACCAAACCATTTGGAAGATATGATCAAATCTTTCAAATCTAGGGTTTTTCATCTCCAAACAAATCTGCACGAGGGTTAGCTCCAAAAATAATCAAAACCAGCATGCAAGAGGTGGGTTGCTCCCACTATGGTCACCAGAAATATGTGCTAAAATATTGTCACACTTCTATGAATCCTTACATGCAAGAAAACTCAATAATGAGCCCTCACAAATCGATCCATAGCTCTCTATGCATGGAGTTGCAAGACTTGTAAAATTGCTCTCAGCTAGAGCTATAAACTCATGACCTTGCTAGTCAACCACACAATGAGAGATTCCAAATAAATGCAATGCTATGAAAATCTATATGAGAATGCAAATTAATCTTATGAGAATGAAGATGCAATTAAGCTATGAAAATAGAAATGAAAGAGTTACAAACCTTCTAATTAAACTATGTGAGATTAATCTAAAACATGAAAAGAAATGATATCATGATGATGCAACTATGATGTAAGCTAGGATGTGATGTAGATGCAAGATGAATGTCAATGATGCTCCAAATCTTCAAAACTTGATGCAAGAATATCTCCAAAAGCTTCAAAAACCTGTAGCATAATAATTCAAGTATGTATGGTGTGTGCAAATGAGGAAGAGAGCTCTTCTTTTATAGGAAGTGAAAAATAATGGACCATGGAGATTAAGAGGCAAAAGACTTAATCAACGGTGGAGAAAAAAAGAAGCTTGATCCTTGTGCACAAATATCCTCCAATAGAAAAATTAGAAGCATTTACTTTATGTTGAGCATTTACTTTATGTCCATGTGAGACAAAAAGTGCTATTTTTTCTTTATAAATAAGAATTAAATGCTTTATTTGTGCAACAAGGATAAGAAGAAAAGTGAAGATTTTTTATTTAAATAAAAGGGGAGGAAATTCCTTTTAATTAAATAAAGGCTTAGGATAAAGTGATTTTATTATTTAATTAAAAGAGATTTTTAATTAATTAAAAGGGATTTATTCTCTTAATTAAATAAGATTTTTATTTTTATTTTTTTCTCTTTTAAATTAAATAAGGCTCAAACCTTAGGAAATATTGAATTGATTATGATTTGATCAAGGAAATTGATATATTTGAAAAATGTTGATTTTTGAAAATATTGATTCAGAGATTTGACAAATTGCAGAAATGGGGCCCAAAGTTTAGGCGACCATTTTAGGGTGCATACAGGAGGAAGCCTCACTGCTCAGCCCTAGCCATCACAAACCCTGTCATCTTAGGCTCTTAACATTGCAGTAAGAAATTTGGTTGATTTTATGCACACATTTTCCTAAAAATACCTATCATTTAAAGTCATGTGATTTCCATATTCTATCATGTTAGATTCTTGTATTTTTGTCCAGATTAAACTAATGATGTTTTGCTTCCTTTCTATTGTTTGATCCTAGTGATGGATCATGTAGTATGATCTGAAACGTTGATGATGAAAAATCATACATAGTTTAATCTAGAAACATAAGAATCTAATATTTATCATTTTTTTCCATAAATCTTGGTTGATTTCTCATTGACTGTGTGGCTAGTGTTTTGCAATTTTCTGTTGTTAAAAATAAAAAATGAGACGCACGGGTTCAACTCTTCTATTTATAAAACTTGAACTTTTTTATTTTAAAATTTAAACTTCACTACTTTAGACTTTCTTTTATTTTTTATTAAATTTAATATTTTTTAATATTTAGATTTTAATTTTAGTATTTTACATTTATTTTTATTTTCTATTTTAAATATGATTTTTAAATTTAAATTTAATGACCTTAATATACATACATACATATACACACAAATACATATATATGTATATCTATCTATCTATCTATCTATATACATATACATATATATATGTGTATCTATTTATATATATTACATGAATTGTTTTTTATTCTAATAATTAAAGATTTAAAAGACATCAAATAAAATTTATAATTGTAATATAATTTTATTTAATACAAAATTTTTAACATATGTTTATTATGATGAATATTAAAAAAATTAAATTAACTATTAGATTTATAATTTTAATATATTTAATATCAATGATTTAAGATATAAAATTTTTAACATAGTTAATTACGAATTTCATTGTCAAATCTTTTTCCATGTCAAATTTCAGTTGAATTTTTATCATCCGCATACATAAATTCAAACCTTGTGGGCCTCCCACATTATCGATTCGGTAAAAAGAATTTTAAAAGTATTTTTATTTATTTTTAATGTCAAAATCATTTGAATGTTTCAGGGATGTTTTTTTGTTTTATTTTGTTTTGGGGATGTTTTGAGTGCCCCCTAGGCATTTCAGGAATGGCTAGTTGTCCCCAAATGCAAGGGGATGTTTCTTATGGTTTCTTGTTATTTTTTAAATTGGAGTGTTAGAATAACTGAGAGGGGGGTGAATCAGTTATCCACAGTCCCAATCACAAAATGTATATCCAAAAACAATTTACTAAAACTTCTGCAGCTCAGTAAAATAAAATAGTATTTTGTCTGTGCTTTTACTGATTACCAGTTAATAACATATAATGATTACCAATCAAATCCAATATGCAACATGTAAAGTATGACAACAAACAATCATCACAATCAACACATAACACAAGAGATTTAACATGGAAACCCTATGAAGGGAAAAAGCAGCTGAGACTGGCAACCCAAAAATTGTTCACTCTTTTGAAGTGAGGTCGATGAAGACCTAACCCTGTTAAAGGTTACAAACACATTGTGAGGTGTGACCTTGTTAGAGGATTTTAGACCAACCGTTATCCTCCAACCAGCATTCACTATGGGGTTGACAATATAACAAATGTACACTCTATGAATGACATCAGTTAATCTGATCACAACACAACTTCAATTGCAGATTATTAGATCTATGTTAAGCTCATTCAAATCCTCTGATCAATATATAAATTCTATTTCAATCAATATTCAGTAACTTACTGTTGGTCGGTAATAGCGTTATGACGCTCGGTAATCTTTGCAGTTTGATTCTCCTTAACCAATCTGATCAGGCATGCATGAAGCCTATTCACATGATATCTCTATAGTCTCCTTCTTTTGGCATGATTTCATCATGAAATCCTAGTCTCTTAAATAGATGAGTAAACCATTTTAATTCCATCCATCAGATTTTGCCGCTTAATCTCCTTTGTTGATTTTACCGCTTAAACCTTCCTCGGCTGATGTGCCAGTAACATGTTTTGTTTCAATCCCTTAGATCTTCTTTGAATAATGTTAGCCATCGATCTTTGTAACAAACATTATCTTCATCTTTGATTTTGAGGTATTTTAGAGCTCATCAACTTCCATCGACTAAACTAGTCATTTAGTTCTTTTCTTTTATTTGGTTAACAAAGAAATGTGTCGGTGAACACAAGCTCAGTTTGTATTGTGATCGGTATACACTACACTGTGTTAGTGTATACTAAAATGGTTCTTTAACTGACAACACTACCTTGTGTATTTTGCTCTTATCCTTCATCATAGATGAATGCAACATAATCAAGTCAATAACATAAGGTCATAGACTCATCCATAAGTTACCCAATGTATTCCTTATCCTTATCTATCATATCCATCTTCCTCATGTAGATATATATGTTCTTCATCTCTTTTCTTCTTCTTCTACAGATGTTTGGGTATAGTAACTTATAAAAGAAGTATTGTCAAAACTAGTTGACATCAATGACAACATATTAATGATTTAACCATCTTACATATCTAATCAGTAACTCAGTGAACTTAAATCACAGATCTTCAAGTTATACAATATATTCAAATCAGTTGTAGCTCATCAATCTCTCCCTTTGGCATTGATGGCAATACAAGAAATATGAAATATGTCATACACATACCAAACATGTATTCTACAACTCTGTCAACAAATGTTGTAACGGTACATACTCTCCCTAGCTTAATATGTTTAATCACTACATTACATAAAAGCATTTGCAAGTGCAGACTAAGTTCTGCAGATATGATCTTTTCAGCTCACAAGTTTTCTTTTGTTCTTAGTAACTGATCTTCAATAATCTCCCTTTTCTATATCTCTCTCCTTTGTCTTTGGCATCATATTCTTCATATTGATCTCTCTCCCTTTGAAAGCAATGCCAAAGAATAATACAATCATATAGCTCTGTAGTAGCCATGTAACTCTCTGTTGTTCGGTGCATTCTCTGTATCTCTGTATACTGTTATGCAAATCTATTCTAGTACTTCAACCTTTTAGAACCTTTGACAGAAGTCCAAAGTGTGAACTCTGTTGCATCAACATGTATGATCTTCTGATAAGATTAGATTGATGCAACCTCCAGATCACCTTAGTGACCGGTAGACAGGGGACGGACCCCAATTCTAGTCCTCAAGTATTCATATGTATCCTTTGGTAGAGGCTTCGTAAATATGTCAGCAAGTTGTTCTTTTGATGTAACAAATTCTAGCTTCACTTGCTTCTCCTGTACTTGTTCCCTTAAGTAGTGATACTTAATAGATATATGCTTTGTTTTAGAGTGCATCACCAGATTCTTTGAAATATTAATAGCACTAGTGTTATCACAATATATAATCACCGGCTCAATTTTTACCTCATTCATTCCTTCTAACACTTGCTTGACATATGCAATATTTGAATAGTTAGTAGCAGCAACAACATACTCTACTTCAACTGTAGACTGAGAAATGCAAGCATGTTTCTTACTTATCCATGTAACAAGTCTTTCACCAAAGAAGAATGCTCCTCCGATGGTACTCTTTCTATCATCCACATTTCCAGTGCAATCAACATCAGTGTATACCTTCAGTTCAAACTTGCTTTTCATAGGATACCACAGTCCATAATCTTTAGTTTTCTTTAGGTATCTTAAGATTCTCTTTGTAGCAACCATGTGTGACTCTCTAAGGTTTGTAAAAAATCTAGCAACTATTCCAACAACATGTGTTGTATCAGGTCTACTGTGAACTACATACATTAACTTACCAATCATGGATCAGTACAGTGCCTAGTTTACCTCAGTAGTTCCATCTTCTTTAGTTAGTTTACATCTAGTAGCCATCAGTGTTCCCATAGGTTTAGCATCTTCCATGCCAAATGTCTTCAATACTTCCTTTATATATTTAGAGTGTTTTATGAATATACCATCATTCTGCTGAATCACTTGTAAGCCTAGAAAGAACTTAATCTCTCCAAACATAGACATTTCAAATTCACTTTTCATTTCATCAGAAAATGACTTATAGATTTGATCTTGTCCTCCAAATATTATGTCATCCACAAATATCTCAGCAATCAAGATAGTATCATCAAAATTTCCTTTCATGTACAGATTACTATTCTCACTTGTTCTAACAAATCCAATACTCAACAAATAGTTATGCAACCTTTCATACCAGGCTCTTGGTGCTTGCTTCAAATCATATAAATCTTTATGTAATATACATACCATATCTTTTTTTTCTGGATCAACAAACCCTTCAGGTTGTTCTATGTAGACTTCTTCTTCAAGTATCCCATTTAGAAAATTAGATTTAACATCCATTTGCTAAACTTTGAACTTTTTGTGTGCAGCATATGCAAGTAACATTCTGACTCCTTCTAATCTAGCAATAGGTGCAAATGTTTCACCATAATCTATTCCTTCCTCATGTGCATATCCCTTGCATACTACCCTAGTTTTGTTCCTTGTTACCTCTCCATTCTCATTAAGCTTGTTTCTGAATATCCACTTAGTACCGATAACATTCTTTTCCTTAGGTCTGGGTACTAAACTCCAAGTTTTTTTCTTCTCTATCTGTTCTATTTCCTCTTTCATTGCATTAACCCATTCATCATTTTCTAATGCAACTTTTACATTTTTCAATTCATATTCACAAACTAGACATGTACCTTGTCTTGCTTTACTTCTTGTTTGCATGCTAGCTTGTCTATTTCCAATGATTTGTGTCTCAAGATGATGTCTTCTAACAAATCTCGCCAATATCTGATCTCTTATTTCTTGTTCATCCTATGCAGGTTCATTTTCTTTCTCAGTGGGTGCTTCATGCTTATTGGTTTCTTTTTCCTAGTCCTTGGTATTGTTTTCCTACAGACTGGTTGTCACTGTCTGTTGCATCGGTAGGTACTCTAGTTGTTCAATGTAACTAAATCTACCATAGTCTTCTGGTTCCTTTGTGTTTTCCTCTGCATTCTTATCATCAAACCCATCAACCCAAACATTAGTACTTTCAATCATTTTATTAGTTACTTTTTTAAGACACTTGTATGCTTTACTTTTAGTGGAATATCCTAGAAATATCCCTTCATCACCTTTTGAGTCAAACTTCCCATTTCTTTCATCTTTTAGAATAAACCATTTACTTCCAAAAATCTTGAAATAACTTATAGTGGGTTTGTGACCAAACCATAACTCATAGGGTGTCTTATTAGTGTCCTTCTTCAGTTGTACTTAGTTCAGAACATAAATAGTTGTGCTGACAGCTTCCCTCTAGTATGTCTAAGAAACATTCTTTTGTAACATTAGTGTCCTTGCATAGTCATTTATTGACCTATTCCTTCTTTCAGCTATTCCATTTTGTTGTGGTGTCCTCGGTGCAGAGACCTATCTTTTAATACCATTCTCATTACAAAAGTTAGTAAATTCATCATAAATAAATTCACCACCTCGGTCAGATCTTAAGCATTTCAATTCTTTACTAGTCTCTTTCTCCACTTTTGCTTTATACCACTTGAACATCTTAAATGCCTCTAATTTTTTGTTCAAGAACATGACCATCATTAATCTAGTATAATCATCAACAAAAAGAATAAAATATTTGTCTCCATAGTAACTTTGAGTTCTCATAGGACCACATAGGTTGGTATGCACTAACTCAAGTAATTTCTTTGTTGAATAATCTTTGCTTTTGAAACTAGATTTTGTCATTTTACCTTTCTGACATTCATGACACATAACATGATTAGGCTTAGATAAGTTAGGTAGATCTATAACCTTTTTCTTTTTATCGATCTTAATTATGTTATCAAAATTCACATGACATAACCTGTTATTCCACAACCATGCATCTTCATCTTTCATCATTAAACAAGAAGACTAGTCATTATCAAGATAAAATAAATTACCTCTCGATTGTGTTCTAGTTCCAATCAGTCTTCCTCCATCATCATATATCTTCACTTTCTTTCTCTCAAAAACAACTCGGTGGCTTGAATTGTTCATTCGTGCCACACTAAGCAAATTATAGTTTAGACCTTTTACCCAATAAGCATTGTCACATCTAATTTTATCATTTATCATCAAGGATCCTTTTTCTCTAACCATACAAGGTGCATCATTACCCATTCTAATAGATCCTCCATTGTGTTCTTCAAGATGATCAAATTTTTCTTCATCACCAGTCATGTGATGTGTACAGCCACTATCAATGATCCATGTATCATTCTTATTAACCTTAGAGATAAGTGTTGTCTCTACATACCTTTCATCTTCCTCCGAGTCATCCTTCATTCCAACAAATGCTACCTCCACATCTTCATCAGTGTCGATATCGGTGACATCTTCTTCTATAATGTAGCACACCTTCTTGTCTTTATCATTATTGTCTTGGTTATCTCTATTGTAGTGTCTGTAAATTATGTTGCCTCTTCTCGCATAGCTTCCTTCACTAGATCAGTCTTTGTTTATGTCATCATCTTTCCTATGTGGACATCTAGAAGCGATATGACCAACCTCTTTATAGTTAAAGCATGTTAAAGGTAATTTACCTCTATACCTTTACCTTTAGGTAACTTTTTGGCCATAAGAGTTTCAAGTTCATCAAGCTCATCATCAATATTGCTATCACTATCATCATTCTTATTTCTACTACTAGACTTACCAATCTTTCGAGAAGACATAAAAGCAGATTCAACAGATGGTACAACACTATTATCAAAGTTATTCAATTCAAAGGTTGTAAGCTTACCAATCAGATTATCAAGAGTAAGGTTGTTACCAGATGCATACCTTGTTTCATGAATTGCAGATATTTTGATTGCATAAATCAGAAATAAGGTTTTGAGAACTTTTCTTACCACTGTCTCTTCATCAATAACACCATCAGATGCTCTAATAACATGTACTACCTCTTTTAGTCTATTTGTATACTGCACAATATTTTCTCCTTCCTTCATCTTCATATCATCGAATCTTCCCATTAAGCTTTCAGCTCTGGCTCTTTTGACATTCACATCACCACTATAAACTTGAGCAAGTTTATCCCACATACCTTTAGTAGTAGTACAATTTTTAATATCTTCAAATTTGGCATCAGTACAGGTAGCAACAATCTCCATCATAGTAATATTGTGTTCATGTCTGTCTCTTAGTTGATCAAAGGTCAAGGAACCAGTGGCAGTGCAATGTAGCCATTCTCCATTAGTGTAAGGGAAGAATTTCCAATTCCAGATACATCCAACTTCATTCGGCTTTTCCATACTATGAAGTTATCTTTGTTTAGCTTTGGCACTTCCCTCTTATACATTTTGAGATCTTTGTGATGAAGTCCTTAAAAATTTGATCCAAGCAACCAACGCTCTGATACCAATTGTTAGAATAACTGAGAGGGGGGTGAATCAGTTATCCACAGTCCCAATCAAAAAATGTATATCCAAAAACAATTTACTAAAACTTCTGCAGCTCAGTAACATAAAATAGTATTATGTTTGTGGTTTTACCGATTAGCAGTTAATAACATATAATGATTACCGATCAAATCCAATATGCAACATGTAAAGTATGAGAACAAACAATCATCACAATCAACACATAACACAAGAGATTTAATGTGGAAACCCTATGAAGGGAAAAACCACCTGGGACCGGCAACCCAAAAATTGTTCACTCTTCTGAAGTGAGGTCGGTGAAGACCCAACCCTGTTAAAGGTTACAAACACACTGTGAGGTGTGACCTTATTAGAGGATTTTAGACCAACTGTTATTGTCCAACCAACATTCACTATGGGGTTGATAGGATAACAAATGTACACTCTATGAATGACATTACAAGACTTTCTAGTCCACTTTGTTAAGAGATTTCTTTGTTTACAATGGTTAAAATGTAACAATAGTTGATCTTATCACAACACAACTTCAATTGCAGATTATTAGATCTATGTTAAGCTCATTCAAATCCTTTGATCAATATATCAATTATGTTTCAATCAATATTCAGTAACTTAATGTCACTCGGTAATAGCTTTCTGACACTCGGTAATCTCTACAGTTCGGTTCTTCTTAACCAATCTAATCAAGCATGCATGAAGCTTGTTCATGTGATATCTCTGTAGTCTCCTTCTTTCGGCATGATTTCATCATAAAATCCTAGTCTCTTAAATAGACGGGTAAACTATTTTAATTCCATCCATCAGATTTTGCCACTTAATCTCCTTTATTGATTTTGCATCTTAAACCTTCCTCGGCTGATGTGTTAGTAACATGTTTTGTTTCAATCCCTTAGATCTTCTTCGAATTATGTTAGCCGTCAATCTTCTTAACAAACATTATCTTCATCTCTGATTTTGAGGTACTTTACAGCTCATCAACCTCCATCGGCTAAACTAGTCATTTAGTTCTTTTCTTCTGTTTGGTTAACAAAGAAATATGTCGGTGAACACAAGATCAGTTTGTACTATGATCGGTATACACTACACTACGTTGGTGTATACTGAAATGGTTCTTTAACCGATAACACTACCTTGTGCATTTTTCTCTTATCCTTCATCATAGATGAATGTAACATAATCAAGTCAATAACATAAGGTCATAGACTCATCCATAAGTTACCCAGTGTATTCCTTATCCTTATCTATCGTATCCATCTTCCTCATGTAGATATATCTATTCTTCATCTCTTTTCTTCTTCTTCTACAGATGTTTGGGTATAGTAACTTACAAGATAAGTATTGTCAAAACTAGTTGACATCAATGACAACATATTACTGATTTAACCATCTTACATATCTAATCAGCAACTCAGTGATCTTAAATCACAGATCTTCAAGTTATACAATGTATTCAAATCAGTTGTAGTTCATCATGGAGACGTTTCCTTTTCATCCCACTATCCCCAAAACATTTCAGGGATGTAAATGAGTCTCCCGGGAATAGGAAATATGTTTCTGCATAACATAGATTTGAACAGATGGGGCCTAGGAAAGTGAAAGTCCTTACTTTGAGTGGATGCACGTCCCCGGTGAGTCTTCCTTGTACATTATGTCATACACCATGCACTTTATCTATTTGAATTCTTTGCATGTGACTTACTACAATACATTTATTTTATATTTTATTATTAATATATGTTATATTTGAAAGTATTTATAATTATAGGAAGAGTTTGTTAAATATCTAAGAATGAAAGGAAAAGAAAAAGAAAGAAAGAAAGAAAGATTCTTTTATATAAAGAAACAATATATTTATTACTATTCTTTAGTGATCATATTATTTAGAAACCTTTTATATTTCTAATTCTAATAAGCTTGTTATAAAAAAGTTGGATTAAATCAAAGAAGTTCTAGTATATTATGGGACCTACAACATTCACTATCTTTTACTAAAATTCTATTAAGTTGTTACCTAGAATCTTAAATTTGTATTTAAATTGGATGGTACTATATATGAAGTTCTTCTAATTTGAATATTGTGTGAAGAGGCATTTGTAGTTCTTTCGAGACATTATGTGGCCAAACCCTTGGAGTGGGATATATACACATCACAAGAATATAGATGTTATTTTTATAGATTTTTCTTAATGTCCCAACTTTATTTTTAGCCTTGTTTATATTTTTGTGCCACCAAAATTAAAGCTATTTGAATAGTCTCACATAATTTTAGAACTTTCATATAAGTCTTCCTCATTAATATTATCCTAGTTGCTTCCATATGACCTATTGTATTAGTATTAAAAAATTTATAAAATATAATTTTAAATACTAAATGATAAATTTTACATATTTTTCTTTTGAAAGATTTAAATATCTAATTGTTAAGATCTAAAAAAAGTATATCAATACATTATTTATAAAAGAAGGAATCACTTATTACAAATTAATTTTTTAATTACAACAAATACAAATTCTATTTGATTTGAGATTAGAAGTTGTATGCTAGTAGATTTTATACCTTATACCATTCAATTTGATGACTCAAACATAGTATTTTATTTTCTTGGTATAATATTAAAATATATAATTCTTATATATAATGAATTATATTGATTTGTGTCATATAAAAATATATATTTTATTGATGATACTATATTTAATGTGAAATAATAAGTATTTGTACATATTTTGTATATTAATGACATAAAATTAAACTAAAACTACTAATTAAATGATAATGAATGATATTTTATAATGTACTTATTTATATTAGTATATGTATACAATTAAGATAATATGTTCGATTAATATATCATATTATATTGTTATGAGAGTTCTACTACATAATTTTGAGTCAAATTTATTAACCTTTATTTTCTTTTTGCTTAAGGGTTTTATATGAAACCCATAAAATCTTTCTTTTATAATGTAGAAATTTATATTAATATATGTATACAATTAAGATAATGTGTTTGATTAATATATCATATTATATTGTTATGAGAGTTCCGCTACATAGTTTTGAGTCAAAACTTATTAACCTTTATTTTCTTTTTGGTGAGGATTTTATATGAAACCCATAAAATCTTTCTTTAAGCATGGGTGTTAGGCTAGAATCACTTTAATGGAGAGTGGAGGATTGAGTATCTATTTTCTTAAAGTTGTATATAGCATGATCTTGACCTCATTATTGACTATTTGATTATATGAATTCATCCTTGTAAACTTCTAGAACTATCTGACATCATCAACACATCAAGAATCTATTGTCATTAACTCATGTTTCAAAAATAGTATTTTGACATAATTATCCCACTAGCAATTGCAACTTGGTATGCAATAGGTACGTCGAAGATATGTTAAGTGGATATATAATTTGAACTATATGTTTTTAATTTGTTACGGTGTTTGTTTGCATTTGTTTGTTGTTTTATATGTCTTTTTTTTTTGTTTTTTTTTTTTTGGGGGGGAGGGGTGGTTGTAGAAATATATCTTTAATTATTTGTTAGTATTTGTTTTACTTTAGTTTGATTGTTTATTCCTTTTTATTGATTAGAAAGTTTTATTAAGTTTTTAGTTGTTTTGTAATTTTATTTAAATTTTTATTTATATTGTTTGAGTAGATATTTTAATTTAATTGATTAATTTGTATTGTATTGTGTTTAATGTTTTTATTTGTATTGTTTATAATGATAATTTGATATATATTTTTTTTGTGTTTTGAAAGGTATTGTATAAGTTTTTTATTTATTTTTCAATTCATTAATATATGTTTTAAAGAAAGAAAGAAAATTTTATTTCTTTTTTTTTCACAATTTTTTTAATATATTTTTACTATATATTAAATTAACACAATTTTAAAGAATCTTGATTATATTTTGCAATTTCTCTATTTTTTATCTTAATTTTTTTTAATGATGAGTTGATATATTTAAGATATAAGTATATTATAAGAGAACATGAGAGCGAGATATAAGAATTTAATTGAATGAAAATTATTATAGCATTGATTGTCAAAATTCGAAAAGGATAGTGATTTTAGCATCGCTAGAAACTAAGAGATAGTGATTTTAATTATATAGATGGTGATAGACTATGAAAATGATACATTATATTCTCAAATTGACATACATAGAAAAATATTGATCGTGAAAGCTATTATGGATAAGAACATGCAACATAATTTTTAGCATTGATTGTGAAAATACGAAAAGGATAGGAATTTTAGCATTGCTAGAAATAGAGAGATAGTGACTTTAATTATATAGATGGTGATAAATTATGAAATGATACATTATATTTTCAAATTGACATACATAGAAAAAAATTTATGTATTACATAGTATGAAAATGATACATTATATTCTCAAATGGACATAGATAGAAAAACATTTGAGTATACATATGTTCAATGTTAGACACAAATTATGCTTTTAAGCAAGCTTTAAAGTATGAATAATTATGCTTTGAGTTAATTGATCACCAAATATAGATGTTTTGATACTGAGATCAAATACAAATTGGAATTCATAAATATAATCTAGAAGCTATTTATTTGCACCAGGTTCAGTAAGTAAAAGTTGATAATCTTCTCCCGAAACATCCAATAAAGCATTTAAGTTTATCCTGTGATAGTAATGAATTGAAAGACAATATTAAGGCGGTGTATTTGAATAGTTCAAGCATTTGTCAAAGAAAAAGAGAATATTAAACAGAAGAAATCAGTCTACATATAATATGTGGAATAGTTACACAAAATAATACATGAAAATGTGTGTAATATCAAAATGGATAAATTGTTGACAAAATTAAAATAAAATTCTGAAAAAAGTACCTAAATTTTGCAAGAGCTTCATTTATTGTAAAATAAAAAATGTTATATGTGATTGAAGACAACAACATAAGAAGGATGTAACTATGTATGTATGGACAACCAACAAAAAATGAAAGATTTGTATTTAATTTTCATGCTAAAAGAAAGAAGACTCGGTAAGAAGGAGATATTGATTCTTTTCACTATATATGTTGAGTAAAGGAGATAAATAAAATGAAAAGGAAGTTTGTGAAATGTCCATACCTTTGGCTGGTATATCTTTTAGGCACAATGCATTAGTAAATTGTAGAAGAGAGGATTGGAAAGCTTGACTATTTAGCATTTTAGTGCAAAATTCTGAACATGTTTGCCAGATATTATACAGTTTAAAATGGTGAGAAACAATTTTTTGATAAAGTTGTTGATAGTAGTAGTAGGAAATCGAAAGGTACTCTGTGATCAGACAACCAACTATACTATTTATAAATCATGATATCTGTAGTTGGTTTTGTTGTGATTATTTTTGGCTTATGAATTTTTAGTAGGAGTTGCACTAGATTAACTTACCACAAAATTACATGTGTTGATTTGTTGTGGATGTGGTTTTCTTTTCTTATTGTACCAATGTAGTCTTTTGTAGTATATTCCACATAAGAACAATTGCCACATGTTTTAGCTGATAGGTAGAATTTTTGTATGCTTGCTCGATTCTATCTTCTTGCTGGAGTAAATTGTAGCTGTTAGATAAAACATGTGGAATTGTTCTTATGTGGAATTATTTGCTATGTTTTATGGCTCTGTTGGTTGTTGTTGCAAGGTATAACCTGTATTTCTTTTTTGTAGTTAATTTGGCATGTTCAAAATTAATGATAGAAAAATAACTATGTATAAGAAATCATAACCTTTGTATAACTTTGCTTTCAATTGTATCCTTCATGTGGTAATGACTGATTTATGCCTACATGCTTTTACTTGAATGAGTACTTTTTGTGTCTTGCATGTTAACATCATTATAAGTAAATCAGAGTTCCATAAATGGGTGGTTAAACAGAAAAGAGTTTTTAGTTGCATGTTAAAGCATAGATGAAAAAAAAGTGGTGCGTACCTTTATTGTTGAGAAGGTGAACTGGTCTAAAGGAATTGAGTTCATATGTTGAACTGAGGGGTGCAGGTGATTCATTTGGTTTCAAAACATGTATGTGAATTTTAACTACAATAAGTACCATATGAAAATCATGTACATTAATGCCACAAAATTAGTAGTTATAGAAATAGCATAAAAAAGGTATTCATATATAATATTAGTTGAATGTTGGTCTGATATGTTAATACATGATTACAATTTGTAATGTATAAGTAAATAGAGAAATTGTATAAGATATGTTTGTAACTATTTTTATTTTGAAAATCCAAAATATTAAATTGAAATATACATATAAATCACAAAAACATTATAAATAACTGTATCATACTGTTGTACTTTATACTTGGGTTTTCTCTGTGCTTCTTTGACTCTAATATTCTTCCATTTATATCACTATGTTTAGCATTTCTTGTTCCTCTGGTATGGTAATATTATCATTTCTTACCATCCATTATTCATGATTTTTTTTTCCCTTTATTTGTTCAAAAATGCTCTCCGTGTCTTCTTTTGCAGTTGTTAATATGTCCCCAATTGTAGTCAGTTTGTGGATATCTCCTTCCTGGTATGTTCTTGTTGATCTTATACTTTCAATATGTAATTGATATTTTTTCATCATCATTTCAATATCTATAGTATCTTGACCATTTGCTTCATGCAAATTGCAGAGCATGTCTATAAAGATCTTTTGCATATGTGTAATACTCATTTTGAGTGTTATATTTTCTAGTTGTTCAAGTACTTTTGTGCTGATTTCTGCTTTGAAATTTGACTGAAAATATCCACTTCTGTAGTGGTATGTCGGTGGATTTGATAATGTTTAGATTCACACCATGTTGATTGTCCATATCTATTACTTTCTGCAATAGTTTGCCTTGTGTGTTATATATTCTTTTCTGTTCTTTGAGGAACTAAAAGTATTTGTAGATGACATATGTGATTTCAATATATATTTTGTAATAACTGGCAAGGCAATCAATATGAGATACACCTCTTGATTTGAGGTCTTCTGTCCATTCCCATGAGATTTGTGCCATATGTCTGTCTTCATGCATTTGTTTGATTATTTATTGGCTGGAATCAAGTGTTGGATAAAAAATTCCTTATGTATGATATGCTGGTTGGGAAGAGATAGGAGCAAGCATTCTCTTGATGTAATTAGATAGATGATTGACTGTAGATTTTAGTTTGTTCTTATCATCTTTCAATTGGTCCAATCTGTCTCTTACCTCTTGATGTGTGAATTCCCACATATCAACTATATGATCATGGAAAGGTGGACCTATGTCAATTTCATTGACATTAAAATCAGCTGTAGTTAAATCTAAAAAGTTGTTGTCTTTTTTTGGTTCTGCAACCTGTATTATCACATAACCTGTTTGTTGATATTTTTTCAAGGGAAGCTATTTTTCCTTTCTCCTTCTTTTTCTTTGGACTGGGAGTTTCATAAATGATTTGAGAAAATAAATCTTGAGGAGGAATTCTATCCTCTATCCTTTTTCTTTTCCTTTGTATGGTTTCTTCTAACCATGAAGGAGTGGCAAGAATTTGTGAGGTCAAGGATAAACTTTCAATATCAAACAATTTTCTGACTATTGTAGGTCTCTACATATGTAGAGGAGAAATTTGAAATTTTGGTACTGTAGTTTGAGTAGACATTATAGTAGTTTGAGTAGATTGTGTTGGTTGATTTGGTGTTTCTTGTTCGAAAGGTTTTTGTGTTTCATTCTCTTATGATTGCCTAGTTTCTTCTTGTTTTTTTATCTTCTCTAGTTCCTCTTGACTGCCCATATTGATGAAGGGAAGCGAGCCACTATCGCAAGTGTTGGTTATACCTTTGTTTTTGTCTGGTGGCTGATCATCTCCTCTTGTGTTTTGTGTAACTTGGACTAAACTATCATGTGCATTGTTGGTAATGGTACTCAAGGTGTTCTTGTACTTTCAGATTGTGTTGATGGTGGTGTTGATGTGTTTGACTTCATTTTTCCTATTTTCTTCCACTGTACCCATCTTCTCATTCTCTTAATAATCTGTTCCATTCTTTCTTCAAGGTTGTCTAGTTTTGGTTCTTGAAATGTTACAGGCTACAAATGTGTGCCTTTTATTTTTGTCAAATACTGGTTGGAAAGAATATTAGATTGATCATCATATAATCCTTTGACATCAATTAGAATATTATATATTTGGATCTTTTCAACTGTGATATGGGACCATGATCTTTCTCTCATGTCGAAGTCATCTTTGCAATTAGCCCAGAAATCTTCTAATGAAGGCATGTGATGAAAATTAGGGCCTAGTTGCAGGTTCTCTTTTACATAATTGGAGGGGTCATAATGATGTCTAATGACATTATATACATCAAATTTATATTTTTTTTGAGATGATTTAATCATATTCATTGTAGAAGAGCTAGAAGAGCATGTATAAGGTCCTACAGAAATGGTAAAATGAATACCTACTTTATGTTGTTCACCGCATCTTCTGTTGACCTCGATTATCTATCTGCATAACTCTATCAAAACTATTTTATCATCCAAATATTTTGGCAATTTGAATGGAAAGTCATCAAAAGCTCATAGCCTAAAATATTTAAATGTAGGATATTGTGTATAATAACTTGCAAATTGCATTATTGTTTGTGCAACTGCATCTGATAGTGTGCATTATGGACAATCTTGTATTTCACAGCATAGCTTCATTGTGAAAACATCATTGACCCTTCTGTAATGTTCATAGCTTTTTTCTAGTTGTATGCAGGGGTAGAAATTATAGACTTGAATATTTTCGTCATAGTGAGTAACAGTACGTAGCTCGTTCGATATTTGTTGACATGCTAGGGCATACATGAGGAAAGATGACATATGAAAACTGTATGAATGTTTTGTTGAGACAAGCATTTCAGTTAGTCTATCACTTACTAGTCGTGCCCAATCTATATTGTATTATTTACACATATAGATTGGGCAAGGAAAAACCACCATTCTGCAAAATTTAGGGCTTCTTCACTTCCTCTGATTTTGTGAAGAAGTACTAAAATGTCTACAATCTCTTTTTTGGGATTGGTTTCGTATAGGGTTTTGGGTAATTTTGAACTGACTTCTCTTCTGGTTTGGAACCATGTTGAAATTTCAACTGACCAACATGACTTTTTTTTGTTAAAAATAGATGCTGCTAGAGAAAAATTCCAGTTTGAGTATTGTTTCCTTGAATGTAGTCCAAAGAAATTTTGTATTGAATCTCTGTTCAAAGTGATGAGAACTTCATTGTTCTATTTCTTTATCTATCTGGTATCTGGGTCAAATCTTTGAATGCATTCCATTATGAGTTCTGGTGCCTAAATAGTGATAGGAAATCCTCCAGCTTGTATTAATCCATTGTCAATGAGTCTTTGTGTAATGGGATGAACTAGTTGTGAATTGATTCTTCTATGCAAATCATCTAAATTGTAAAAATGTAACTTTTTATCTGCGATCTCTTTCCATGCACTGTCTATTCCATCGAGATGATCATAACTATGTATTTTGGTAGTCATTCTGTAAAGGCTAATAGATTAAAATACATAGTTTTGATAAAGGGTTTTTTATGTTGTGACAAATTTTTTGGCTTTAGTTTGTTTGGGTGGAGTGATTATTTAAGATATTTCCTATATATTTTGAGTTTAAGATATTTAGTAAATCGAGAGAATGATGTGTTAGATAGTGGGCACGTAATAGTTATAGGTGATAATTAAATGGTAATAAAAGTAGATTTATTTTTTGTTTGGATTATTTATTGTCTGCATTAATGAATAAATGAGTAGCGATATTTATCTGACATAATGCGAGGAATATATAAATATGAGTTACATAGATGTGTTTTATTGAATCAGGTGGTACGATGAGCATCATTAGAGTGGCAAATGTTATTAATGTTGTTGTTGTGTTTGAGTACAACTGTTGTTTTCTTCTAGATAGGAACGCTAAGTATATTTAATATTAGTGGGTATTATTAAAGCTGGTGCATGCAATAGGGGCTGGGATTTTTTTTTATTTTTTGATTGGTGTGTTTATCAAAAAATTGTTAGAACATTAACTAATATCAGATAGGATAGCCAATATAATTGTCAAGTGTACTTCTGAGCCCAGTCAAACTAATCCACGGAGTACATGTTCATCGAACGGTTCTCACAATCCCGCAATAAATAAATGTTGATCACAATATTTGAAGGCATTACGGCTACCGCCGATTTTAAATTGATGTCATCGAAGCTTAACATCTTTACTAAATGGACCCATCTCACATTGTCTGTCGGATTTGTAGAAACTTTAAAATCTGCTCCCACCGACTTTTTTGAATAGAATATATAATAATGTGCTATTAAATACTTTAAAAAAATTCTAATATGATATTTAGATTAAGTTAATAAGAAAATAAATAGATATAAAGAGCATAGTAGTAATGTAAAAGAAGTTAATAAGAGAAATATAAATTTACAATATTATTAGAAATATACTATTGAATTTGATTTTGATTTTTCGGGTATTGATATAAGATGATGTAAAATCTGAAAAAGGTTTGCTATGAATTTTGTACTATTTTTGTAGTTTATTTTGTTGAAAATATTATATGTAAATGAAGTGTTTTGGATTTTTGGATATTGAGGTTAGACTCGACTAAATTTGAAAATGTTAAGAAATCAAATATGATTATGTAAAAGAAGTTAATAAGAGAAATATAAATTTACGATATTATGAGTATACTACTAAATTATATGAAATATAATATTGAATTGGAAATTGAATTTATTGTTATTGATGTAAGATGGTGACAAATCCAAAAAGGGTTTCCTATGAATTTTGTATCATTGTCGTACTTTCTATGATTGAAAATATTATATGTACATGAAGTGTTTTCCAATGTCAGATATTTAAGTTACAGTCGACTAAATCCAAAAATGTTACTTTTTTTTGTTGCCTTATATTATATTTGTATTTTGGAATGAGTTGGTGATTGTTTTATTATTAGAATTTAGTTAACGTGTGATTGAGTGCTTTATATTTTTTTTGTATAAAATAAAATAATATATATGGGCATGTGCAGGATCATGGTATGCCAAAAAGTGGCGATGTGAAAAAATCCCTCTTTTCACTCATCCAAAAATGCGCTAAAAAGCGTGTTGAATTTTTAGTAGGCACGGGTGTCAGTACACATGGCCAATCCACAAGCCTCATCAGATATAAGATTTGAAATTAGATATCAGATTTGAAATCGGATATCAAATTTAAAATCGGATATCGGATTTAAAATCGGATATCAGATTTAGAATCGGATATCAGATTTAAAATCGAATATCGGATTTAGAATCGGATATCAGATTTAAAATCAGATATTGGATTTGAAATCAGATATCAAATTTTTGCCACCAAAATTTTTCTTTCCATTTAAAATTTCAACATTTGCAATTTCAAACTTTTTCATTCCATGTTATTTTCAATTTTTTCTTAGTTTTTAATTATTGTTATAGATATCATTTTTTATAATATTAATGTTTTTATCTTAACATTAGTAATAATATTATAATAATAATCCCTATGAGATCTCTAATGTAGAGGCACTAAGAACTAGTGCATGCATCTTAAAAATTCATCCAAAACTATCATGTCACTACCCTTTGCATAGACCCATACTCTATCATGAATAACTTTTGAATAAAACAATATATGAAAAATCCCTCTGGTGAGGATAGGCATAATTAGGTTCTCTAAAACATACTCCAAGGTGAGAAAGATCCAATGGTTGAGTTGGGAGATATGATCCACGTAACCGCACCTAATTTTCTCTGATAAAAAACCAAGACTCAACTTGCAAAAAATCTGAACTTTATTTACATCTCAAAGAATAATTTGTACATTTCATCATCCTCTCCCCAAAAAATAGACTCTACTATCATTTAATGACTTTATTTCTCTTCCACTCCAACCATTTCTTGGTAGTTACATTCAAAGAGGAATACCAAAAGACTCCTATGCATGTGTTTCCCACTAAAAGACAATGTAACCGTTATGTTTGAAAATCTTAATCTTTCAACTATGAAAACAACTCAAAACTAATAAAAACTTATAAAATATAAACTTCCTAGTGACTTACAACATCTTGGAGACCTATTCTAAACACTTATAACCTCTTAGTAACCCCTAAACAATCCTTGACACTCTTGGACACTATTGGCCCACTTACAATGCATATTAGTCCTTTATGACTATTACAACCACATGCTATTTAGAAAACCATTATAGGTTTTAGAACTTCATAGTTGATCTTCTTTGATGTACTTGGTATCTTGATGGATTGTTCTTGGTGCTCTCTCTCTCTCTCTCTCTCTCTCTCTCTCTCTCTCTCTCTCTCTCTCTCTCTCTCTCTATGGTTGTAAGGTGTCATAATGGTTTGTAGGATAGGAATCCTTAAGACACCTTAAGACCCCTAAAGTGTACTCTTAGGCTTTCTAATGGGTCATAAGGTGTCATAAAGGGTTGTAGGACCCATTAATGGGTCCTACAATCCCTTAAGACACCTTACGACCCATAAGATGTAATCTTAGGCTTCCTAATGGGTCGTAAGGTGTCATAAGGGGTTGTATGACCATTAATGGGTCCTACAACCCCTTAAGACACCTTAGGAACCCTAAGAATACATATTATTATTCCTAGTACACATTAATGGGTCTCAGGGGACCATAGGACATATTAATGTATCTTAGGAGCTGTTAATGGATGTTAGGACCCCTTAAGATAACTTACGACCCCTAAGATGTACTCTTAGGATTTTTAATGGGTCATAAGGTGTCATAAGGGGTCGAAGAACCCATTAAGACACCTTACGACCCATTAGGAACCATAAGAATACATCTTAGGGCTCCAAGTACATATTAATGGGTCTAAAAGGGTCATAGGACATATTATTGTGTCTTAGGACACCATAAGACCCCTTACGACCCCCAAGATGTACTCCTAGGATTCCTAATGGGTTGTAATGTGTCATAAGGGGTCGTAGGACCTATTAATAGGTTGTAAGACCCCTTAAGACACCTTACAACCCCTAAGATGTACTCTTAGGCTTCCTAATGGGTCGTAAGGTATCATAAGGGGTTGTAGGACCCATTAATGGGTCCTAGGACCCCTTAAGACACCTTATGATCCCCAACATGTACTCTTAGGATTCCTAATGGGTCGTAAGGTGTCGTAAGGGTTGTAGGACCCATTATTGGGTCCTAAGACCCCTTATAACACCTTACGACCCCTAAGATGTACTCTTAGGCTTCCTAATGGGTTGTAAGGTGTTATAAGGGGTCGTAGGACCCACTAATGGTCCTCTGACCCCTTAAGACACCTTAAGACCCCTAAGATGTACTCTTAGGATTCCTAAGGGGTTGTAAGGGTTCATAAGGATTTTTAGGAGTCATTAATGGGTCATACGACCCCTTAAGACACCTTACAACTCCTAAAATGTACTCTTAGGCTTCCTAATGGGTCATAAGATGTCATAAGTGGTCGTAGGACCCATTAATGGGTCTTAAGACACCTGAAGACACCTTAAAATCCCTTAGGAACCCTAAGAATACATCTTAGGGTTCCTAGTATACATTAATGGGTCTCAAGCGGTCATAGAATATATTACTTTATCTTAGGAGCCATTAATGGATGTGAGGACCCCTTAAGACACCTTATGACCCCTAAGATGTACTCTTAGAATTTATAATGGGTTGTAAGGTGTCATAAGGGGTCGTAGGACCCGTTAAGAAACTTTATGACCCCTTAGGAACCCTAAGAATAAATCTTAGGGTTTCTACTACACATTAATGGTTCTCAAGTGGTCATAGGCCATATTACTATGTCTTAGGACACCATAAGACCCCTTACAACCCATAAGATGTACTCTTAGGCTTCCTAATGGGTCGTAAGGTGTCATAAGGGTTTGTAAGAGCCATTAATGGATGCTAGGACCCCTTAAGACACTTTACAACCCCTATGATGTACACTTAAGCTTTCTGATGGGTTGTAAGGTGTCATAAGGGGTTGTAGGACCATTAATGGGTCCTAAGACCCCTTAAAAAATATTATAGCCCCTAAGATGTACTCTTAGGCTTTCTAATGGATCATAAGGTGTCATAAGGGGTCATAGGATCCCTTAAGAGACCTTATGACCCCTAAGTTGTACTCTTAGGCTTCCTAATGGGTCGTAAGGTGTCATAAGGGGTTGTAGGAGTCATTAATTGGTCCTAAGACACCTTACAACCTCTCTCTCTCTCTCCTTCCCCTTCTCTCTCTCCTACTCTCTCCTATATATTTTTTAATATGTATTATATATATAATTATATATTAATATATATTTTATATAATAATATCTTATATATATATATATATATATATATATATATATATATATATATATATATATATATATATATATATATATATATATATATATATATATATATATATATATATATATATATATATATATATATATATATATATATATATATATATATATATAAATTTTATAGATCATAATATTTAAATTGAATGTCGAAAGGGGATACCGAGACTTCCTAAGGGTCCTATTATGCCTTATCACACGTTAGGACCCCTAGGAAGTCCCCATGACCCCTTTTAACACATTAGATAGCTCAAGTATGTCTAAAGGGGTTGTAGGACCCCTTTGGACATACTCAAGCATTGCTATATGTCATAAAGGGGTCATGGGGACTTCCTAGGGGTCCTAACGCATGATAAGGAATACTAGGACCCCTAAGAAGTCCACATGACCCTTTTTGACACATTGGAACCCTCAAGTGTGTCCTAAGGGGTCCTACGACCCCTTAGGACACACTTGAGGGTTCCAATGTGTCAAAAGGGGTCATGGGGACTTCCTAGGGGTCCTAACATGTGATAAGGCATACTAGGACCCTTAAGAAGTTCCCATGACCCCTTTTGACACATTTGATTGATCAAGTGTGTTTTTAGGGGTCGTAGGACCCCTTGGACACACTTGAGGGCTCTAATGTGTCAAAAGGGGTCATAGGGACTTCTTAGGAGTCCTAACATGTGATAAGGTGTACTAAGACCCCTAGGAAGTCCCCATGACCCCTTTTGACACATTTGAATGCTCAAGTGTGTCTGAAGGGGTTGTAGGACCCCTTCAAAAACACTTGAGCATTCAAATGTGTCAAAAGGGGTCATGGGGACTTCCTAGAGTTCCTAACACATGATAAGGGATACTAGGACCCCTAGGAACTCCCCATGACCCCTTTTGATACATTTGAACCCTCATGTGTGTCTGAAGGGGTCATCCGTAACCCCTTTTGACACATTTTAATGATCAAGTGTGTCCAAAGGGGTCTTACGACCCCTTTAGAGACAATTGAGTGTTAAAATATGTCAAAAGGGGTCATGGAGACTTCCTAGGGTTCCTAACATGTGATAAGGTGTACTAGGATCCCTAAAAAGTCCCCATAACCCCTTTTTACACATTAGAACCCTCAAATGTGTCCTAAGGGGTTATAGAAGCTCTTAGGATACACTTGAGGGCTCTAATGTGTCAAAAGGAGTCATGGGGACTTCCCAAAGGTCCTAACGCATGATAAGGCATACTAGGACCCTTAGGAAGTCCCCATGACCCCTTTTGACACATTTGAAACCTCAAGTGTGTCTGAAGGGGTCCTAATACCCCTTAGGACACACTTGAGGGTTCTAATGTGTCAAAAGGGGTCATGGGGACTTCCTAGGGGTCCTAACACATGATATAGCATACTAGGATCCTTAAGAAGTCCCCATAACTCCTTTTGACACATTTGAACCATCAAGTGTGTCCTAAGGGGTCATAGGACCCCTTAGGACACACTTGATGGTTTGAATGTGTCAAAAAGGGTTATGGGGACTTCCTAGGGGTCCTAACATGTGATAAGACATACTAGGACCCCAAGGAATTCCCCATGACTGATTTTGACACATTTGAATGCTCAAGTGTGTTTGAAGGGGTCGTAGGACCCCTTAGGACACACTTTAGGGTTCTAATATGTCAAAAGGGGTCATGGGGACATCCTAGGGGTCCTAGTATGCCTTATCATGCATTAGGACCCCTAGGAAGTCTCCATGATCCCTTTTGACACATTTGAACACTCAAGTGTCTCCGAAAAGGTTATAAGACCCCTTCAGACACACTTGAGCATTCCAATGTGTCAAAAGGGGTTATGGATGACCCCTTTAGACACACATGAGGGTTCACATGTGTCAAAAGGGGTCATGGGGACTTCCTAGGGGTCCTAGTATGCCTTATCATGCATTAGGAACTCTAAGAAGTCCCCATGACCCCTTTTGACACAATTGGACCCCTTCGGACACACTTGAGCATTCAAATGTGTCAAAAGGGGTCATGGGGACTTCCTAGGGGTCCTAGTATGCCTTATTGCATGTTACAACTCCTAAGAAGTCCCTATAACCCCTTTTGACACATTAGAACTCTCAAGTGTGTCCTAAGGGGTCCTATGACCCCTACGAACACACTTGAGGGCTCAAATATGTCAAAAGAGGTCATGGGCACTTCCTAGGGGTCCTAACACATGATAAAGCATACTAGGACCCTTAAGAAGTCCCTATGACCCCTTTTGACAAATTGGAACTCTCAAGTGTAACCTAAGGGGTCCTACAACTCCTTAGGACACACTTGATGGTTAGAATGTGTCAAAAGGGGTCATGGGGACTTCCTACAGGTCCTAACACATGATAAGGCATACTAGGACCCCTAGGAAGTCCCCATGACCCCTTTTGACACATTTGAATTCTCAAGTGTATTCAAAGGGGTTATAGGACCCCTTAGAACATGCTTGAGAGTTCTAATGTGTTAAAAGGGGTCATGGGGACTTCATAGGGGTCCTAACATGTGAGAAGGCATACTAGGACCCCTAGGAAGTCCCCATGATGCCTTTTGACACATTTGAATGCTCAAGTGTGTCTGAAGGGGTCCTACGACCCTTTCAGACACACTTGAGTGTTCAAATGTGTCAAAAGGGGTCATGGAGACTTCCTAGGGGTCCTAACGCATGATAAGGCATACTAGGACCCCTAGGAATTCCCCATCACCTCTTTTTACACACTAGAACCCTCAACTATGTCCTAAGGGGTTGTAGGACTCATTAGGACACACTTCAGGGTTCTAATGTCTCAAAAGGGGTCATGGGGACTTCCTAAGGGTCCTAATGTGTGATAAGGTGTACTAGGACCCCTAGGAAGTCCCCATGACCCCTTTTGACACATTTGAATGCTCAAGTGTGTCTGAAGGGGTCCTACGACCCCTTCAAACACACTTGAGCATTCAAATGTGTCAAAAGGGCTCATGGGGACTTCTTAGGTGTCCTAACGAATGATAAGGTGTGTTAGGACCCCTAAGAAGTCCCCATGACCCCTTTTGACACATTTGAATCCTCAAGTGTGTCCGAAGGGATTGTCCATAACCCATTTTGACATATTTGATTGTTCAAGTGTGTACAAAGGGGTCCTTTGACCCCTTCAGACACACATGAGTGCTCAAATGTGTCAAAAGGGGTCATGGAGAATTCCTAGGGGTCCTAACCTATGATAAGTCATACTAGGACCCCTAGGAAGTCCCCATGACCCCTTTTTACACATTAGAACCCTCAAGTGTGGCTTAAGGGGTCATAGGACCCCTTAAGACACACTTGAGGATTCTAATGTGTCAAAAGGGATCATCAGGACTTCCTAAGGGTCCTAAAGGGTGATAAGGCATACTAGGACCCCTATGAACTCCCCATGACCCCTTTTGACACATTTGAACCCTCAAGTGTGTTTGAAGAGGTTGTAGGACCCCTTATGACACACTTGAGGGTTCTAATGTGTCAAAAGGGGTCATGGGGACTTCTTAGGGGTCCTAATGTGTGATAAGGTGTACTAGGACCCCTAAGAAGTCCCCATGACCCCTTTTGACACATTGGAACCCTCAAGTATGTTCGAAGGGGTCGTAGGACTCCTTAGGAAAAACTTGAGGGTTCCAATATGTCAAAAGGGTTCATGGGGACATCCTTAGGGTCTTAACATGTTATAAGGTGTACTAAGACCCCTAGGAACTCCCCATGACCCCTATTGACCAATTAGATTGCTCAAGTGTGTCTGAAGGGGTCGTACGAACCCTCAAGACACACTTGAGGGTTCTAATATTTTGAAAGGGGTCATGGGGACTTTATAGGGGCCCTTATATGCCTCATTATGGGTTGGGACCCCTAGGAAGTCCCTATGAACCCTTTTGACACATTAGAACCCTCAAGTGTGTCCTAAGGGGTTCTACAACCTTTAGGAAACACTTGAGGGTTCTAATGTGTAAAAAAGGGTCATGAGGACTTCCTAGGGGTCTTAGTACACCTTATCATGCGTTATGACCCCTAGGAAGTGTCCATGACTACTTTTGACACATTTGAAGACTCAAGTGTGTCCGAAGGGGTCATAGGACACCTTCGGACACACTTGAGCATTCAAATGTGTCAAAAGGTGTTATGGATGACCCATTCAGACACACTTGAGGGTTCAAATGTGTCAAAATAGGTCATGGGGTCTTCCTAGGGGTCTTATTACAACTTATCACGCGTTAGGACCCCTAAGAAGTCCCCATGACCCCTTTTGACACATTTGAATGCTCAAATGTGTCGAAAGGGGTCATAGGACCCCTTCAGACACACTTGAGCATTCAACTATGTCAAAAAGTGTCATGGGGACTTTCTAGGGGTCCTATTATTCCTTATCACATGTTAGGACCCCTACAAAGTCCCCATGACCCCTTTTGACACATTAGAACCCTCAACCATGTCCTAAGGGGTCCTAAGACCCCTTCGAACACACTTGAGCATTCAAATGTGTCAAAAGGGGTCATGGAGACTTCCTAGGGGTCCTAGTATTCCTTATCACATGTTAGGACCCTTTAGGACACACTTGAGGGTTCCATTATGTCAAAAGGGGTCATGGAGACTTCCTAGGGGTCCTAACCTATTATAAGGTGTACTAGGACCCCTAGGAACTCCCCATGACCCCTTTTAACCTATTGGAATTCTCAGGTGTGTTTGAAGGGGTCATGCAAACCCTTAGGACACACTTGAGGGTTCCAATGTGTCGAAAGGAGTCATGGAGACATTCTAGGGGTCCTAGTATGCCTTATCACATGTTAGGACCCCTAAGAAGTCTCCATGACCCCTTTTGGCACATTGGAATCCTCACATGTGTCCTAAGGGGTCCTATAATCCCTTCGAACACACTTGATTGTTTCAATGTGTCAAAATAGGTCATGGGGACTTCTTAGGGGTCCCAATATGCCTTATCATGCGTTAGGACCCCTAGGAAGTCCCCATGACCCCTTTTGACAAATTAGAACCCTCAAGTGTGTCGTAAGGGGTCCTACGACCCCTTTGGACACACTTTTGGATTCAAATGTGTCAAAAGGGGTCATGGGGACTTCATAGGGGTCCTACTATGCCTTATCACATGTTAGGGCCCATAGGAATTTCCCATGACCCATTTTGACACATTAGAACCCTCAAGTGTATCCTAAGGGGTCCTACGACCCCTTCAGACACACTTGAGGGTTCAAATGTGTCAAAAAGAGTCATGGGGACTACATAGGGGTCCTAGTACACCTTATCATGCATTAGGACCCCTAGGAAGTCCCCATGACCCCTTTTGACACATTAGAACCCTCAAGTTTGTCCTAAGGTATCCCCATGACCCTTTTTGACACATTAGAACCCTCAAGTTTTTCCTAAGGGGTTGTAGGACCCCTTAGGACAAACTTGAGGGTTCTAATATGTCAAAAGTAGTCATGGGGACGTCCTAGGGGTCCTAGTATGCCTTATCACGTGTTAGGACCCCTAGGAAGTCCCCATGACCCCTTTTGCCATATTGGAATGCTCATGTGTGTCCTAAGGGGTCCTACGACCCCTTCGGACACACTTGAGGGTTCCAATGGGTCAAAAGGGGTCAAGTGGACTTCTTAGGGGTCCTAGTACACCTTATCACATGTTAGGACCCGTAGGAAGCCCCCATGACCCCTTTTGACACATTAGAACCCTTAAGTGTGTCCTGAGGGGTCCTACAACCCCTTCGAACACACTTGAGGGTTCAAATGTGTCAAAAGGGGTCATGGGGACTTCATAGGGGTACACCTCATCACATGTTAGGGCCCCTAGGAAGTCCCCATGACCCCTTTTGTCACATTAGAACCCTCAAGTATGTCCTAAGGGGTCCAAGTGATTTGTGATAAAACAAATTAAAACCCTTTGAGAATCCTTTTGCTAGATTCAATTTGACCTTAGAAAGCCATGATGGATTATGGGAGGTAAGCCTGCTAAAGGCTTGCTGAATCCTAAAATTTGGCTAAGTCTGGAATTTTTCAAAATCCCCCAAAATCTAGAATTTGCATCTTAACTCCTATGAAGCTGAAACCTATCTCAAACATCCTGGAATGTATTTAACTTGTATTTATACAAATATAAATTAAAGTATAAGAAAATGAATCAAATGTATACTTAAATGTTATATTTGTATAAATCCTTGTAACTTGAAATTGGAAAAAGTGGGGCAATTCAAATTTCAAAATAGGCGGGCTTTTTTGGATATCCGAAAATATCACATATCTAAAAATATCGGTTATCCGATTAGGCTTGGTATTTGCTTGGGCTTTACCAAACGTGGGTGGTCAACCCTTTAGGCATGTTTCAAGATATAGTTCTTGATACCGAGACGTCCACCATGTAGCTGACGACTATTTTTTCACCCGAAATTGATGAAATGAAAAGGGTTTCTTAAAGACATTATCAATTTTCCATCGATATAATTGCTATCAAATTTCAAGTTCTAGAAGTAATTATTACTTATTTTTCAATTGAGTTATCTTTATAGGTCCTTAACTAATTCAAATAACCTAGCATCAACATAATGACTCCTACTGAGTCCTAGGTACACTTTATCCTTATAAATTCTATTAAGGCTTACATCCTTGATCTCATTACAATATGATCAGTATATGATCAAGACATTATTGCATTACCATTATTGGTCTATTACATTATCCAATGACCCTTGAAGGCCATGTTATCTTCAACTCCACCCAAGGATCTATCAGTGACCCTGGTGCACTCCTTGGTTTCTGCCTTTAACTTTGATGCTCTTGCACCATTTAGGCTAGTAGCCTTCACTAGTCACAAATCAACCTTTTTCTCTCAAACTTCCCAAACAACTAGGGCCTACACAAATGGAACCTTACAACTTCTTCTAGATCAAAATAGTTGATCAAACACATCAGTATGGATCCCAAAATCCACAATCCACCATAAAAACATCAACTCTTAAGGATTTACACTCACCAAAATGACTGGTGCCAAAACAAGGCTCTCCTCACACAACAAACTCCTTCATTCAGTGATCTCTCCAACATTATCCATCATATTCATGCACCAAACATTATATTACAAGGATATAATACACATTCAAAGCTATCTCACAAATGATCATAGGAGGTCAGAGAGTCAATCCTCATAAGGAGACCTCAATCCCAATCACTGACCGTGACCCCAAATCCAGTCATTATCAAGAACACCAGTAATTTCCTCTATCTTAAATACAATAAAAACATTGAAATGAATGCTTGGAAAGATAAATAACAACCAAGGAAAATTCCTTACATAATAGACCAATCCAAATCACATTTTATGCAAATATTTTAATTCACTGGTCTTAGACTGTACTCCAAGTTGAAGTGTCCCTCAAGGTCCCTTCAGCATGAAATTAGTGATCTTTATGGGGTCATATCTCGGAGCTTGTGTGAGGTAGAATGAAACCATCAGGTTCTACTAGACCACATTGCTGAGGCCTACAATAAACTATATCAATTTTTAGAGATTCAAGTACATTTATATTTGGTGACACATTCTCGGTCGATGTCAAAACTCGAAGTGTTCCTTAGTTGAAATGGACAACATTATGTATCTTTCAAACCGTCGATCATAGCATCAAACCATTTGCTCCAATAGCTCCAAATGGTCAGGTAAACGCTAGTGGCAACCTTGTTTGGCACACACAATATCTCAAATGCCACCAACCACTCTGGGTTGAAGTGTCCCTCAAGGTCCCTTCAGCATGAAATTGGCGATCTTTACGGGGTCATATCTCAGAGCTCGTGCAAGGTAGCATCAATCCGTTAGGTACTACGAGAGTATGTTTCTGAGACATATCATAATTTTTCTTGGTTTTTAGAGATTCAAGTTCATTTATATTTGGTGACACATTCTCGGTCGATGTCAAAATTCAAAGTGTTCCTTAGGTTGAAATGGACAAAATTGCGTATCTTTCAAACTGTTAGTTGTAACATCAAACCATTTATTCCAACAGCTCTGAATGGTTAGGTAAATGCTAGTGGAAACCTCATTTGGCACACACAGTCGCTTGAATGCCGCTGACCACTCTAGGCTGAAGTGTCCCTCAAGGTCCCTTCATCATGAAATCGATGATCTTTACATGGTCATATCTCAGAGCTCGTGTGAGGTACCATTAAGCTATCAACTTCTACAAGACTATGTTGCCAAGGCCTATAATAACCTATCTCAGTTTTCATAAATTCAAGTTCATTTATATTTGCTGACACATTCTTGATCAATGTCAAAACTTAAAGCGTTCCATAGCTGAAATGGACAAGATTGTGTATCTTTCAAACCGTCGATCGTAGCATTGAACTATATGTTCCAAAAGCTCCAAATGGCCAGGTAAATGCTAGTGGTAACCTCATTTGACACACACAATCGCTTGAATGCTGCTGACCAGTCTGGGCTGAACTGTCCCTCAAGGTCCCTTTAACATGAAATCAGTGATCTTTACAGGGTCATATCTCAGAGCTCATGCAAGGTAGCATCAAATTGTTAGGTGCTATGGGACCATGTTGTTGAGGTCTACAATAGCCTCTCTCAGTTTTCAGACATTCAATTTTGTTTATATTTGGCCACACATACTCGATCGATGTCAAAACTTAAAGTGTTCCTCAGTTGAAATGGACAACATTGCGTATCTTTCAAACCATCGATCATAGAATCAAACTATCTATTCCAACAACTCTGAATGGTCGGGTAAATGCTAGTGGCAACCTTTTTTTGCATACATAATCTCTTGAATGCCGTCGACCACTCTGGGCTGAAGTGTCCCTCAAGGTCCCTTCAACATGAAATTGAAATATTTATGAGGTCATATCTTAGAGCTCGTGCAAGGTAGCATCAAATCATCAGATGCTACAAGACTATGTTGCCGAGGCCTACAATAACCTATCTAATCTTTTAGAAATTCAAGTTCATTTATATTTGGCGACACATTCTTGGTCGATGTCAAAACTTGAAGTGTTCCTCAGTTGAAATGGACAACATTGCGTATCTTTCAAACTGTTAGTCGTAGCATTGAACTATCTATTCCAACAGCTCTGAATGGATGGGTAAATGCTAGTGGCAACCTCATTTGGCACACACAATCACTCAAATTTCATTGACCACTCTGGGCTGAAGTGTCCATCAAGGTCCCTTCAGCATGAAATCGATGATCTTTATGGGGTCATATCTCGAAGCTCATGCGAGGTAAGATCAAGTCATTAGGTGCTACAAGACTGTGTTGCCGAGGCCTACTATAATATGTCTCAGTTTTTAGAGATTCAAGTTCATTTATATTTGGCAACACATTCTTGGTCGATATCAAAACTCGAAGTGTTCCTCAGTTGAAATGGACAACATTGCGTATCTTTCAAACCGTCAATCCTAGCATCGAACTATCTATTCCAACAGCTCCAAATGGTTAGGTAAATGATATTGGCAACCTTGTTTGGCACACATAGTCACTCGAATGCTACCGACCACTCAGGGCTGAAGTGTCCCTCAAGGTCCCTTCCGCATGAAATTGGTGATCTTTATGGAGTCATATCTCAGAGCTCGTGCAAGGTAGCATCAAACCATCAGGTGCTACAAGAACATGTTGTTGAGGCCTACAATAATCTATCTCAGTTTTCATATTCAAGTTCATTTATATTTGGCAACACATTCTTAGTTGATGATAAAACTCAAAGTGTTCCTCAGTTAAAATGGGCAATATTGTGTATCTTTCAAACCGTCGGTCGTAGCATCAAATCGTCTATTCCGACAGCTCTGAATGGTTGGGTAAATGCTAGTGGCAACCTCATTTGGCACACACATTTGCTCGAACACCGCTGACCACTCTAGGCTGAAGTGTCCCTCAAGGTCCCTTTAGCATGAAATTGGAAATCTTTACAAATTCATATCTCGGAGCTCATGTGAGGTAGCATCGAACCGTTAGGTGCTACAGGATAGTGTTACTGGGGCCTACAATAACCTATCTTGGTTTTTAGAGATTCAAGTACGTTTATATTTGGAAACATAGTATCGGTCACTGTCAAAACTTGCAATGTTCCTCAGTTGAAATGGGAAACATTGTGTATCTTTCAAACCGTCGGTCATAGCATCGAACTGTCTGTTCCAACAGCTTTGAATGTCTAGGTAAACACTAGTGGCAAACTCATTTGGCACACACAATCTCTCAAACACCGAAGATGACTCTGGGCTGAAGTGTCCCTCAAGGTCCCTTCAACATGGAATCAATGATCTTTACAGGGTCATATCTCGAAGCTCGTGTAAGGTAGCATCAAATCATCAGGTGCTATAGGATCGTGTTGCTGAGGCCTACAATAACCTATCTCATTTTTCAAAGATTCAAGTTTATTTATATTTGGAAACACATTCTTAGTCGATGTCAAAACTCGCAGTGTTCCTCAGTTGAAATGGGAAACATTGTGTATCTTTCAAACAGTCAGTCATAGCACTGAACCGTCTATTCCAACAACTCTGAATGGTCAGGTAAATGCTACTAAAAACCTTGTTTGGCACATGCAGTCATTCAAATGCCGCCGACCACTCCGGGCTGAAGTGTCCTTCAAGGTGTGAGTAGGAGGATGAGTGCAAAAATCTATTTGGATGCAAAAGGGCTTGTGGTCCATTTTGAAATTTGATGTAATACAAATTAATAAGCCTAAATGTATAAAGGCATGTACTAAGAGATGAATAACATTATAAGGTCAAAGTGCACCTAGGGGGGTTGTTAGGGGTCATTATGTTGATCCTAGCTTAGTAGAGTGATCTAAAGACCTATAAGGTCTATAATGAATTTAATTTGGCCACTAGAACCTTTAAATGTTGTAAATGCACTAAGAAGTGCCAAAGTGTGTGATTTGCCCATGTTGGCAAAACTAGCCTAGTAAGGCTTGTATGAGGGTTTTTAGTGTGTTAGGGTGTTTAAAGGTAAGTTAAATCTTTAAAAGGTTCAAGGAAATGTTATACATACCTAAGAGATGGAATGTTGTCAAAGTTGACAACTTGTTGTCAACTAGACAGCCAACTAAACAAGTAACTAACCGATAACAGTCATTGTAACTGATTGTTATAGTTGTGTAGGGTAAAACTGGCCTTGAAAGGCTTATTTAATGGGGATTAGGAAAGTATTGGAAACATGTGGAGATGGATGTGTATTGAGGAAGCACTGTAAGAAGTTTTCATTCAATAAAATAAACTTTTCTTTGCATATTGTTCACTATCCCATGGGTACAGTCAGGGAATAGAAAGTTCTAATGATCATTTGTAACGTGTTTTTGGATTATTTTTGATGTAAGGATACTCCTTTCATTGTTTTTACTTATTTATGCAATCATTTCTATTTCTTTGTTGGGATTGAAGTCTAGGAATAGAATGACATTCTTGGAACCGAGACTGGTTCAAGGTACAGTCATATTTTGGGTTTGAAGCCTTGAAAATGTTGTGACTCTCCCACCCTTGTGGTCACTATGATTGGTGGGAGAGTAAAACATTGTAACATTATCCTTGTATCATACTAATCATATGTAGGGATTTGGAAAGGTGTGTTTGGAGAACCACAAATGGTGGCAATTTGTTGATTGAGGGAGGCCAATCTTACACCAGTCATAATGAAATGTGAATGCCTTGAGAATGGAAGTGTTTAGTGGTGGATTATTTATGTATGGGACCATATTGAAGTGTTAGAAAAATTGGTTTAGTCTAGAGATGATTGTGAAGATCTCTTTGAATAGACCCTAGGTGTATGACCCTAGAAACAAGGGTTTAGTGGCTAAGAGCATAGGTTGTCCAGATTTGGTGGATTAGTGAAACATGGTTTCTAGACCATGATAAGATGTTGTATGGGGTTAGAATGAAGATGGAAGGTCTATGTGAATATTTGGTGCATGGAAGGCTCTAGGTGCATTTGGGGCAGCCTAGAAGGTGAGTCCTTGAGGGGACATTTGAAGTGAGAAGTTATCTCACCATTTGATAGAATGCAATCAGGGTATGTGAAAGAGACTAATACACACCACCTCTGCATCAATAGGAATTTATTTAAGTGCTTGGAGGTCTTCTTTTCAGATGGTATGGACTAGATGCAAGAGTTGTACGGACTAGAGACAAGAGTTGTACGGAGTGGAGGCAAGAGTTGATAAATGGGTGAATTAGGCCTCTCTAGCAAAATGAAATCAGCAATTTTAAAGTAGTTTGTCTCAAAACAAGTTGGGTCACATTTGGGATATGTTTTAAAAATTCCATAAGGGTATCCAGATCATTGATTATTTTTTGAATTCTTTTGGGAAGATGTGGAGAAAAATGTCATTTTATGACTGGTGAAGGTTACTAGGAGCAGTCCTAGAATGATAGTTTGATAGTTTGGAGCCAACGAATGCAAGTGCATTGAGTGAAGCCTAGACAGTGGATCCATATGAAGGATGTTTGATGTGAGAAGATTGTCTCACTTGTTACAGATTGTTCTTATATTTCTATAAGGGTATGGGTTTAGAGTGTCTTACACACCACCTGTGCATCACATTCATGTTCTAATAAAGTATAAATCATACAGTAACAATAAACATCGATAAACATACAAGCATAACTATAAGGCATGGAAAATTTACAAAGCATAAGACATCCACATAAACATAAATTAGTATACATCAATACACCAAACACATGAATTGCATACCTAAAACATAAAAAAAAAATATTCGTAGGGCATGAAGCCAAATATATATGTCCAATAATGTCATACATTGAATATATTAAATACAGTTAAACTGGCTTCCTCAAAGCTAAATGGATGTACAATGTATCACTTATACAATATACAAAAAATATGTCCACTAATGCCATATAGGCATACAATCTATATCCCTAATCTAGTACTTTCCCGCCAGGGGAAGAAAAAAATCCTGAGCTGTCTTTGATCGTTGCATCAATGGAGATGCAGTGGATGCTATAGTCTTCCGAGTGTGATCACTAGTCCTCCTATCTAGACCCTTCTATAGCTCGAGCTAATAAAAGACAATTTAAGCATCAATAACTAATATACATCAAAATTGAATTATACAATGACATAAAATGGAATATTCACTTACCACTAGCAAATAGTCACTATGTACATCCACCGAAGGTGTATGCTAATGATCTAGAGTAATAAGTCCCTACAAAAATGATCAAAATAATTATTAAAATACATACATGAATATCATTATAAAATTCAATACAAACTATTAAAATAACAATTAAAATTAAGTGATCTCTTTCATACCTCAATCAGTGCTTCAGAACTAGCTACTGCTGCAGCTACGCCACGATCCAAAGTATCACGAACAGAAGGAGGAGTCTCTGATGTCAATAACTGAAAATTAAACAACAAAATTATTATGTAGTTATCAAGATTACATATATTTTTTACAACCCTACTAATGAATAAATGATACCTCCGTGAAGGTTCCACTGCGTCCTTCGGTGTGCGGTGTCGATATCGAAGCTCCAACATTCAACTAGTGCACATGTACATGGAAAATTATAAGATAACCATTCATATAAGAATGTACTACTGACATGTTAATTATAATGCATTATTACATATATACCTATGGACCTAATGATGACATCACAAAGCCAGGTGAAAGAATGTGATCACCGCAATGACCACTTTGCCTCTGGATTTTGATTGTAATTTGTCTAGTAATTTAGTTATTCATTCATTTATTAATTAAATATAATCAATTAAATCAAATTAACATGCAAATAAAGATACCTCAAGGAAAGTGGCACGATGCCCTTCATTGTCTGTTGTGAATGTCGATGGTCCACCAGTGAACTAATGCACATGCACAATAAGTTATGATACAATTATTCATATAATTACATAATAATCAAATATATTAATTAAAAAAATTTATTCGATACATACTTGTGGAATTGATGACGATGTATAAAAGGGGACAGGAGGATCATTTCCACTTCCACTGCCACCAACACTCTTGCCCTGAAATTTGATCATAATCAATAGATACTAAATTAATTAGTGATTCTTTTATAAATGAAATATGATCAAAGCAATTTATTGAACTTGGAAATATTTACAGGTGAAGATCGACAGGTTAGTTTTAAAATTTTGGAACCAGAGCTATGAAGTGTTTTGTGAACATTGTAGTCGACAATATTTGATAATGAATTATTTAATTATGTATCATGCGAAGTAAATGCAGAATTGTGCAAAGGTACAAGGAAAGAAATGATCATTTCAATTGGCACATTGTGTTGAGAGCTCTTAGACGAAAGGTGATTCTTGCAATGTTTCAGATTGCAACTATTTTTGAAAGGTGGTAGGTGAATTTTGTTGTATTATTTGAGTTGCTTATATTCACAACTGTGGTGTTGAAAAATTGAAATTTTAAGGGATTAAAGTGTTGGTTGTGTCATTATTCAACGTCAAGTTATTTTTTCAAAACCCTAGTTGTTTAAAATGGCACCACATAGGGAGTTTAAGTGGGAAATTAACTATAAAAAGAGGGTCATTTGTGATGATTTGTTACAGTTTTTGCCTCCATCCACATATGACACTTCAAAAATGAAGGAAATAATTTTGAAAAACCCTAGGACACATATAGGTGAGGGATTATATGATAAGGGCATGTGTACAAGGGATCCCAAAGTTGGTATGACTGGTTTGACCCTTTTCAAGATTGCATATTCACAAAGAAATGTGTATACACCAAATAGTAACGTAGGGAAATTTTATGTTGGGAAATTGGTTGTACCTGGTGTTTTCATGGATACAAATATCCTCTTGCAAGTGGAAAAGTGTTATGATCCAATAGCAAGAGTGGTTAGAAATGTAGATGGGTGTGTTTTGATAAGTGTAACTACATATGAGATAAGAGATGTATTCTCATTGAATGATCCTTTTGTACTTCTAGAGGAGATAGACTTTGATAATTTCAAAAAGATCTATGATGCTCAAAGGGATTATTTTAGGATAGGACCTTTGAGGGAATTTTTTGATAAGGTTGGTAGTTTGTGTTTGGTTGGTTCGAGTACCCTCGAACCAATTAGATTAGATCTTTTCAGTTTGAGAGCACAGGCCATGTATAAATCATTGGCTTATATATTTGGTGAGGATGTAGATACACATATGCAAATCCATTATATGTTTATGATGGTTCACATATTACATCCACATCTTGCAGTGATTTTTTTATTTTGCCCCATATGTCACTGATCTTATTCATCAAGGTTTGGTTGGGATTCAGAATATGAAAGTTGATAAACCATTTGGGTGGTACTCCATGCTGATGCACATGTTTTTATACAAGGGTGTGGACTATTTTAGTTAATCATGGAGATTGTACAAAAGAGAGATGATGAGTTGTTGCATATTTAGCTATGGAGCACTGAATTATCATGGGACCGTGCTGATGCCAATTTTGTCATCTTTGATAGGAATTTTTCCTCTAGGCTCAAAGCATTAATATTCTTTGAGAACCCTAGGATTCCTAAGGGGTTATTAACACTGATTAGACCAAAGAATTATGTAAAAGACATTACCATAGTGCACAATTGGGGAGATGTCATAATGTATCTAGTGTCTACAGTTTTTAGAGTATGTGGATTCAAAGGAACACCTTATATTTTTCCATATCAAGTCCCCTTCAAGGTGGGGTTAGAATAAATTTTGAGACAACTTGGTGGGTTACAAGAAGCAACTTTAATAGGGAGGAATAGGGGAGCTCTTTTTCCCACTATAACCATCGCCCATCAGTTTTTGATCATGAAGGGTGCGTGGGTACATCTGAATAAGGTCTTGCAGCCTTATATGCTAGCTAGTACTATTCCTAGGTGTGCATACAATGAGGCATTTATTAATGGAATGTTAAAATACAGAAGTGTGTCTCCATGGAACATCAGTTCAATTTTCTTGAAGACATCATAAGAATTAAGTTTGAACTGCAGGAACAAGAAATAAAGAAAGAAAAATGGCTGGCCTATAAAAAGACCTTGGACTTTGTCCATTTTTTTGATAAAATTTATGACCCACTGAAGGCTTTCCAGCCTTGGGAAAGGAAAATTGAAGCTCTGATGGAGCATTTCGAGGGGATTATGCATGCCTTGAATGAGATCAAGATGCTTTAATCTAGTCTGATCCAGCAAAGGCGAAGAGTATTTTGAGTTGTTCAGCCTTTTCCAAGCTTGTTCCCTAGGGGATTTACATAGTACAACAAAGGACAAGATATAATGTAGTATTGCTTGTGCAACCAAAAAGTAGGGATGCATTGTCTAGTTGAAAAGGGAAGAGACTCATAGATGATACTACTAATGTGCAGTCCTCTCCAAAGAGGCAAAGACAAGAAGATGTGGGCCAAGGTGGAGGAGATGTGTATTCTCAATCTCAGTCCCCATTACATTTAGATGAGCAAGGAGTTGTTGAGCACCTGATGCAAATAAGTAGTGAGGGACATATTTTTGTGACCAATGAAGAGATCCAAGAAGGGATGTCAGAGACACCCAAAAAAGAAGAGATGGACCTTAATGTGTCTGAGTTTTCTGGTAAAGAAGGAGACCCCATTATAAAGCAGGCCAATGAGACTTTTTTATCAAATGATAATTTTTTTAAGACTAGGGCATTCTTCCAATTCTTATGGAGAATGCACATTAATCAATATAAGGAATTATGTGAGAAGAAGAAAGAAGAGTTTCCTAATAGGGATGCTAATGAGATAGAAAATAAAATAAAAGGGGAATTGATGAAGAAATTTGAGAAGATGACACCAGAAGAAGGTAGAGACATGGTGCATATTGCAAGAGTCTTGATTTTTCCCGAGTGGGATATTGTTGATGTCATAGTTTTTTATGTTGTGAGGAAGAAGATGACCAATGTACACTCTACCATTGAGGAGGCACAAGAAGCAACTAAGGGAGTGGCATTTAATGATGATCATCCTGCCCTTGTAATGTGGTCTCTTAAAAGAGAAGAGAATAGAAAAAGAAATGAGGCATACCCCACTGAATACTCTAGAAAATAGCTAGTAAAAAGAATTGGGGATACTTCAATAGTTGAGGATTCCAATGTAGTCTTGGAGACTTCAAAATTTAATCTTAAGGTTGCAGAGAGGGAAGCACAGGAGAAAGAAGAAAAGAGAATAAAGTTTGAAACCCATGTCAAGGCTTACAATGATCTAAAGGTAGTGGTAATAGAAAAAGACAAGATAATTGCACAAATGACTGGATCAATGGATTGTAGGTCCTCTCAAATGTTTCTTGTCAATTAGCCTATGGTACCCTCTTCTTCAAGTCCAATTGTTGAGTTCCCTCTATCACCATTCCCCAAGCCAGATATTGAGGCAAGAGTCAACTGGGAAAAATAGAAACTGGAAGAAGAAAGAGAGAGATTAAAAGAGATCAGAGAAAGCCTGATAGAGGAAAGAGATGAACATAGGAAGGCAAAGATTATAACTAATCAGAAGTATGAGGAAAAGATCAAGGAGATAGTGTTGCAGTTTTCTCGAAGTCTTGAGCCCACAATGCTTTATGATCATGCAAAGAGACTGGATGTTATTTTGAATTTTGTGTTAGAGGAAAAGGTTGAATTAAAGCTAATTTTTGATAAATGGGTACAAAGGCATTCAAATTTGAAATTATTTTATTTTTTATCCAAAGGTCAAGATAATCCTGACCCAGCAATAAAGCCTTTACATAAGTTTGTAAAATTTTTGGTGGAATATCAGATAGGGATGGATAATTTGGAGAGAAAGTCCAATATTTTAAAAGGGGAATTGACTACTATAAATTGTGAACTAAATCTAGGAGTTTTTAAAAGGAATGGAAAATGAAAGGAATTGGTGAAGTGGACAACATAGTTAGATGATGAATTATCAATAAGGATGGATAGTATACTAACTCTCGAAAGCACTATTTTATTTGTCCAAGAAATTTAAGTGATAGAAGGGGCCAGGTCTCGGTTTGAGTACTTGAAGAAGGAGATTGAACAAATGGAAAAAAAATGGCGGGACTTATCTGGCAGAAAGGTTGAGATTACTAGTTTCCTATTTCCAAATGAAGAAGTACTCAATGCTTGGCAATTCCAGTACATTTCCCATATTGAGAAAGATAGAAGTCCATCTATTTATTGAAGGAAATGAATGCTCAAAGGAGGTGGCTAATCTATGTAGATATCTGCAAAGGTCTTCAAAATCACATTTTGTCATTTATTGTAAATGCTATGTGGTTGTTCAAAAACTAAAGGTTAGTTTTTGTTTGTCGTAAGTGATCGGATGCTTGTTGCAATCCTTGTATATAAAATAATTTGTGTAGATCATTTAGAGGCATTGAGAATTAGGTGTTATGAGAGAATATTTTGTAAATGGTAGTGTTAGTTGAAGATTCTAGTTTTTGTAACATTTTTTGTCAATAGAAGGAAAAAAAGTTGAAAGTTTCTTCCATTATTCAAGCAGCTCTGTATTTTTGAAAAAAAAATTATACTCTAAGACATGGTTCATTATACTAAATACAAAAAATATATTGTTAGCTCTTGTATGTGTCAAATCTTATGAGTCTTGAATTTTTTGTTTCTGAATTTTTGTCCAATGAATCAGGCACTAGTTTTTGTAAGTTGCCTAGAAGGTCACACAGCTTGTGCATTTTTTCAACTGATATATATCGATTAATTTTTTCTTAAGACTTAATGCCAAATGTAGGGTCAAAGGAATCTGATCTAATTTTAAATATTCAAATTGTTTGGTACGTAAACAACACTTAGAAGATATGGTTTTATTTGATGAGAAGTAAAGACGTGTGGGGAAAAATTTTGTTTTTCTTAGTTGTATAGATGTTACAGATTGATAATTTTCAACATTCAATCAAAAAAAACCAAAGTATATGAACATTTTGGTTTTCTTTACATATCTTGCTAACAACATTTTGTTTAGATCTACATTATTATACTTTTTCAACCAAAGAGTATCATACTAAATTGTATTACCATTCTATTAACACATTTAAGCATGTTTCTTCTTCTTTTCATCTTGCAACATGTGGACTTAATTGCATGCATGAATATCTTTCAAAACTGAAAGTTGGATGGATGTAAAGTCCTGATAGGTCATGAACTCTTGAAAGAGATGTAAAGGTTAATCCTTGTCATTCTATGCCTCCAATGTCAATTGTTACCTTTTGAAGTGAAAGTCCTTGTGATTTGTGTATTGTTAATGCCCAGGACATTCGTAAAGGTATTTGACGACAGAAACCCCTATTAATTGGTGTGATTGGAATATTTTTTGGATTACTCTGATCCCAAGCTGGACCTATGTAGTTCATAAATTGAACCACAACTACTAAGGGGAGTTGTGGTAGTTTTTCACCATCATTATATACAATTGCTTTTACTTCTCCTATATCACCATTAAAAAGTCTTGTTTGAACCCATAGATTATTACATAGCATAACTTGTTGGCCTATACATAAGAGAATGTGAGATTGAAGTTATTCTTCATCTAAATGCGAGCTTTGTAAACATTTTAGTTTTTTTTCTATCGAAAGAGCTACTGGTTGTTGCAGAGACAATAACATGTGTTTATTATGGAGGGAAACCATTTCATTAGTTGCAAAAAGGTGTATTTTAGAATGGAAATCTTTTTGTTCTTCTATACTGAGAGCAGTACTTGTCCATGACATGAGCAGATTCCAATATGCAATTGTTGGTTATGCATTCCTTAGATTTGAAAGAAGAGAATGGAACTATATTTGAACAGTTGTGTTTCCAATCTGACAAAAATTAGCCTCTAATGTGATTACTTTTTTGAATAACCACCATAATTGTCCACCATATGAATTTGGAGCATACATTAGAATGTCTTTAACTGGAGGAAGCTGACCTAAATCACCAAAAAGAATCATTGAACGGCCTCCAAAAGGAATATGGTTGCTATTTAGGAATTCTTCTCTCAATCTGATATCAATTCTTTCAAACAATTTAGGACCAATAAAACTCATTTCATCTATAATAATATACTCAACATAATAAATAATTTCCTATAACATTGCCAGTTTAACCTTGTAGTGGTACCATTTATCTTATTGGAATGCGTAGAGCAGAATGAATTGTCAATGCCTTGATGATAAATGTTGCAACTCCTATTGGTGTGTTGGGAATATTCTTAATTTTTTGAGGTTTTTTGTCCAATTGATGGTTTAATCCTCTGGTCTGTAAAGTTTCCTAGGTCCAGGTGTCGGGAGTTTTTCAAAATTTGTCATAATCCATTTCAAAAATCTTTACTCTAGGTCCTATCCTTGAATAATGTTGAATTCATGCAAAAATCCTCATGTTTGGCCCCTTATTTTTCTTTTATTGTTACCTTTTTAAGTCACTTGAGTGGGTTAAATTGTGCACGTGCTTAAATTTTGTGTTCGCTAAATTGAAAAAGGTCATAGCATCTCTCATGTATTATTCGGTGATTCAGCGAACAAGTCAATCCTATGTTAAGTGTCAGTTTAGTCGTGTGGTCTCTAAGTATCCCGGTTAACACCTCAGTTATTTAGTGAACTGGAGAATGTGTTAAAAATGTTAAGTGTTATCTTTTTTCGCATAGTCTCCAAGTATCCGGTGGTTATCAGAAAACATCTGGCGATTCAGTGAATGCATTATCTCCAATTTGCATATTCCTTGGCGGTTCTTTGCAAATTTTTCAGAGACTTGGCGACAACAGTTATTGCTCATTCTTTGAATCTAGCGGTTAAAGGAAAAATAATTGAGCGACTTGGCGAATACTGTAGATCATTGTCAGGATCGACAGTAGTGGTTTAATCTTAGGTATTGTTGGGTCCTACATGTTTCATTTGGCGAATAAGAGAATGTATGAAGACTTCAAAGTTTGGCGGCCCCGATAGTTTGGTATGAAGAATTTCATGGAACGGATATTTTAAAGTGTTTTCTTGTTCTTGGAATAAGTTAGTAAGCAGCTAAATGATTTAGTGATTCAATGAGTCCTATGGTCGCGGGTTCTCTAAAAGGAAAAGGTAAAGGGCATAATCATTTGGCGAATGCGTGAATAAAGGGATTGGCTAAGTTTTTGAGTTTTCAGTCACTTAATCGCGGATTGAGATATTTAGTGTTTAATATAATCTGGCGATTCAACGAACCCTTTGTTTGCTGAATCTTGTAATCAAATGACTAATGATCAAATGTTTCAGCGAACTGGCGACGGCCATAGATCATCAACAAGATCAATAGTTCATTTAGAATCTCAGAGTTAAAGGTGATGGTTAAGAAAGATTCAGCGATTCAGAGATTGAAGGCTTCGCTAGTTCTCTGAGTATTTTAGTGGTTAGGTGATCCATTTAGCAAATGTGCGAACCCTTTGTTCGCTAAATCTCCAAAAGATTTAACAGTTAGCCGCAACATTAAGAGAATGCGAGATGGCTTTGTTTGCTGGTTCGCTGAATAATAACCTCAGTCAAGTGCTCGAAGGGTGTTGCTGTGTTCGCTAATTCACAAAAAGTATCATGAGTTAAGGGTTGCATTTTGAGAACCCGCGAAGGCTTTGGTCACTAGTTCTCTGAATATATGCTAGGGTTAACATTGCATTCAGTGATCACGAGAAGATTTTAGTTGCGGATTCACTAAATGGGCCCAGTTGGAAAAGGTAATAAAAAAAGGGGAAAGGGACTATTGCCTGCGTGGATAAAGTACAATATCAAGCTGGAAAGTGAACTAATGCGCCATCCAATCAGTTTCAAAGGAAGATTGTATGATGCAAACAGGGTTAAAGTACAGGATCTTAATCATTTGCCTCTTTGCCTTGTTTTCAAGTTTTTTAAATCTATCTGTCAACATCTGTACATCGGCTAGCTCCATTTTAAAAACTGGTCACATGCGAAATTGAATGCAGGAGCAGTTAAGGAGATTTACAATGATTGTGGTAGTTATACAAGCTTGTCTGTGTTGATAAATAAGTTAAACCTCATTGTTTCCTGTGTCCAAAATCATTCCAAGAAAATTATGTCATTCTGAAGCAATTTTCGAAGGCCAAGTGAATCCATTTTGCAGAGATTGAAGATAATTCTGAAGCCAAGATGAGTCAACCTGAGAGAAGCATAGCATCTTCCAGCAGTGAAGCAAAGGCTAAAAGTGGTGAAGATAAAGGCAAGCCTAATTATTCAGATGAGTTTTTGAAGTTGCTACCTGGTTCCAGTCAAAACAAAAGAGCTCCTGATGATGTTTTTGAAGATGTTCTAGGGTTTTGCAGAGATCCTATCACACCAAATACCACAGGTTATACTATCTTTAATTTCTTTTATAAAAATAGAGATAGTCATATCCCTATATGTAATGGTTGGGCTTTGGGGTTAGGGAAACTAGTAGTGCCTGATGTATTCCTGGATGCGGATTTAATTGTTGCTCTAGCTAGATGCTACGACCCTATTTCTAAGACTATTAGGAAAGAGGCCAAGTCAGCTTTGGTTACTCTTGATAGGGGTTCGTTCATGAAGGCTTTTAATGTTTATACATCCACGTCTACTAAAATTGATTTGAGCAAAGAAAAGGAGAGGTATAAGAAGAATATAGGGATAGTGAAGGACCAAATAACGAAGCATATCCCGAAACAGGTTAAGTATATAGCTCCCCTCCCTGCTCACATGAATGCCCCTTACCAATTTAAGTCCCTTCAGCATTACATGAAGCAAACTTGTTATGGGTTGTGTAGGGTTTTGGGAATTGATGGAGATGCAGAGTTTTTACCAGCTGACCTTTTGATGATTATCCTGGACATCCAGAATTCTCTGGTTAACACTGACTATGATTATATCCAGTACATCATTGATAGAATGCATGAGGGTCTGATTTCTGTCAAGGACAGTAAGAGCCCAATTAAGTTCATGCATTATTCTTTGCTAATGCACTTAATTTTGTTCTTCAATATTAGTAGTTTTGATTTGAACATGCTAAAGCCAAGGTTCAACTTTGAAGGCCTGTATAATCCAGTGCAATTATGGGTGAGGATGTGGAATTCTACTTCCAATGAGGGGAATTTTTGTCTCTTTCAGAATTTCATTGTGTATCCTCTCGTAAGGATGTTAGGGATCAACACTACAAGGATATCCCCAAGGGTCCTTAGGCTCCTACGACCAGTGCAGTTTGTAAACAATTGGGAGGGAGATCACAATTGGGGTGATTTTTACTTGGGGGAGAATGCTACAATTTTGAGAGTCTACGGTTGCCCCTAGCCCCCACATCTGTTGCCAAAGTTTGTGCCTCCAAGGGTTGCTTGTTTGGAATTTGTGTGGCAGTTAATGTGGACAGATAGGGAAATTCTAGCCCCTCACAGGAAGGGTACATTCACACCTAGGCAATTCAAGATAGGTGACTTCCTGGTAGGAAAGAGGGCATTTCCTCAGATAACTGCATGGTTAAATCAGTTCAAAATGGCTACTGGTGCTTGTAGGCATGTAGATCCTGAGGGCTTTATCAAAATTGCCAGGATGCTGTATATCCTAAACATTGGTGTGAACATAGAACATGAAGGCTTGGACAAAGAAGATGTAGTCAGAAATATCATCGATGATGATGAGGTCAAGAGGAGATGGAACAGGTACTTCGATTTAATATACTTATCAAAACAAGTAAAGGCAGTTGAGCTTCCTTTTAAGGGTTTCTTCCTGGACCTTCCCTATTTAAAAAGAATTGACAAGATGATAGAGATGCATGACACTCAATCAAATTAGTTGGAGAAGTTGATTGACCAGAGTCAACCAAAGAAAACAAAAGAGTATTCATCTTCTGATCAAGAGGATTTTTCTGATGAATCACAGGAAGGGGATAGCCTGCCACAAATGGAAGATGTACAAAGTGTTAGGCCTTTTGAAGACCAACCAGAAACAGGGGATACTCCAGAGCCACCCTTGAAGAGACAGAGGCTTGAGGTGGGAGAGCCTTCAAGGCAGGAAAAATAGAGGAGAACAATTGATAGAGCATCTTCTCTAGTGCCAGGTGACAGAGTTTACCATCACCAATTGAGAAAGGCAATAAGAGAAGGAAAGAAGGTGGCCTCTGATGAAGCAAATAAGGAACAGTCCTTGTGGTTAGAAAGGGATATCAGAGAGGTCTACCAGGAGGAATTTTTGAGTGATAACTAGTTTATTAAAACTGATGAATTCAAGAGTTTCCTTGTTTGGAATAAGAAGCAAGAAGTGAGGAAACTTCTGCCTGAAGGTATGGAACCAAGTGAAGAGACTTTGAGAGCATTAAATTCCTATGATCCTAGCTTTGATCCTATAACTATAGATGAGGCTAGAGAATTGGTCAAGTCAAGTGGAATGCTATTGACTCCAGGATGGGATCTGACCTCTGCTTTCATCATAGATCAAATAAGAAAGCAACCACCGGGCAGCCTGTCATATGAGGTTCACATTGGTGATATGATAAGAGGAAGTGGTTATGACCCTAAATCTCAAGCTGTTGCAATGTGGTCCATGGCCCCTAAGACTCAAAAGCCATCCCTTTTGAGTATAGAAGATAAAATGGAAGGGAATCAGATTATTTGGACTGTGCAGAATATAACTGACCTTGAAGTTTCTAAGGCAGTGACTCATTGGGCTAACCTGAATGAGGCAAAAATAGTTCAATTATCTGAAAGGTACTCAAAGTTGTTTGAAAGTGCAAACCTAGTAGCCAAGGATAGAGATTTAAAGATGATGAAGATCAAGCAGCTGGAAGATGAATTGGCAGAGATCAAAGTTAAGCTGGAGGAAGCTTCGAAGGTGGTTGTTGTTCCCCCTGTGCAGATTGAGGTCCCAATTCAAATTGATGAAGAAGTACCTGAGGGACCTAATGAAGATTTAGATAAGGTAAGGATAGAGGCATCTTTGGACACCATGTCAAAGATTATACAATACAGGCGAGATAAAATAATAGAGAAAATGGATATAGTTTATCAGTCAGTCATCCAATTACACCAGACAAACAGAAAGATAAATGAATCATTGGCTGCTTTGGAGCCACTTCATAGTGTTTGGTCTGGAAGAAATTTGTTGTTTGATAAACTTGATAGCTTACAAGAGCATAAGCTTGAGATCCCTGGAGTAGTTATAGAAGTTTTTGAGAAGATTGGCTTAATCAATGCTGTTTCAAAGTTTTTTAAAGGTAAGTCTAACCAAGTGAGGGTTAAGTTGTTAATGTTTGATAAACATTATAGCAAGTATTTGCCTCCGGTATGTGATGACAATGGAAACCTGATTAAGTTGGAAGAATGGAAGCTGTCAATGGATCAGTTGGTGATTACACAAGATGTTTTCCTTAATAATGACAATACTCTGGATTTTGAAAGGTGTAATAACATCATTGATAGTTTATTTAAAATTGAAAAATGATTGCATACGATTTGTGGCAGAAGCCAAGAACGTAACTGATTCCATGTGGGACAAGAAAGTTAGCTTGTTACAAGAATTGCAGACTTACAACTGGCCAGTAGATGATGAAGTAGCGGCTTGGGAGAAGCTAACAATAAAGAAGAAAAAGAGGCCAGTTGTCCAACTTACAGAGGAAGAGGAGGAATAGAGTTGTAGATGGCATCTGATCCAGAAAATGAGGGAGAGCAAGTTTCAAACAAATGATGATGTAAATTAGCCGGATGGCGATCATCATTCATGCAGCGAATTTAGCAACTGCTCTGAAATATCTTTGGACAAAGATGCCACCTGTGGATTTATTTAAAAAAAGATCTTTATAATGTGTTGTTACAATCTGTTTGTTAGTTTGTAATCTTGTCTCTAGTATAGGATCTTTTCTAGCCATCCCAAGCTTGTTGCATCGTTTTGAGGATTCCAAGATGGCTATGTTATAAATAGTAAGTCTTTTGTTCATTTGAAAGAGGTTGAAAAATATACTGTAGAGGCTTGACGCCATTGTTGAAATCTTAGAATATTTTATCAGATTTTGAAATGTATTGATACAGTGAGATTTTATTAGAATATAAAAGAATTCCCTTGCATGATTTCAATTGTCTTTTTGTTTGAATTATATGGCTTTTGTGTATTGAATCTATAAGATAATTTTGATATACCATTTACAAGGTATCTGCAATTTTAATCTCTAGCTCCTTTCAAGGAAAGTGTAATGTCTTTAGGTTAATTTCTGAGAGCTTAGGAATTTGGCAAGAATTTGATGATCAAAAGTGTTCAAGAGAGGATGAATTGTAAGGCATTTCATCTGGGATTTGTTTGTGTTTCATTTAGAAGATTTCTATAAGTATATGTTTCACTGTTTGACTCTATACCCGAAGATAAGGCACTGGTCTATCCTTGATTTGTAGAAAACTCACCCTCAACAAAATTCAAATAATAATTTACTTTCGTGTATATGTTGAATGACTGAGAAGAGAAAGTTTGTATCAAGGATATAAACTATTGTTGTGATCCTTTCAAGAAGTAGATCTAAAAGGGGTTAACCTGCCCAAGTTCAAAGCTTGAAAAGAAGGAGTTTGTCCTTGTTACACTTACCATTTTTCTGCAAATGAATGTTTGCTTCCATTAATATCATTGTGGAGCATTAAGTCTGAATATAGGTACACCCGCCTGGGTTTGTGGAGCCCGAAGTAGAAGAAGGACGTGGTCCTTATCAATTAGCCTTTTCCCTGTGAGAATCTGGAGTTGAGAACCCGAGAGTCAAGTTTGAAAACCATATTGGTGATTCTACATGAAAAAGAGCTAACAAATTGGTGACTCTACTGGGGATAACCTTCTTAATAGCATGCAAAGGTTTAGTGTAAATCCATTCTATTGTGCATTTGTAGACTAGTATAAAATATTTTGATTCCCACAGAAAAGTGGGTGGCGACTCTAAACTCTGTGCTACCAGTTGCTAATTGTTGTAAACTTTGCTAATATTGTCATGCTATACCATGAGTCGACTAAAGTACACTAGGTCTTACTACAAGGATCACCCCGAAGAGAATATGGGTGATGAGCTCCATACGCCAAGTAGCAAACAATGGTCTAGGAGAGGTCAGCATACTGCTAGTTCCCAAGGCCCTTCTCGAGAAAGATCTTATGTCCCACTCCCTCATGAGTCTTCATCCTCTTCTGATGATCCCAAACATGTCAAGAGGGTTACACCAGGTGTGCACATGCAGAAAGAAGTAATCAAAGAGGTCACAGAAGCAGGTTTTTTCCCTTCAAGAGAAATTCTGGAGCAACTAGAAGAAACCTCTGCTACTGAGGCCACCTCCTATGATTCTGAGAAGTTGAGAGAAGAGGTGGTTGCTTTAAGAAAAAAGGAGAGTGAACAACTGGCTGAGATTGCAAATAGGTTGAAAGCAAGAGAATAAAAAATCTGTGATTTACTCATAGAGAGGCAGGAACTTCTCAAGAGAACCAAGAAAAATGAGACCCAAGTTAGTGATTTAAACCAAGATGTTCAAGGTTTAAATAGAGACTTATTTGGTGACATGGAAGATTTGAGAAAGTAGGCCCAGGATAATAAACCAAAGCAAGGTGAATTTGAGGGAACAGGCCATGTCTTAAGGCAATTGAATCTCTCTGAAATCTAGAGAAATAAGGAGATTATAAATGCTCCCAAAGAAATCCCTGATAAGGGAAAATAGAAATTGGTGGGTATACATATTAATGAGCCCAAGAAAATTGTAGTCCCTCCTAATATACATTCTCACACAAGTATAGACTTGGAGAAGGCTAGAAAAGCAAAAGAAGAATTGGCTATTCAACTGGAGAAACTTGAGTTGGAGGTTGCTGCTGATGAAATGAAGAGGAAGATTGCCTTCCTACATGCTAACATGAACACATCCACTAGTACCTCTGTCCCTATCACCATAGGAACAACTCCTTTCAGTCAGCCCAATACTTCGCTTCCAAATGCTCAAGCCTTTCACCCTGGACAAACTTTACCTGGACCAGTTCCCAATCAAGTTCCCATCATAGCTAGTGCTACAGTGGGAACTATACCCTGTCAAAATGTTGCAACTACCCCCCTGAATCAACCAATTATCCAAAGATGCCCAGTTCATTTGGATAGATATAGGCCTTTATTTTTTGATGGTATTCCTGGCCAACCTAATGCTATCCCCAATGAAATCAGAAAGAAGATCCCATTATTTACTGGGAATAATGTTATTACCTATGAAGAGCATCTGAAGTTTTTTACAGATAAAGTCAATGATTATGAAATTGAACATGAAGATGTCATAATGAAGCTCTTTGTTTAATCATTAATTGAAGATGCCAGGGATTGGTATAGGGGGTTACCTGAGAATAGTATTGCATCTTGGGAAGAATTTGTCAGATGTTTTAAAGAGCAATATGCAGAACATGTGAACTCTGGTTACATGCTCAATGAGTTCAATAATATCAAGAAACATTACAATGAGAGCATGTTAGAGTTTAATAGCTGATTCCAAAAGGCTATGTATAAACTGTTCCAAGTATTGAGGCTAGATGATGCAGTCTGCATGACAACTTATTTCAATTATATGGATGGTAAGATGTCTTACCTTTTAAGAGATAAGAATCCCTGTACCCTTAGAGATGCTTTTAAGTTGGCTATAAATATTGAAAGTAACCGAAAGGCATCTGGCCAAATGTACAAAAGGGATGAAGGTAGATTGTGGAAAGAAACCAAGCCACAACCTGAAAGGCCATCCAAAGAGGAGGATAGAATGGACAAAGGGCCTGGTAATAATAAGGATTTCCCAGAAAGGTTTGATAAAGGTGGTAGAAACTTTCAAGATGTGAGACCTCCTTATCAAAGGCAGGACAAAGCCCCTAATCTGAGAGATATGCCTTACAAAACTAACTGGAAAGATGGGAGGCCTGTTCCTGATAATAATGAACCCCAAAAGGGAAGGGATACACCAGATCCTTTGAAGAAAAATATAGCACATAATGTGGAGAGTACCCCTTGGTGTGTGGCCTGTAGTATGCCCCACTCACCGTTCCAGTGTACTGTTGCTCAGGCTCTAGGGGAAGAGGCCAGTGACTCATATGCAGGAGATTATGAAGGATCTGAAAAGCCTGCTATTAACATGTTTACTACTGAACTAATGGAGGATCTTGAGTCCTCAGATGATGAATTTATTTGCCCTGATGTTGATCATAAGAGGAAGATTTTCTCTGATTATGAACAACAAATATTTACTCAGTCTGATCAGGAAGAGTTTGATAATGATGACTATAAGACTCACATGGTAGAATCCAGATTAGATGAAAGACAATGGAGAAATCCCAGTGAAGAAGAAATTAAGAGTTTAACTATGGCTGCTATTACACAAGCAAAATCCTCATACAATTTGAGGAACAGAAAGGTAGGTAATGATCAGGGAGTCCCTAGATCAGTGTTTGTCAAAAGTAATCCTTAGAATAAGGACTCCCCAAAGCCCAATATTGTGAACAATAAAGATGAAGGGTTTGAAGCTGAAAAGAAAGGGAAACAAGAAGTTATTGCCGACAAGGTAAAAAAGAAATTTGGTAAGTCAAAGGATCGCCTTGATTTTGGTACTGACTCCCTCACTTTTGATATGAGACATGCTTTGTCCCAAATGAAGGTTTCCATTCCTCTGCTTGAAATGTTAAAAATAGAAGAGCACAAAGCAGCAGCCCTGGCTCTCATAAGTGAGCAGAGAAATACTCCTGTTCTACAAGATGAAGGGAAATCCCTATACAAGCCAATTGTAATTGATGAAATCTCTGATGTATGTGTTGGGACAATTGTGACACAGGAACCCTCTTCTATCAATCCTTTCTATGTCACTTTGCTTGTAAATAATTTTTTTCTAAAAAATTGTATGATTGACTCTGGTGCTGCTACAACTGTAATGCCTTACCAAGTGATGAAGGAGTTAGGGTTACAAGTTGATACATCCAAGGGAAGGTGTTATGCCATGGACAACAGGGTAGTACCTGTTGTAGGGAGCCTGATTGGAATTGAGGTAAAAATTGCTGCATTCCCAGAAGCCACATATAAAATGGATGTGGTTGTTGTTGATACAAAACCTCACTATGGTATGTTATTATCAAGACAATGGGCTGCAGCAGTGGGTGGAAAGTTGCAACTAGATTTATCATATGCTACCATCCCAATAAATGGAACTGAGGTAAAGTTGTATAGGGAGCCCCGTTCTTCAGTCATGATTGAAGTGGTTGCTCCGGAGGATCTAAATTGCTTTGTAGATATTGACATGAGCAATTTTGTGATTGAAGAAACAGTACCTCAGTTGAAAAACATAGACCCAATCGTGGATGAGTTGATTTTGCAGCAAGATGGGCTTTGGAAAATGTTCTTTGATGGTGGGTGCTCTAAAGAAGGATCAGGAGCTGGTGTGGTGTTCATTTCCCCATCAGGTATTACATTTAAATACTCTTTCTTGTTAACTTTTGAGTGTACAAATAACACTGCTGAATATGAAGCTTTGATACTGGGGTTAGATGTGGCCATAAAACATGGTATTAAATCTTTAAAGGTTCATGGTGATTCCCAGTTGATTATAGCCCAAGTCAGATCTCAGTATGCTTCTAAGGATGAGAAGTTGAAATTGTATAAACATGCTATTTGGGATAGGCTAGAATTTTTTGATGCTTTCAATCTGCTTTGGGTAGAAAGCTCCAATAATATCATGGTAGATTTTCTTGCAAATGTTTCCCTTAAGAGTGAAGATATAACCCTCACTGGTGTATCTATATTAGAAGTCAAATCTAGGCCTCCAGTGCCTGATAATGTATATAATTGGCAAGTTTTTGAGGATGACTTAGATATCCTTAGGTTCCTTCAAGGCCTTGATCAATATGATGGTCAGCAAATAGACCTCAATGAGATACAACAGTGTGTTGAGGGAAAAGAATGCATCATGGGGAATGAAATAGTGCACCTACCATCCAACCACATACCTAAAGGGTTAGTAGAATTGGAGGGAATGTTTAAGATAAATGATGGTTTTTTGTCTCAGAAGTCTAACACTAAAATGGAGGACTTAGAGGAAATAAACTTGGGTTCAGAAAACTTCCCACAAATGGTATACATTGGCAAGAAACTGAGTAAAGAGATAAGAGGAAATCTGATAAGACTTCTGAAAAAATACAAGCATGTATTTGCTTGGTCCTATGATGATCTCAAAGCCTATAGGGCTGATTTGTTTCAACATGAAATTTCTCTAAAAGAGGAAACCAGGCCTTTTAGACAGAAGCAAAGACCCATTAACCCTTTATTGGCTACCAAGATGCAAGTTGAGTTGACAAAACTGAGAGATGCTGGTATTATTGAACCTATTAGGCACTCAACTTGGGTCTCGAATCTTGTGCCAGTAAGGAAAAAGAATGGTGATATTAGGCTCTCTGTTGATTTCAGGAACCTGAATGTAGCTTCACTTAAGGATAACTATGGATTGCCCAATATGGAGGCTATGCTACATAGGGTGACTGGATGTGAACTCTTGTCAATGATGGATGGTTTCTCCGGGTATAATCAAGTGCTGGTCAAAGAATCAGAACAATTCAAGATAGCCTTTACAACCCCATGGGGAACATATGTATATGTTCGCATGCCTTTTGGTCTAAAAAATGCTGGAGCAACATTTCAGAGAGCCATGGATGTTGCATTTGAGGAACTGATAAATTTTTTAATGGTTGTTTATCAAGATGATCTCACTGCTTATTCCAAGAAAGCTGAGGATCATTGTTCCCATTTGGAGAAGGTCATTCTTAAGGCCTTAGAATTTGGTGTGTCCTTGAATCCCAAAAAGTGTCAATTTTTTGTGATAGAGGGGAAGTTACTTGGGCACATAGTGTCAAAAGAAGGAGTCAGGATTGATCCTAAAAGAGTAGAAGCGATTCAAAAAGTCCCTCCACCAAAGAACATAAAAGGTGTCCAGTCATTTTTGGGACAGATTAATTTTGTAAGAAGATTTATTGCCAACTTTGCAGAATTGGTCAAGCCCATAGTGAAGTTCCTAAAGAAGGATGTGAAGTCTGATTGGAACCTTGAAGCTCAGCAAGCTTTTTCAAAAATCAAACAAGCAATTCAGGAGGCCCCAATTTTGGTATCCCCTGATTACTTAAAACCATTTTCTCTGTTTTCCTTTGCATCTTTTCATACTATTGCAGCTATCCTTTTGCAAAAGGATCAAGAAGGGTATGAGCATCCTATAGCCTTTTTTAGCAAGTCATTACAATCTACTGAATTAAATTATGAACTAATGGAAAAGCAAGCCTATGCACTTGTGAAGGCAGTCAAAGCTTTCAGACCATATCTGGTCTGTGCCAAGGTCAGTGCTTATGTGCCTCATGCTGCAATGAAGGATATTTTAACACAGAGTGAAGTCATAGGAAAGAGGTGCAAATGGATAAATAGGATTCAAGAGTTTGACCTAGAAATTCATATTACAAAATTGGTGAGAGGATTGGGACTTGCTAAGTTAATGACTGAGGAATACATGGACCTTGTTCAGGTAAATAATGTTATTGCTAACATTGATATGATTACTAGTATTGAAATGCAACCTTGGTACAAGGATGTTATTTATTTTATTAAAAATGCTAAATGTCCACCTGATTTAAATGATAACCAAAGAAGGAGTCTGAGATTGCAAGCTCAGAGATATGTGTTGATCTAGGGTGATTTGTACTGGAAGGATAATGATGGTATTTTACTCTTTTGTCTGGATAAGCATCAATCAGAGAAAATGTTAAAGGAAATGCATTCTGGAATGTGTGGAGGACATCATTCTGCTAGATCAACAACTCATAAAATCTTAAGAGCGGGATACTATTGGCCTGTATTGTTCAAAGACACTCATTCTTATGTGAGGAAATGTGAACCTTGTCAAAGGTTCTCTAAAAAATTAAAGTTTTTAGGTGCATTATTATTGAACCCTGTGGTTGCAGAAGCTCCTTTTGCAATGTGGGGTATGGATTTTATAGGAGAATTCTCTGAGAAGTCTAGTGGGGGACATAGTCACATTTTGGTGGCTACTGATTATTTCACCAAGTGGATTGAAGCAATCCCAACCAAAAGGGCAACCAGTGCTGTTGTGATCGAGTTTCTGATGAACAACATAATTACTAGATTTGGTGTTCCAGTTAAATTGGTTGTTGACAATGCTATGAGCTTCAGGTCATAGGAGATCACTGATTTTTGCTCAGAAATGGGCATAGTATTGTCTTACTCATCCCCTTATCATCCACAAGCCAATGGACAGGCTGAATCCAACAACAAGAGTATTTTGTAGATTCTGAAGAAAACCCTGGAAAAGAACAAGAGAAGCTGGCATGTAAAATTAAAGTTAGCACTCTGGGCTGATAGTATTTCTGAGAAGAAGGCTATTGGTAAGTCCGCTTTTGAAATGGTATATGGTGCTAAATCAAGATTGCCAGTAAATAACTTCCTTCTGATCTATAAGTTTATGCAAGAAGAGGATATGGAAATCAGTGATCCACTACAGGAGAGAATGGTTCAGCTGATTGAATTAGATGAGATTAGAAGGGAGGGACAAAAGGAAAATATGAAGTTGCAGCAGAAGATGAAATATCTTTTCGATAAGAGAGCAATTGTGAGAAAGTTCTAGCCTGGTGATATGGTTCTCCAATGGAATGCCAGGGCTGAAGATAAAGGAAAACACAAAAAATTTGAGTCCTTATGGATGGGACCTTATATTGTTCATCAAACCCATGGTAAGGACTCATATTTCTTGCAAAATTTGGATGGTGAAGAGTAGGAATTGCCAGTGCATGGACAATTTCTAAAAATTTTCTTTAGTTAATTCTTTTTCCATGCACAGTAGGCTTGTATATATGTCTAGGTGTGTTTGTTTCTGTTGTGTGTTTGTTTCCTATTTTAGGTTAAGGTTTTGTGGTCTACCTCCCAGAGATTCATAAGTTCTTGCTATGATTTTGCAATCAAGCATCCTCAGATAGAGCCACTGTTGGGAATATTCTTAATTTTCTGAGGTTTTTTGTCCAATTGATGGTTTAATCCTCTGGTCTGTAAAGTTTCCTAGGTACAGGTGTCGAGAGTTTTTCAAAATTTTTCATAATCCATTTCAAAAATCTTTACTCTAGGTCTTGTCCTTGAATAATGTTGAATTCATGCAAAAATCCTCATGTTTGGCCCCTTATTTTTCTTTTATTGTTGCCTTTTTAAGTCACTTGAGTGGGTTAAATTGTGCACGTGCTTAAATTTTGTGTTCACTGAATCAGAAAAGGTCATAGCGTGTCTCATGTATTATTCGGTGATTCAGCAAAAAAGTCAATCCTATGTTAAGTGTTAGTTTAGTCACGTGGTCTGTAAGTATCCTGGTTAACACCTCAGTTATTCAGCGAACTAGAGAATGTGTTAAAAATGTTAAGTGTCATCTTTGTTCAAGTAGTCTCCAAGTATCCGGCAGTTATCAAAAAACATCTGGTGATTCAGCGAATGCATTATCTCCAATTCACGTATTCCTTGGCGGTTCTTTGCAAATGTTTCAGCGACTTGGCGACAACGGTTATCGCTCATTCTCTAACTCTAGCGGTTAAAGGCAAAATAACTGAGCGACTTGGAAAATACCGCAGATCATTGTCAGGATTGACGGTAGTGGTTTAATCTCAGGTATTGTTGGGTCCTACATGTTTCATTTGGCGAATAAGTGAATTTATGAAGACTTCAAAGTTTGGCGGCCCCGACAGTTTGGTATGAAGAATTTCACAGAACAGATGTTTTAAAGTGTTCGCTTGTTCTTGGAATAAGTTAGTAAGCAGCTAAATGATTTAGTGATTCAGCGAGTCATGTGGTCGTGGGTTCTCTAAAAGGAAAAGGTAAAGGGTGTAATCATTTGGCGAATGCATGAATAAAAGGATTGGCTAAGTTTTTGAGTTTTCAGTCGCTTAATCGCGGATTGAGATATTCAGTGTTTAATATAGTCTGGCGATTCAATGAACCCTTTCTTCGCTGAATCTCATAATCAAATGACCAATGATCAAATGTTTCAGCGAACTGGCGACAGCTGTAGATCATCAACAAGATCAATGGTTCATTCAGAATCTCAGAGTTAAAGGTGATGGTTAAGAAAGATTCAGCGATTCAGAGATTGAAGGCTTCGCCAGTTCTCTAAGTATTTTAGTGGTTAGGTGATCCATTTAGCGAATGTTTGAACCCTTTGTTCACTGAATCTCCAAAAGATTTAACAGTTAGCCGAAACATTAAGAGAATGTGAGATGGCTTTGTTCGCTAGTTCGCTGAATAATAACCGCAGTCAAGTGCTCGAAGGGTGTTGCTATGTTCACTAATTTGCAAAAAGTATCATGAGTTAAGGGTTGCATTTTGAGAACCCGCGAAGGCTTTGGTCGCTAGTTCTCTGAATATATGCTAGGGTTAACATTGCATTCAGCGATCATGAGAAGCTTTCAGTCGTGGATTCGCTAAATGGGCCCAGTTGGAAAAGGTAATAAAAAAAGGGGAAAGGGACCATTGCCTGCATGGATAAAGTACAATATCAAGCTAGAAAGTGAACTAATGAGCCATCCAATTAGTTTCAAAGGAAGATTGTATGACGCAAATAGGGTTAAAGTACAAGATCTTAATCATTTGCCTCTTTGCCTTGTTTTCAAGTTTTTTAAATCTATCTATCAACATCTGTATATTGGCTAGCTCCATTTTAAAAATTGGTGACATGCAAAATTGAATGCGGGAGTAGTAAAGGAGATTTACAATGATTGTGGTAGTTTTACAAGCTTGTCTATGTTGATAAATAAGTTAAGCCTCATTGTTTCCTGTGTCCAAAATCATTCGAAGAAAATTATGTCATTCTGAAGTGATTTTCGAAGGCCAAGTGAATCCATTTTGCAAAGATTGAAGATAATTCTGAAGCCAAGATGAGTCAACCTAAGAGAAGCGCAGCATCTTCCAGCAGTGAAGCAAAGGCTAAAAGTGGTGAAGATAAAGGCAAGCCTAATTATTTAGATGAGTTTTTGAAGTTGCTACCTGGTTCCAGTCAAAACAAAAGAGCTCCTGATGATGTTTTTGAAGATGTTCTAGGGTTTTGCAGAGATCCTATCACACCAAATACCACAAGTTATTCTATCTTTAATTTCTTTTATAAAAATAGAGATAGTCATAGCCCTATATGTAATGGTTGGGCTTTGGGGTTAGGGAAACTAGTAGTGCCTGATGTATTCCTGGATGCGGATTTAATTATTGCTCTAGCTAGACGCTACGACCCTATTTCTAAGACTATTAGGAAAGAGGACCAGTCAGCTTTGGTTACTCTTGATAGGGATTCGTTCATGAAGGCTTTTAATGTTTATACATCCACGTCTACTAAAATTGATTTGAGCAAAGAAAAGGAGAGGTATAAGAAGAATATAGGGATAGTGAAGGACCAAATAACGAAGCATATCCTGAAACAGGATAAGTATATAGCTCCCCTCCCTGCTCACATGAATGCCCCTTACCAATTTAAGTCCCTTCAGCATTACATGAAGCAAACTTGTTATGGGTTGTGTAGGGTTTTGGGAATTGATGGAGATGCAGAGTTTTTACCAGCTCACCTTTTGATGATTATCCTGGACATCCAGAATTCTCTGGTTAACACTGACTATGATTATATCCAGTACATCATTGATAGAATGCATGAGGGTCTGATTTCTGTCAAGGAGAGTAAGAGCCCAATTAAGTTAATGCATTATTCTTTGCTAATGCACTTAGTTTTGTTCTTCAATATTAGTAGTTTTGATTCGAACATGCTAAAGCCAAGGTTCAACTTTGAACACTAGTATAATCCAGTGCAATTATGGGTGAGGATGTGGAATTCTACTTCCAATGAGGGGAATTTTTGTCTCTTTCAGAATTTCATTGTGTATCCTCTCGTAAGGATGTTAGGGATCAACACTACAAGGATATCCCCAAGGGTCCTTAGGCTCCTATGACCAGTACAGTTTGTAAACAATTGGGAGGGAGATCACAATTGGGGTGATTTTTACTTGGGGGAGAATGCTACAATTTTGAGAGTCTACAGTTTCCCCTAGCCCCCACATCTATTGCCAAAGTTTGTGCCTCCAAGGGTTGCTTGTTTGGAATTTGTGTGGCAGTTAATGTGGACAGATAGGGAAATTCTAGCCCCTCATAGGAAGGGTACATTCACACCTAGGCAATTCAAGATAGGTGACTTCCTGGTAGGAAAGAGGGCATTTCCTCAGATTACTGCATGGTTAAATCAGTTCAAAATGGCTACTAGTGCTTGTAGGCATGTAGATCCTGAGGGCTTTATCAAAATTGCCAGGATGCTGTATATCCCAAACATTGGTGTGAACATAGAACATGAAGGCTTGGATGAGGAAGATGTAGTCAGAAATATCATCGATGATGATGATGTCAAGAGGAGATGGAATAGGTACTTCAATTTAATAGACTTGTCACAACAAGTAAAGGTAGCCCAGCTTCCTTTTGAGGGTTTCTTCCCGGACCTTCCCTATTTAAAAATAATTGACAGGATGATAGAGATGCATGACACTCTATCAAATTAGTTGGAGAAGTTGATTGACCAGAGTCAACCAAAGAAAACAAAAGAGTATTCATCTTCTGATCAAGAGGAGTTTTCTGATGAATCATAGGAAGGGGATAGCTTGCCACAAATGGAAGATGTACAAAGTGTTAGGCCTTTTGAAGACCAACCAGAAACAGGGGATACTCCAGAGCCACCCTTGAAGAGACAGAGGCTTGAGGTGGGAGAGCCTTCAAGGCAGGAAAAATAGAGGAGAACAATTGATAGAGCATCTGCTCTAGTGCCAGGTGACAGGGTTTACCATCACCAATTGAGAAAGGCAATAAGAGAAGGAAAGAAGGTGGCCTCTGATGAAGCATATAAGGAACAGTCCTTGTGGTCAGAAAGGGATATCAGAGAGGTCTACCAGGAGGAATTTTTGAGTGATGACCAATTTATTAAAACTGATGAATTCAAGAGTTTCCTTGTTTGGAATAAGCAGCAAGAAGTGAGGAAACTTCTGCCTGAAGGTATGGAACCAAGTGAAGAGACTTTGAGAGCATTAAATTCCTATGATCCTAGCCTTGATCCTATAACTGTAGATGAGGCTAGAGAATTGGTCAAGTCAAGTGGAATGCTATTGACTCTAGGATGCGATCTTACCTCTGCTTTCATCATAGATCAAATAAGAAAGCAACCGTTGGGCAGCCTGTCATATGAGGTTCACATTGGTGATATGATAAGAGGAAGTGGTTATGACCCTAAATCTCAAGCTGTTACAATGTGGTCCATGGCCCCTAGGACTCAAAAGCCATCCCTTTTGAGTATAGAAGATAAAATGGAAGGAAATCAGATTATTTGGACTGTGCAGAATATAACTGACCTTGAAGTTTCTAAGGCAATGACTCATTGGGCTAACCTAAATGAGGCAAAAATAGTTCAATTATTTGAAAGGTACTCAAAGTTGTTTGAAAGTGCAAACCTAGTAGCCAAGGATAGAGATTTAAAGATGATGAAGATCAAGCAGCTGGAAGATGAATTGGCAGAGATCAAAGTTAAGCTGGAGGAAGCTTCGAAGGTGGTTGTTGTTCCCCCTGTGCAGATTGAGGTCCCAATTCAAATTGATGAAGAAGTACCTGAGGGACCTAATGAAGATTTAGATAAGGTAAGGATAGAGGCATCTTTGGACACCATGTCAAAGATTATACAATACAGGTGAGATAAAATAATAGAGAAAATGGATATAGTTTATCAGTCAGTCAGCCAATTACACCAGACAAACAGAAAGATAAATGACTCATTGGCTGCTTTGGAGCCACTTCATAGTGTTTGGTCTGGAAGAAATTTGTTGTTTGATAAACTTGATAGCTTACAAGAGCATAAGCCTGAGATCCCTGGAGTAGTTATGAAAGTTTTTGAGAAAATTGGCTTAATCAATGTTGTTTCAAAGTTTTTAAAGGTAAGTCTAACCAGGTGAGGGTTAAGTTGTTAATGTTTGATAAACATTATAGCAAGTATTTGCCTGCGGTATGTGATGACAATGGAAACCTAATCAAGTTGGAAGAATGGAAGCTATCAATGGATCAGTTGGTGATTACACAAGATGTTTTCCTTAATAATGACAATACTCTAGATTTTGAAAGGTGTAATAACATCATTGATAGTTTATTTAAAATTGAAAATGATTGCATATGATTTGTGGCAGAAGCCAAGAATGTAACTAATTCCATGTGGGACAAGCAAGTCAGCTTGTTACAAGAATTGCATACTTACAACTGGCCAGCAGATGATGAAGTAGCGGCTTGGGAGAAGCTAACAATAAAGAAGAAAAAGAGGCCAGTTGTCCAACTTATAGAGGAAGAGGAGGAATAGAGTTGTAGATGGCATCTGATCTAGAACATGAGGGAGAGCAAGTGTCAAACAAAGGATGATGTAAATTAGCCAGATGGCGGTCATCATTCATGCAGTGAATTCAGCAACTGCTCTGAAATATCTTTGGACAAAGAGCCACCTGTGGATTTATTTGAAAAAAGATCTTTATAATGTGTTGTTACAATCTGTTTGTCAGTTTGTAATCCTGTCTCTAGTATAGGATCTTTTCTAGCCATCCCAAGCTTGTTGCATCCTTTCGAGGATTCCAAGATGGCTATGTTATAAATAGTAAGTCTTTTGTTCATTTGAAAGAGGTTGAAAAATATACTGTAGAGGCTTGACGCCATTGTTGAAATCTTAGAATATTTTATCAGATTTTGAAATGTATTGATACAGTGAGATTTTATTGGAATATAAAAGAATTCCCTTGCATGATTTCAATTGTCTTTTTGTTTGAATTATATGGCTTTTGTGTATTGAATCTATAAGGTAGTTTTGATATACCATTTACAAGGTATCTGTGATTTTAATCTCTAGCTCCTTTCAAGGAAAGGGTAATGTCTTTAGGTTAATTTCTGAGAGCTTAGGAATTTGGCAAGAATTTGATGATCAAAAGTGTTTAAGAGAGGATGAATTGTAAGGCATTTCATCTGGGATTTGTTTGTGTTTCATTTAGAAGATTTTTGTAAGTATATGTTTCACTATTTGACTCTATACCCAAAGATAAGGCACAGGTCTATCCTCAATTTTTAGAAAACTCACCCTCAACAAAATTCAAATAATAATTTACTTTCATGTATATGTTGAACGTCTGAGAAGAGAAATTTTGTATCAAGGATATAAACTATTGTTGTGATCCTTTCAAGAAGTAGATATAAAAGGGGTTAACCTGCCCAAGTTCAAAGCTCGAAAAGAAGGAGTTTATCCTTGTCACACTTGCCATTTTTCTGCAAATGGATGTTTGCTTCCGTTAATATCATTGTGGAGCATTAAGTCTAAATATAGGTACACCCGCCTGGGTCTGTGGAGCCCAAAGTAGAAGAAGGACATGGTCCTTATCAATTAGCCTTTTCCCTGTGATAATCTGGAGTTGAGAACCCGAGAGTCAAGTTTGAAAACTATATTGGCGATTCTACATGAAAAAGAGCTAACATGGTGCAAGAAGTAGAATATGTGACTATCCATTGGCTACTGATTAAATGAGAGTAGCTTTGATTTGAGTGATCAGATGATATTTTCCAGTGCTACCAGTGCCTTGTACAATTAGCTGTAGTGGTGGTTCTAAAGTAGTTGTATGTCTATGTGATATAACAATATCATATGCTTTTTGTTGTTCAATAGACAATTTAGAATAAGATCACTCATGCATTGTATGCACCCTAAAATGGTCACCTAGACTTTGGGCCCCCATTCATCATTTTATCAATTTTTTGAATCAATGCTTTGCAATATTTTCAATTCAAATCAATTTACTTGATCAAATCGTAATTAATTTAATATTTCCTAAGGTTTGGTCATTTTCTTTTAAGCCTTATTTAATTAAAAAGAGAAAAAATAAAAAATAAAATAATCTTATTTAATTAAGAGAACAAGATCTCTTTTAATTAAATAAAAAAATCTTTTAATTAAATAATAAAATCACTTTTTCCTAAGCCACATTTAATTAAAAGAAAAAAAATCTCTTTTAAATAAATAATAAAATCTTTTAATTAAATAATGGAGACCACTTTGCTAAAAATAATAAATAAATAATAAAATAAAATAAAAAGAAAAAGACTTTTTGTCCACACATTGAATGCACACTTTCCAAGATGAGTGGAATCTCCTTTTGCCTCTTAATCTCTTCCACACATCTTTTTGCCTCTTAACTATGTCCATTGATTTTGCCTCTTGAGAATCTTGAGCATATGGATCAACCAAGATTTAATCTCCACCATTGCTCATTTCTTTTTGCCTCTTAATCTTGACCATCCATTCATTTCTAAATCCTTTATAAGGATCCCTCTCCTTCTTATTTTTATGCATGAAGATTTTAGAGATCAAGATTTATGTTATTCTTATGCAAGTTTGGAGAGTGATTTTGGAGGAGAGTTTGAGCACTTGAGCTTCGATATTGCAACTTCTATTTTCTTGTCTTCTTCTCTCATGCCTCCATGGCAATCCATTTAGATTACTCTTGCACTTTCATATTAGGTTAGATTCATATTTCCTTTCATGGAATAATCTTGCATAAGCATTTCCTTTCATAGATTAATTTTCTTTCATGCATTGTTATCATATAGAATAGCTTCCATTTTCATTTGCATGCATACTTGATGATCATGGAGACTAGGATTCTTGCTTTTCCTCTTTGAATCTCTTATTTTATGGTGTACTTGCATGGGCACAAACTATGTCTAATATGAGGGCCTTCATTACAAACCCTTGCACTCCATGAATAGAGAGCTATGGGTCACCATTTGAGACCTCATTCTTGACAAATCTTGGATTTAATGACTCATAGAAGTGTGTCAACATTTTAGTGGACATTCCCTTTATTGGGTCAACCACGTGGATGGAACCTCAAGTGGTAATAGCCATTTTTTCCATGGTAGCAACAATCAATATATAAATATCCTTGTGGAAGAATTCTCCACGAGTGTGGTTTCTTATTGGGCTGTCAGATCTCCTCAGCATCTCCGATTGATTAAATTCTCAGAATCTTTCAAAACCCCGGTGCACCTGGATTGGAGTTCACCCTCTTGAGATTACAAAAGTTGTAGAGTCAAACCATTACTAAGAACCATAGTGCAACCAAATTTTTATTTGCTAGGACTATGTGCGTGGTTGAAAAACATTTTTGAGAACATACACAAGTAGAATCTTTAAGGAGTAGCATACTAAGTCACTATTCTTGTTCATGTGCAAGATTTCTTTGTCCCTTGCTCATTGTTTGAAGACAATTGTTTGCTTGAACTCCCTGATTGTTGTCTTGTGTACTTGATTGATGATAAAAATCTATTGATGCATCTAGTTGGTCACATTAAAACAAACAAATCTGAATTCTTGAGTGATAAAAACTTCAAAGATTTCCCCAAAAGTGTTATGACATGTTGCTCAAATGAATTTAAATGGTATCAAGTTACACAAAATGACTCTTGGTCTTCTTTCTTCTACATCTCCCATGTCTTCCTAGTCTCCCATTTCCATCCTTTCTCTTCTTCCTTCATGCTTCTTCCTCTTCTTCCTAAACTCTTCATGTCTTCTTGATTCTTTTCCTCTTATTATCTAGTCTACCTTCTTCTATTCATAGCTTTTGTCACTTCCATGCTTGATTCCTCCTCTTCCAGAACCATTAATTTCAACTATCTTGTTATGGAACCTCTCTTGAAAATAGATGATCTTGAACTCATTACTCAATTCGAAGAGTTTTATTCCTACAATAGTCCTTCTAGATATTGCATGAGTGATAAAATTAAGACAAAAATAAAAGAAAAGTTGAATGAATTAGATGCCTTTGTTAGGATCATAAACATGATCATGTCATGACCTCCTTCTACCAAACATTTTTCATCTTCTAAGTCTTCTCATCCTTCCTCATCTTCCAAGTCTTACCATGACTCTTCTAAACATTATTCACATTCCTCATTATCCAAGTCTTCTTCCTCCAATAGGTCTTCACTTTCCTATTCTTCACAATCTCGTTCCTCTTCTACTTCTCCCAAGAGTCTTACTTCTCTTTTCAAGACATACCATAATGAGCAACATGACAAACCTTGTGATACCTCTTCCATGAAGAGTGACACACCCATCTTTGATGACTATGATGGTGGACAATGTAGTGATACCTATGACACCTCTATTCCTAAGAGTCGTCCTAGTCATGTGCTCGTGCTTACTGGAAATGGGTCATCACATTGGATAGATCGTGATGGTGATCCATATGATTCTAATTTTGAAAGAGACTTTGATGATTTGTGAGCATTACCTAGATGATACATCCACTTCTATTGAGGAAGAGAATACTTTCCACACTAATTATAAACATAAATACTATAAGAATCTCTCCTCTAAGAACTCTCATGCTGAAAATAAAGATTACACTCTCAAGCAAGATTATGTTAATGATGGTGTAATGCCCCACCAGGGAATCTAGGAGAACTTAACCTAAACATGCATCTAAGTTTGCGGAATAATTTTTTTTTTTTAAAGTTAACATACATGACAAACACCAATGCAGAAGCAATTACCATTTACGCACATTAATATAAACAACTATCACTGGTTACAACTCTCAAGGGTCCCTCAACGAAGATTACATTAACATTAATTAATTAAAATAATTTAGGTACAATTACAAACTCATATAAACAAATAAAAGGTAAAAATAAGTTCACATAAAAGATAACATAAATACAACTAGTACCATAAGGTAACCATAATAACCTACATCCACTGCACATGTCGCAGGGTATGTAATACAATAACTGAAAGGAAGTACAAAATGATATCTCTGAAACACTAATACAATGATACAAGATCACAAAGAAGAAGAAGAACACATCAACAATGAAGATCAAGAAGGAACAACTACAATAGAGATCATCCAGCACTGGTGCACGAATGTCAGAATCTCAAATGGTAAAAGAATCACTACCACCTGACCTCGTGAACCTAAATGGTCCACTCCCACTATGCTGAGGAGATAAAAATAGATCCCACTTGGATTACAAACATCAAAAAGATCAAGCTAAGGAAAGGATCCTGAAAGCTCTCTAACTCAAGGTGAATATGTATAATGATATGAAAGACTCACTATTCCAGAGGCAACTAACATAGGTAGGATAACTAGACTATGCATAGGAAGGTGTCATCATGTATGTCTAACCCTTGAGTTTTGTCCTGGTAATCTCTCTGGATCCTGGCACCCAAGTGACCATACACGGTGTCAATGACCTTTCGTACTAACGAAGCAATCGACTATGCCAACTCATCCCTTTTAAAGGGAGCTAGTCATCTTCTCCATTCCCACCTTAGTCTGTACTAGCACTAAGCCAGGGTGAGGAAACATATCTTTTTAGGTTCATTTTAATATCTCTCAATGTTATATTATGTTATCACTTGATTACCAATACTTACAATAAGTGATCCTGGTAGCCACTTGTGGGCCTCGGTGCTTATTGCAAGCCACCTCCTACTACATATCTAGGTAAACTACTCTAGGCTCATAGATCTCACATAGATCAAACAAGTACACAACCAGGTAATCCCAAATCCAGTTACCCACACAAGAACTAGAAATGATTACAAAGGCACCATAAGTAGAGTACAAAACATTATGAGCCTATAGGGTCAAGACAGGGTATAATTAGAAAATACACATACATCGAAACATAACTGAAAATATAACCATCTAACACATACCTTGACCTTTGTTTCCCCCTAGGCCTTCTAGTACCCGATATCACTTAATGTAAAAGAAGACACTGCAGGAATAAAGAATACAACACTCACGCCATAATGAACTGAAATTGATCTATAAGCATTTAAATTCCACATTGCGCATAATTGAACCCAAGCATAAGAACAAATAAACCTACTAGGAGAATTTGAACATAATCATTACAATAATATCATAAATAGAGAATATTGCCTAATGATGTCCTATGGATCCAATAGAATAAAAAGTCCAATTTCAGTGGTAACATAACACCTATTAAGTTGATTTTGCCAATACGAGTCAAAATAGAAAATGTTACAATACACATAAAAGTATTTATTCTAAACAATCTAAACATACGTGTATATATGTCACATTAAAAAATTTAAATAATAGGTCTAATTTGAATCAAATTCTAGAATTAAAATTCAAACTACATTGGAATATATCTCAGCATACAAAATTATATGTAAAGACCTATTTAAAGAAACCAATTATTAAGACAAAATTTATTACAAGTTTTATAAATAAAAGAAAAAAAGAATCTAAAAACATATAGATTCTAACTTAATTAACTATATAATAAACGAAATAACGAACTAAACTGAATTAATTAATTGATCCAATTATCAAAGTAGACATACTAAGTTTCTATTTACATAATTAATCTAACTTAATAATAAATAGAATTAATTAAATTAATTAATAATTCTAAAATTAAATAAACTAAATTAAAATAATTAAATTTATATAAACTAAATTTTATTAAAATAAATTATAATTAGTACAAAACAAAATCTAAAAATAACAAATTAAATTAAATTTTAAAAAAATAAATTTATAAAAATCAAAGTGGGTGAGGAAAGTGGCAGTCCCACCGCCCCCCTTCCCAATGCGCATGTGACCTGCGCATGGCAGGTACCTGCATGCATAGGTACCCTGCTACGCAGTACATGCGTACCATTTTTTAAACTTAGCAAAATATTTTTTTTTTAAAATAATAACAAACATTCAAGTTTGTTATATATATATATATTTACTTATTTAATAATTTATTTAGAAATAAGAATCTCTTTCAAAAAAAATATGAGATAAATTATTATTTTATTTTATTTTTTATAAATTTACGAAAAATAGAAAATATCAAATATATCACAGAATTTTATTTTTACACATGGGATTTAATATTCTTCTGAATAAGAATATATTCCTTTTTGAAAAGGAAATATATTAATCAAATACATTTACTAAAATCATGCCACAAAAATTGACTTTCTTTTTTACTGGTGTTTTTTTTAATTGTTTTGACAGTATATTTTTTTTTATAGAGGATAAATTATATTTTTTTCCAAAATTGATATTTGTACCCAAATTAGGTTTTTCAACCAAATTGATTTTCTTTCCAAAGAAGATTTATTTTTCCCTCAGCTATATAGTTAAACTATAGTTTGGGATTGATTTTTCGTTTTAAAGGAAAACTATGAACAAACTTTTAACAAAATTTTGCTAGCATAACCCCACTGTGCTAAAATTTAATATAAACCTAAAATATGAAATCCAAGGGTTTCTCTAATATCCAAAATAAGAAAATACATATAGATCTAAGGAAATAATCAAGAAATTATTTAGACATAGAAATTTATCAAACAACAAAATAGAAAGTACATAATAAGATTTCCAGATCCTACCTCAGATCCAATGCCAGAAACTGAAAAGAAATCCCTTTGAAGATTTGAAAGTAGAATTTCTTCCTCAAATCAACCCAACTTGCAGATCTAAAACTATGTAGAAAACAGGCACCCAATCCAGATGCACAATGAAGCCAAATCAACAAGCAACCACAACAATCTGGTGCAGGAGCACCCTTCTAAGGGCTCCCACCATCAAATTTTTTTGTGTGATGTACTTCTGAAATAAAGTTTGTAATTAAAATAAGAGCTCAACTCATTGTGTGTGTCTAGGCCTAGGCTAGGTCCTAGAGGTTCAGTTGGGTTTCTATGTAAGTGGCACAATGACTTAGGGCATGTTGTCATCCTAAGGTCATTGATTTTCTATGATTTTCTATGTGAGTTAGAAGTCTTAGGATAGGTTTTGGTCAAGGTTTGAGCACAAGTGTGCCTTGAATAGACCTAGCAATGGTCTTTGGTAGTGTAAGAGCAAAAATTGCTCAAGTAGCAAAAAGTTGCTCAAAAGTTGCTAGCAACTTTTCCTTTGAAGTTTCTAACCTTTGCCTAAGTGGCTAAAAGCCCTAACCTAACACTCATCCTAAGGAGAAGGCTATATATGACTTGAGAAACCCTAATGCAAGGGTTGGCTATGATTTTGTACAGTTACTATATGGAAAAACCAATCTAAACTAAGAATTGCGTGCAACAGTCAATGTTTTATGGCTTGATTGGATGTGAATAGAGTGGAGTTTTATGAATCTTTGTAAGGAAATTTTTCATTTTTGTTTGATCTTTCATGTGTGTGTTTCTAGATTAATTATTTCAAGCTTTGTAATTTGTTTTGTTCATTTCTTTGTCCTAGACAGTCCTCTGCCAGTTTGGAGAGATTGTAAGATGTAGGGTTGTTACTCCTATTCCCACCATGGCCACACCATGGTACTTTGGAATCTGGTAGTACATTCCCTACCCTATACATACATGTCAATAGGGCCCTGGAGTGTAAGTGCAGCTATTTCTTTGACCAAGCCCTAGGCGAGCTAAGGCAATGCTCGGTTCGGAGCGATCAACAAAGAAGATGCTCTTGAAGATAGGGAAGTGAGTTTCAAAGAAAGCTCTTTGGAGGGAGCCAATGGACATGTATGAAGGTCCTATGCTATGGAGGAGAGACCTTGAGTAATCCAAGAAAGGTGTTGAAGAAAGCCAAGAAGTCCTGTGACTCTGTGAGGCTCAAAAAGCACTAAAAACCCTCAATCTTGGAGGAAGTGTTGTACGGACAGATGGAGGCCCAAGACCCCAAAAATATTTGAGGGTTAAGAATTTTTTAATGAAGTTCTTTTAGAATAAGAATTTTTATTCAGTGAAGAAAAGGGGCTAAAAGTCCTACAAAGCTAGAGGGAGGCCTAACTGGGCTCTTTCTAGTAGCCCTGATTTGTGAAGGAACTATACAATCAGGTGAGAACCCATCCTCAAAAATACTTTGGAGATGCTTCAAATGTCCTAAAAACTCCCTAAAACTCAACACTTACCTTTTCAAATCTTGGAAAGGTGTTTGAACCCTAAAAGACCCTTATAAGCCTATGTAAGGGATGGTGCTAGGAAGAAGTGCTTGGAAAGTTGCAAGAAGCTAAAGCTACACTTGGTGGTTAGGTTAGGCTAGGTCAAGGGATCCTTGTTGAGAAGGGAATCCTAGCTAAAGCTACACTTGGTGGTCAGGTTAGGCTAGGTTAGGGGATCCTTGTTGAGAAGGGAATCCTATAGACCTTAATAGGTGTCAGGAGAACACTAGGATCCTAGTTGTGGATCAGAGGGCATAAACTAGCTAGTCCATCCTAACCTCCCCATCACAATCTAAAATCCCCCAATATCCAAAACACACAAGCCCTCCAAAAATCTTCTCCAAAACCTATCTAATCTCCAAATGAATGCAATTTCCCCTAATAGGGATTCAACTCCTCCATTCATGCAAACCCTAGATGACTCATTAGAGATCTCCTTATCAAAATCCAACTCTCAAGTTGAAAGAAAATCCTAATTAATAAAAAAAAATAACTTTTATTTGCACAACACCACTTAGACTCCTAAAGAAAAGTTGTTACTTTTGACAACAAATTACATTCAACTTAATAAAAGCACATGCATATAATACAATTCACATTAATTAAATTAAATACTTAAAGCAAAATCAAATCATGCAATTAAAATATTTAATTATTTAATGGAACATAATAAATCAAATTTCACATAATTAATTAATTAAATCCAAATATTTAAATATTTTGTCTTTAATTATTTAACCTCACATACACATAAATATTAAAAATAATATTATTTTTCAACTATAATATTAAATACTTCAACTATATACAAATCACTCACTCAAAAAGCAATAAATTGAAATCGACACATAAAACAAACAAGCTCAAGGAGGGGATCCATGAACTATGTCAACCTGACAAATTCAGGTAGGGTAGTCAAACTGATTCTTGTCCATCCTAGGATAAATGGGCTTAGGTTAGGGTTTTGGATCTGTGTTATCTCCCCTCTCTTAACATTTGAGATATTACGATAGGGAACGCTCATCCTGACAATTCAAGGAAGTCGATGTCCGGTACTTGCAAACCTACATACACAACCCGCATGTACATACATATATAAATATATAACAAACAATGGCGGGGATTGGCCGATCGTGTGGATCACACAAGAAATTAACTATGACTCCGTCCCTCAACCACATTAGACATGTCAAATAGAAATATAAAACAAACACACCAACCATACACATGCAAGTATGGGGTTAGTAAAACCATAAGCATCAATGATTTCCTAACATATAATCTAACATCCTAGAATAATCATATCATTTATAAAATCAAACTAGAGGCAGGGTATTACAGATGGACATTTGTCTTGTGATGGTTCCCTTCCATCCCCTACTTCCTCCAATACCCATACATTTCCTAAAGCTTCCAAGTCTTTCAAATCTTTCACAAATCCTTCATCCAACAAAGGTCCTAGTACTTTTCATGTGTTTCCCTATAGTTATCCTCAAGGGCTACCTCTTAAAGAAACTCAAGCTAACCTTCACTTGGTTGTAAATACTTTCAATAATGCTAAACCTAAAGAGCCTAAGCCTTTATATGCTATAATTCCTAATTCAGCTAGTCCTTCACCATTTCTTCCAAAGTCTTTCATACAATTCCAACATGCTTCCTTGACCTTAAAAGTGGCTCCATGTCAAGAGGACTCTAAAAATGATAAAAAAAAGAACATAAAGAAAGATCAAGATCAAGAACCCTCCATGTCATCCAATCCTTTTCATGATGTCTCTTATTCGTTTCATGGTTCTTTTGATCCTGCACACCCTTCCTCATTCATTCCACCATGTCTTAAGTCTTCTCCTAAGCAAGATCAAGCTACTACTTACACCATTGAGATTATTGAAAATTAAAATAACCTTACTACACGTGCGCTTTCCAAAGATGATACTTCCATTAAGGTTATTAACAATAGTGTTGTTACTTCTAATGTTAAGCCTATTAAAAATCAAGAGAAAAATTATATGCTTATGTTATCCAAAGCCCCTTGTCAAGATCAAAGTCTTCCATCTTCTTGTTCTACCACTCCATGTTCGCTTCCACTTTCTACTCTTCCTAAGTCTTTTCAAGCTCCGAACAATCCTATCAAAGAAGTTGCTCCTATTCAAGATGTTCATGATCCTATTGCAAATCCTAATGCTCACTCTAACTATGTTGATGTCCTTGGTTGTCATATAGATGTTGATGAACTTATTGATTATCCTTTTGTATCTTCCACATCCATCCTTGGACCTCCTCCACCAATACTAAGGGCTTCACATCTTCCTTCCATCTTGGGCCCTTATGTCCCTTCACTTTCCCCTCCTAACTCTCCTAATTCGTCATCCATCTTGGGTCCTTACATCCTTCCATCTCCTATCTTTCCTCAAGATCAACATAGATGCATACCCTTGAATCCTTTTCATCCACCCACCCATTTAAACCAGTCATATCCTCCTTCTTCCACAAGTCCCAAATCTTTTAGAAGTAACTTGAATGTTCAATACAAGAAAAAGAAGCAATACAAGAATCCATCAAAAAAAGAAGATCACCATGTCTCCTCTAATTGACATGGAGACATAAAATCAAAAAATATATCTAAGAAGAAAACTACAAGACAAGTATGGGTTCCAAAATCCATCATCGGAAATATTCTCTCTAAATCATCAAAAAGAAATGAAAATCCTACTGCTATATGGATTCCAAAGTCTCTCTTGAAAGAGTTTGATGTTGAAAAAAAAGTGAAGTTGACATTCAAGCTTCCAAAGGCTTCCACTTCATCTTCTTCCAAAAATATTATTCCATTCTATGCACCTAAACCGCAACCTCTGCTATCTATTAACCATATTCTTTCACGTATTTCTTCATTCATGTTTCCTCCATCCTCTCACCATCTTTCAAGGTGTGTGTTGATGTTGATCTTGCCTTTCTTTCCATCTACGATTTCAGAATCCTTCCATTCATTATCCTTCTACCTTCTATCATTTTTCCTCATTTGCCTATTCCTCCTATCTTCCAACCTCACTTGCTTTACATAAAATCTTATCCTCCATTTTTCTCTTCCATCTTCCTTTCCCTATCAGCATCTTTGAGCATATCATTTTGAATCCTTGGCATATCATGGTTTATCCTTTCAAGGAGAATTATCTAAAAAGCTTGCCTTCTTTAAAATAAAATTAAAAATTAAAAAAAATTAAAAAATTAAAAAAAAATGAAAAAATTGAAAATGTGCCTTGGTGGAAACCTAGAAACAAGCACCTTGGTAGAAAAATTAAAGAGAAATAAATTTGTCCTATGATGAAAACCACTCCCTTGTGGTGCCTTGGATAAGTACCGTGATGAAAACTTGGCAATCCGGCATCATGCGTAGTTCTTCTACATATTTCATCCATTCCATCTTCTCTCTTTGATCTTGACAATGTTGACCTATACATGAACATTTGGCTATCTTATGATGATCTTTCTTTCATTCCATTCATGTTTAGCCTCCATATTTATTTTCCTCCTTTCATTCTAGTCTTTCGCTATCCTTTTCCCCTTTAGTCTTGATCTTATAAAAAAGAATAAAACACGATGCTATGAAGCCTCTTGACATGTCTACTCCTTTGGACCTCATCATTTCCTTCTTTTGCATTACGCTTTTATGACTTATCCTATGCTGGCCTTTCATTGCTTGTCTAAATGTTCTTTACATGATAATTTTTCCCTAGCTTGGGTACTCTTGAGGAATTTGCCCTTGAGGATTTCTTTCCTTCATTCTCCTTCATTCTCTTATCTTCCATCTCTTCCACCACCTTGCTAATCCCTCTTGTTCTCCACCTTGCTAGACATTGGGACTACATGATGTGATCTTGCTTGGGAGTTTGATGCCCATTCTGTCTGGGGGCATCCTTTGTACATACTTATTGATCTTGAAAAAATCCCAAAAAAATGATATATTGTCAAAAAGTCTAAAAATCTGAAAATGTCCTAAAAAAATGATCATCATAGTGAAAACCTAGCACTAGGCACTTTGATGTATCTCTAAAAAAAATTATTTATTCCAAAAATACCAAAAAAAATATTCAAAATTCAAAATAAAATAGAAAAAGTGCCTTGCTAAAAACCTGGAAACAAGCACCTTGGTAGCAAAAATACAAAAAAATATAAAAAGTCCTAAGGAAAAAAAGAAAAAAAAATTGCAATAAAATCCAAGCGGTGACAACTTGGAAACAAGTGCTACTTGAGGCCTTTGCACCCATGTTTCTTAGCACGCGTCCTCAACACTTAGCCTTTCTCCATCATGCCTTGTCCTTGTTGCCTTGGTTTGGAATTGGTATTTTTCTTTGTCTAGGGGGCATAACTATGTTAGCTTTGGTCTCTTGGATGCGTTAGTCTTTAGGACACCTCACAAACGGTGTTTTTTAACACTACCCCAACTGTGTTTTTCAACACAACCCTTGGCATCAAGTGTTTCTCAACACTTATCAGTTTGGTCTTACCTAGTTTTGTCATGTGATCTTACCTTCTTGCAAGCATTCGATCCTTATCCTCGGAACTCAATATCAGTTAACACATTTAAATTTTTAAACATAACACTTAATGCTTGAGCTATGTCATGATCTTTTCTTTGTGTGCTGATTGTTATTGATTTTAGTTGAGTGTCCTTGTCTAATAAGTCTCTCTGGGATGCATAGCTAGAGGACTTGGGGCATGGGGCATGTTTTTATTTGCTTTCTATTTGTGGGTGTGGTCTTGAAGCTCTTGAGTATCTCTTCTTGTTCCCTTGAAACACTTAGGAGATTTGAGGCATCGTCCTTGACTATTTTTGCACAACCATTCTTATGGTCATCCTGACATCTGTCCCTTGATGCGAGAGTGGTTTTGCTACATTAAATTGGGTAAGCTAACATTGAAGTCATCTTGACCTTTATGTCTTTGATGATTATGTTAGAATCTTTCCACATTCCAATCCGATATAAATCACATTCATATTTTCATAGTTGCACTTGTGACTAGTGATGATTGTGTGATTTTCTGATGTCTGTTAATAATGGTCCAATGATGAAAATAAGTTCCTTTACATTCTCTAATGAATGATGAACACAAAATCCTATGTTACAATTGCTCTATTGCAAGTACACCTTTTCATTTTCATGTAGCTTGCATTGTTAGACTTCATGTTAATTTGCATTTTTAGGCTGCATTAAGAGTTTGAGAGGGTTTTCCTTCATCTTTCTTTTAGAATTTTAATCAGCTGTGGTCATGTTTTGATCTTCATGTCCTTTTTTTTTTTCGTGATCTCAATCGAAATTTCCTATCTTAAAGAGTTGATTCATTTTGAGGCATCCTCTTTCTTGAGGCAAATTCTCTTTCTTCTCTTCATTTCTTTTCAGCTCTTCCAAACTTCTATCTTCCATTCGCTTTCACCCCACTTCTTTTCTTCTGATTCAACCTTGGGGCATAATCTTTCAGGCTTGAAGATCTACCTTGGTTTTGTGATCCTTAATCTTTCATCTTATATCAAGAACCTTATTTTTAGTTCACTTTGATGAAATTTATCAATTTATTGTTTCTTCTCTATCTCATTTCAATTTTGATCACGAGGGGGCCGTACCTATCAAACTTCAATCCTTGATTTAGCTTTATCAATCCTATCAATTGCTTCGCTTCAGAAAACCTTGCTTGAGACTTGACAATTCCCTATTTACAGGGGTGTTGGCTTTGTCTTTTTCAATCAGCTTATCTTTGTCCTGATGTGTTCCTATTCGTCGATCACACGTCTGGGTTGTTTTGTGACCTCAAATTGATCTCACATTTCAACTTCATTCTTTGACTACATGTGTTCCCATAAAGATCACACATTATTCAAAGAGGGGCAAATGTATGCACCCTAAAATGGTTGCCTAGACTTTGGGCCCCATTCATCATTTTATCAATTTCCTGAATCAATGTTTTACAATATTTTCAATTCAAATTAATTTTCTTGATCAAATCGTAATTAATTTAATATTTCCTAAGGTTTGGTCATTTTATTTTAAGCCTTATTTAATTAAAAAGAGAAAAGAGAAAAAATAAAATAATCTTATTTAATTAAGAGAAGAAGATCCCTATTAATTAAATAAAAAAAATCTTTTAATTAAATAATAAAATCACTTTATCCTAAGCCACATTTAATTAAAAGAAAAAAAATCTCTTTTAAATAAATAATAAAATCTTTTAATTAAATAATGGAGACCACTTTGCTAAAAATAATAAATAAATAATAAAATAAAATAAAAAGAAAAAAACTTTTTGTCCACACATTAAATGCACACTTTCCAAGATGAGTGGAATCTCATTTTGCCTCTTAATCTCTTCCACACATCTTTTTGCTTCTTAACTATGTCCATTGATTTTGCCTCTTGAGAATCTTGAGCACATGGATCAACCAAGATTTAATCTCCACCATTGCTCATTTCATGCCTCTTAATCTTGACCGTCCATTCATTTCTAAATCCTTTATAAGGAGCCCCCTCCTCATTTTTATGCATGAAGATTTTAGAGATCAAGATTTATGTTATTGTTATGTGGGTTTGGAGAGCAATTTTGGAGAAGAGTTTGAGCACTTGAGCTTGAATATTGCAACTTCTCTTTTTTTGTCTTCTTCTCTCATGCCTCCATGGAAATCCATTTAGATTACTCTTTCACTTTCATATTAGATTAGATTCATATTTCCTTTCATAGAATAATCTTGCATAAGCATTTCCTTTCATAGATTATTTTGATTTCATGCATTGTTATCATATAGAATAGCTTCCATTTTCATTTGCATGCATACTTGATGATCATGGAGACTAGGATTCTTGCTTTTCCTCTTTGAATCTCTCATTTTGTGGTGTACTTGCATGGGCACAAACTAGGTCTAATATGAGGGCCTCCATTACAAACCCTTGCACTCCATGAATAGAGAGCTATGGGTCACCATTTGAGACCTCATTCTTGAGCAATCTTGGATTAATGACTCATAGAAGTGTGTCAACATTTTAGCACACATGCATAACTGGATTCTATTGAAAGTTTTGTTGATTTGATTGTATGAAATTTTTAGTTGTTGCTTTCTCTGAAGGATTCATCTGAATTTCCATCCAATTATTCACAGAATCAAATTCTTGACATCCAAGCATATCTAATTCATTTAGATGTATAAGTATGCGTGGATATAATCCAGATAATACTTTCCATTCATCTGGTATACTATTTTGCATTGTATCTACATTTGTTGAAGGGCTTGTAGGGTCATCTGCTTCTTCTTCCTTTGAATGTGTTTGTTGTATATGCCATGGATGATATGTCCTTGAAAAAGATTCCCATTATTCTATTATTCCTTCACTTGATGCTACAAAATCTAGTTCAATATTGCGGAATGGTTTGTATAGAAAAAGTTCACTCTAGCAAAACATTTGATAAGAGATGTCCTCTTTTGAAGGGATGCTGATGAATCTAGGTGAGACACTAACTATACAAGTGTTGGAGATTTGCCAGTAGGCTAGTACTGACTGTATGTTTATCATTGATGACAACATATGGAAAGTAGCATGCGTGGAAGTCTTATGCAATAAGCTTTCAATAAATGTAGCATGGACATGATATCAGCATGATATTATGGGTGCAAAGGTTAACTATTAGTACAAACAGTTATATAGCAGCTTGTGTCAGTAGTGTTCCTTACAGAGTAATAGATAGTGTTCTATGTATGGTTGTCTGTACCATTATCATGGAGCCTTACGTGCTTGGATATATGTTGAAGACATGTTAGCGATGTTTTAGTCATGGACTCATAGTTTGATATTTAGTAGAAGTGAAGTTATGCAATTGCTATTCACCAGTAGTAGTTTCCTGTGTTTATTCAGAAGAGTCGACAGAGATTTTATTAGTTCTGGAGTTGCACCTATCTTTTGGGTATGCACCCTTGGATTTAAGCTTGGAGAAGAGTTATTGATGTTTAGTTAAGAGCGCATGAAGTAATTCAGCTTGAGGAGAAAGATACAGTTTTTTTGGTAGAGCCGACAGTGTGTAGTGTGAGTCTACAATTATCTTATTGGACAGGTCCCAGAATGTGTTGCGTGCATAGTAGAGCTAATAGAATATTTATTGGAGTTTGTTATGGTTTCTCTAATATGATTTCAAGGTGCTTCTAATAGGCTAACTTGATTATATCATTTAGAGGAAAGATATTTATAGACAGTCATTTGTGATTTCTTGAGTGTGGTTCATGGTTGATTAAGCAGAGCAGAGCAAAGTGTGTGAAGTGTTGAGCCATTAGAAGAAGGTCTGTGTGACCAAGTAAAGTATTTTTGCTATACATTGGAACTAATCCAGACAGCAGGTCTAAGCGCAGTTCACTAAGATCCAGATATAGTGTGTATCTGTTATTCAAAAGGTTGTAGCCTTCGCTCCTTTTAGCAGTGAGCTCTTAGACAGTGCGTCCTCTCCCCTAACAGAGAAAATTATAAAAGACTCCTAATAGGGTCCAACCCTTGACTAGGTCTTCTATACTAAATATATTGTAAAGAAACTCCTAACAGGGTTAAGGATCTTCTAACAAGGATCATAATACACTAGTGTAGAATAGTAGTGGGTGTCAATTCCCACTGGGGTTTTTACCTATTTGGGTTTCCCTGTAACCAAAATATTGGTGTTGTGTTCATGTGTTCTTTCATTGTGTTTATGCTTTATGTTTAAGTATACTTAACTGGATAAAAAATTGAAACTTGTAGATAACTGATTCAGCCCCCCCCCTCTTAGTTATCTCTTGGGACCATTCCTAACAACAAGGTGAACTTCTTTCCTTCCATTTTTTCTCTTTTTGGTTAGGCCTGAATGTCCATCTTTTGGTTACGTCAATAAGTGAGAACATTTCTAAATATGGTGGATGTGCCATATAAGCTTCAATTTGGTTATGGCATAAACTTGTTGGCATGTTTAATATAGGTAGATGTTGAAGGTTTTTTTGGTTAACATTCAAAGATACAAATTGTCTACTACATAAGGACAAGGGAAGCTTTTGTAGTAGATGGCAGGTTTCTTGGGCTCATATATCACAGTCAACAAGATTTTCAAGAAGCATTCTTTGAAGTGTAGCTGGTGTGGGCATGAAAGAATTGAAATTTGATGAAATTCTAGATAATATTACATGATATGTTTCTAATTAAGTTTCTGCTTTCACTACATATTTTTCTATGTATCTGATAACTACATCAATTGAAAGAACTAGCTGAAAATCTATATTTCCTCTCCAAATGGAAAGCATCTGAATGTTATGTAGGTTTAGTCAATCATCATTATGAGTTGTTGTATGTTTAGGTTCTCCCTTATCTGTATGTGTTAATTGTGATGTTTCTTGTACGGTCCATTGAGCTTTATAACGACATGCAACAACATCACCTTTCCTTCTTAAACATGTCTCTAGGGAACATTTTGTGTGGCATTGAACATGATTAACCAATTCACAGTAATTAGAAACTGCATCTGTTGCATATATCATTTGACTATCCATCAGACAATGATCTTGAAGAGAATTGCAATGGATGCCTTGGTTTCTTTGTTGTATTCTATGTGGATTCCATGCAGATACATATTACTCTATGTAATTTAATGCATTCTGCACTAAAAGATCGTTATCCCATTGTAAATTTTGAATATCTAGTGAATGTGGTAACCAGATGAAGCCATGAATATGTGGAGAACCTCTATGTTGCCATTCAGACCTGATATATATTTTAGTTAATAAATATAAGAAGAAGAAATTATTGGCATAATGGTCAGTGCTCCCCTCAAGATTTGTGACATGGCTTAACCACCTCATGTGTCTTCTATAAGTCTAGTGGTTGTATTGGGCATTAACAGGTCAATCTTTTGGTGCAACGACAACCGCTACTTGTAACAAGTGGTATCAAAGCTTGGTCACAGGTTCAAATCCCCTTGGATAACGCTGAGGGGGAGATTGTTGGCATAATAGTCAGCACTCCCCTTGGGATTTGTGACATGGCTTAACCACCTCTTGTGTCTTCTATAAGTCTAGTGGTTGTATCAGGCATTAACAGGTCAATCTTTTGGTGCAACAACAACCGCTACTTGTAACAAAAATTGCATAGAAACTAATAACATTGGAAGAAGTTTGTTTACTTGTACCAATAGTCAGTTGCACCAAGCAGTTTTTACAAAAATTCTTCTCAAAATGCATTGAATCTATGATGCATGTAGACAACTGTTAGATGAGGATTTTGGATAATATTTTGTATTTGCCATCTAGTGGCCATAGATGGATTTGTTGGTGTACTAGATGGCATGACATTGTGTAAATTAGGCCATTTGGTATCTGCAACACTTAACATAAGAAAAGTGTAGGACAACCAACTTGAATGACCATGTCTATTAGTTTTGCTCATCATTGATCCAAAAGGATCTAGTTCTACGTACGAAAGACCCAAATCTCATCAGCTAATCTGCCAATTTATCATTAGGTACATCTTGTAACCTTTGACAGAGATCTACAATTGATACAAGTAAAGATCCATCCAATTGTTTACAAACAAAAATAGATGTTGTGGCCCAGCTTCGATGATGCATGATAATATTCAATATAAAGTACCAAAATCTTGAATGCTACCCAAATCTATTATCATAGTATCGTAGAAGGTGAAGAGCATAATCATGGAGCTTTACTTCTTTGATACATTGTTGTTTGAATGTAGCCATTCCTTTGGGAAACAAATTTGGGAATGCCCTTACAAATAATCCTTCAGTGGTGTATTCATTTATAGGAGAAGGTGAGATGGAAGGCCATGCAATAGACTTTGTTGTCCGACCTTCACCTAAATGTAATAAAGACTGTATTTATTGAATTTCTCTACATGGTGCGGGTAGATTACAAACAAATGAACTATTAATTTCTACAATGTCATGAAATGCATCTTCTTCTGTTACATCTAACATAGAGGAGTTGTCTTCAATCGGATGACTGTTTTCCACTATATTAAAAAAAGGTCTGAGATATCAGTAGATTGTAAGGGCAATGATGCTAGAGCATTTTCATCTAATTGTACATCCTTATAGTATGGGTCATTGCATGTTTTATATTTCAAAGCTTCATAAACATGACTTCTACTTACATAGAAACTATATTTTTTATTACTTGTGCTTCTGTGTTAACAATGATTATATCCAATGCATCTATACGTCTAGGCAACAATGTTGTGATTGTGGAGACATCTTGAAGAAAATAGATAGTGTGATTGTTGTATTTTAGTTGACCACCTTTTTCATATGTAACTTGAAGGATAGGACTTATTCTTGTTATCAACATGTATTAAATCTATGTTAATATTTTCAAACATAGTGGTTGTTCACCTGGATCCATATTGTTCCATTTTGAGAACCGATGCCCATCTCTTTTAGAACTGCATCTATAGCATATTAAATTTTCATTTGACATTCGCATTTTAATTCAAGGATATCTTTCCATACAAACAAAACACTTCACAATGTTTGAAATAGCATCTATCTTTGTACGGAATTCTTTTATGGCCTCGTAATAATTTTGACAGAAAGGTAGACACCCAATATGTTGAACTATATCAATGGATGTTGTATGTTCTATATTGCAATCATGCATTTCAATCTGTAATAAGGAAGGACTTGAAAGAATATAATTTTTTAGTGGATATGAATTTGGAAGCTGAACTATTTGTAATTGAGGTGATGCGCTGGAAGAAAATACATTGGATGTTGATAATGCAAGCTCAATATTTTGAGAGGTTTCTCATCTTTTTTTGTTAATAACTATTTTCTTTGCATGATATCTTTCTCTCTGCATTTCATTTCTGTGATTACGCCTAGCTTCTCTTTGATTATTTTCATCATACATGACTGCATACATAGTCATCTATATATATTTGAGATATTTGAAAATTGTAAAGTTAAAAACAATATTGTGATATCGAAATGTAATCTAAAATCTATCATGGTAAATTTGGAAATATTGTTTGCCTGTACTCTTTATGCATTATATATTGACATAAAGTAAATAGCGAATTTCTACATAATATATGACAATATTTTTTATATACATATAAAATGATAACAAATTATAATATTAAACAATAGAATATATATATTTAAAGATATGAAAACAATTATGTATTGCATCTAGTATGAAAATGATACATTATATTCTCAAATTTACATACATAGAAAAACATGTGAGTATACATATGTTTAATATTATAGGTAAAGTATGCTCTTAAGCAAGCTTCAAAGCTAGAACAACTATGCTTTGAGTTTCTTGACCGCCAAATATACATGTTTTGATACTAAAATCAAATACAAATTGGGATTCATAAATATTATCCAAAAGGTGTTTATCTGCACCAAGTTCAACAAGTTGAAGCTGAGGTCTTTAATATACCATCCTCATTATTATCTATTTCATCACTACTATTTTTTTTAATAATGATTCATCTCCTAATGATTTTTAAAAAAAAATTTAACTCATCTCTTTTTTGTTTTGACTCAACTTAGACATTCAACACATTCTTAGTTTACATGTGTGATTCTTATGGTTTCCTTGGGCCTTCTAATATTTGTTCCTTTGACACTCAAGCACTTTGTACTTTAGCTCCATGTAAGAAATAAGTGTCACATAATGATTTTTTTACCCCTTCCAAATTTCTACATTCCTTTTAAGAAATAGTTAGACATATGTCACTACAAAACTACAATTACTCTCCTTTGCTTATCCATTTTCATTTCCTTGTCCTCTACTACCACCATGCATTCATATTATCTAGAATTTACTATCTCTTTCTCTTTTCTCATAGTGTCTAATATGAATATAGTTTTTCAAATGGTTTGCAGTTGAAGGAGGCTACAATAGTTATCATATATTTAAATTGACTTCCATTTTTAGGTGCAATAAAAAATTCTTAGATACAACAAATTTTGAGAATTATTACATCAAAATCTAGCATTTTTGTTCTTAGGTTTCTTAAGATTTTTTTACAAATAAAGTCTTATCTCAAATAACGCCTACACTATCATTAAAAAAAAAAAATTCATGCCTACACTAATAGAGTCTTATTCAGGCCCTCGATTTAGTCTCATGAGCTGCTAATTAAAAATGGCTTTTCTAGTCCTTACACTAAATTTAAATGAGGTATTTAGAAAAAATACCTTTATTTCCAACACAATCAAATGGCTTGGAGTTGAAAGAAACCATGATAGGTTATTATAGAGAAAAATTCAACATCTACTTATAATTATTAATAGAACTTTCTTGGGTATTATGGATTCTAAGAACTATTTTTTCAAAGTTTCACACTTTTTTTTATGAAACTAAGATAAGTTATTATAGGTGGAATCATCATCCATCCATAGACCTATAAACTAAAGATTCCTAGGAGTCATCAATTCTAAGAACATCTATGTCAAATTTGGACACCTTTTTCTCATAGGTTTCTTAAAACTTTATCATGTATTGAAATCATCTAGAAATGAAATGAGGCCTACTTTACCATTTACCAACCTCTCTACTGTATTGGCACCATTTTTTTGTTCTCATAATGCATAAAACAAAAAAATTGACTAGTAATCAAAGAACTCAACATCTATCTTCCAAAATGCAATAGGCTTTACATGCTTCTTCTCCCATCTATGAAGTGAAATCCAATTAACCTTGAAGCTACCTTTGTCCCTATTGTATTTCCTCCTTAGAGATAAAAAAAATAATCAATGGTAAAGAGGGTATTAGAGTTTAACATAAATGTTTCATAAATAGATTCCCTGTCAAATCCCCTAAAAAAAACATCCTTCTTTGTGTAGACAGGCCTGCTATCTGGAACATATCTTTTTTCCACAGATTTAATTAGGTCTATATTGATAAATATATTTGGGAGAACAAGCCTTCCCAAATCCAATCTCCATGCATTGTTCATTTTTATTGGGGTTCTACTCTTGTTGTAAACATACACGAAACATGTCCCATCCACTTGAGACGTAAGGATTGTTGCAAGACTCTACCCTATCCATAATTGTATTAGATAGAATGCTCGTACCTTGGGCATGCCTTACTCTTTTTGAAGATCCAAGTAATCGAGCCAGAATATCTTCATGCAAGCACTTCTTAGCATTTACTCTTCTTGAATTTCCACTCATCCTATTTAAACATAGGGTTTTTAAGAAATGTAGAAACTAATCTTCCAAGGGAAAATTGATTATTCAAATTTTCTTTTATTACAATCAAAGTACTTTTGTTCAATAATTAAGCCCTTAAATACTGAGAAAACCCTTTTAAATTTTTTTTTATTAAACTAAAAAATAGGAGGCCCTAAAATTAAACTTGTTTGTACTTGATATCACACTAAGAAAGTAAAAGTTCAAACCCATATAGCTTCAATAGTTGTTTGCACTGCTTGAATCACACAAGTTTGTCAACTATGACTCTTCTTATTTATTGAATTATCTACTTAAGATGAATGCAATTATGATGTGATTTTGTGTTTGTTTGATGAAAATCAACAAAAATTACCATTAAGGCACATACACGCAAACTAGTAGCATACAACTATCCATATCCTATAGTTTTTAACTTGGGTCATTGATCTTCATCGATCATGAAGATCTACAATACTAAAAAAGATTATTAATCAATTGGATCTATTACTAATAACATGAGACACCTAGCATTATTTCATATAATCGCATGTTGGTAGTAGGACCTACCATTTGAAGATTGAATAATAATTTTTTATTATTGATAAGACGCTCCACCAGTCTCACAAAGGTACATGGCAAGCTCTAGCTTTGTCAAATTTTGGTGGTAGAACTGTCTTACACAACATGTGATAGACTCGGTAAAAGTGATATAATACCAAAACCAACTTGGCATCACTTTGCATTATCACATATTGGTAGTAGGACCCACTATTTGAAGACCAAATTAATAGTTATGCAAAGTAAGTTTTTTGGATTCGATTGTGTAAGTATTTTTAGCATCAACGTTTCGGATCACACTCTATGATCCATCATCAGGAAAGAGAAAGTGCAAGGATTAAGAGTAAAAATACTTGCACTCTTAATCCTTGCACTTTCTCTTTCCTGATGATGGATCACAGAGTGTGATCCAAAACGTTGATACTAAAAATACTTACACAATTGAATCCAAAAAACTTACTTTGCATTACTAATGGATTGTGGAAATCTTATGTTGTAAATTAATAGTTTACAACAAACCCATAAATTTAAAAATATTAATACAATTTCAATTTGGTGATTGATATAAAACAATAAAACTAATGTATACACTATAGATATTACTATCACATAATAAAAATTTATTATCTAAAATTGTAACTAATTTTTTGTTTATTAATATTCATAAACAAAAATTGAAAATTTAATAAATCAAAATTGAAGACAATGTTCATAATTTAAAGTATATAATGAATCATGGAGCATAGTAAAACTACTTAACACATTAATAAATGATTTACAAATAAAAAATTAAAAAGTGCATATGAATATTCATTGGTAGAAATATAAAAATATCATCAAAGCCAATTTGGGTTTTGCAAATAGGATTCATTAATTGCAGTAAAAAGTATAAATACCTAGTAGTAGTCTAAGAGTCTCCTACAAAATGCTTAATGTCACTAATTGACTTGTCACGACTAACCCAATTTTAATTGACAATTCATCTCATTGAATCATACTTCACTTTCTTTTATTTATGGCCTTCATTTTCTTCACTTTGCAGTTCGCTTGAGTACTCAATACTAGTACTTGTGTTGTTCATTTTATGATCATAAAACAATCTAGGAGTGTCCAGGGGGTATGTGTACAAGAAACAATGGAAAATATTAAAAATATAACTCTTTAGTATTTTTTAGGTTTTAGTAAATGGCATTTTTTAAGGTCTTTGAAGCATTTTTAGACTTTGAAACTTTGGATAGTTCCTTATGCATATTGTCATTGGCAAATTCATAAGGGACTCAAACAAGAGGTCTTGGCGATCTTTCCAATAGTGAAAATAGTTTATAGTTTCGAGGCATGAGTGAAAAGTTGTGGCTTTTCAGAGTTGGACTAAAATCAAGTATATAGTATTTTAACATTTTTATAGATTTTAGTTTTTATTTTGTAATAAATAATCCAGACGTTCATTTTCAATTCTAAGGGGATTCTAGTGACCCTGAAGATCTCATAAACATTGTATAAACTAATTTTCCAATGGAATAGAATCACTTTTGGCTTGCATATATTGTTGTCAATTTTTTTTTCTTGTAACAGGTTTGTCAATACCATAGGTTATACACCAGGTATTGGACTCCGAAGCCATAATTCAGATCATTTTACCACTATCATTCTGATTCAAAATATCGCCTAGTCCTTGTTAGATAACTAAGAGTGGGGTGAATTAGTTAAATGCAGTTATCCTACAGTCCCACACTCCCAAATGTATAAGTATAAACTTTTTAGCCAAATAACCAACTCGGTAAGATAGCAATAACAAACTATCTGATCATTTACCAAATACCAGTAAAATCAATATTGTGTTAACCGATTAATCCAAATATGAAATGTGTAAAGTAAAACAATAATCCAATCACATCAAATAACACATGACACAAGGATTTAATGTGGAAACCCTACTAAGGGAAAAACCACCTGGGACCGGTAACCCAAAATATTTCACTCTTCTAAAGTGAGCTCGATTAGGAGTCAACCATGTTAAAGGTTACAATGTACACTGTAAGGTGTGACCTGGTTAAAGGATTTATCACTAACCGTTAACTCTTGATTAGCATTCACTATGGGATCAACAAGAAAAGCTTCAACATTCAATGAATGTCATAGTACAAATAAGACTGTTAAGTCCACTCGGTTAAGAGATTTTGTTGTAGCAATGGTTAAATTGATACAGTAATGATTTGATTCAAATACAACTAATATTGCAAATTTTTAGATCTATGCTAAGCTCATAACACCTCCTCTGATCAATAATCACTTCACTCCTTCATCATATTCAGCTCTTTCCACTCGGTTGATAGTTCTTTATCTCTCGGTAATACATGCAGTTCTACTCAGTTACGTTTATAACTAGTTTGATCAGTGGTGCATGAAAAAATTCCTTCCACGTGAATTCTCCTATAGATTCAATAAGCTCCTAGACTCAATAATGAATCTCATGTCTCTTTAAATAGATGTCATAAACCGTTTTCATCTCATCTATTAGATTTTGCCTCTTAATCTCCATCGTTCATTTTTCCACTTAAAGCTTCCTCGACAAATGTTTCAATAACATGTTTCAATCTCTTCCATTCGATCAATCTTGAATTTTGTCATTCGTTTGATCCTTATAATAATTTCTATCTTTTACCTCAGAATCATAAGCAACTTGCCATCTCATAGATTCAGTCGGCTGTTATAAAATTTACTATTTCTCCTTGCTCGATCAATACTAGAATGTGTGATGAATACTAACTTGGTTATTACTGTCACTTGGTATACACAACACTGACTCGGTGGATACTAAAATCTTCAACTACCGACCACATTAACTTGTTTAGTTCTGATCTTCAATGCATAACAAGTTATGTAATATAATCAAGTCAACAATATGATGCCATAGACTCATAAATAAGTTACCCAATGTATACCTTAGTCATATCTTTCACATCTATCTAATCTCATGTAGATAATTCATTCCTTTACCAATTTGCTTCTTCATATGTTGTAACTATCATGATAAGTATAGTCAATATTAGTTGACATCAATGAAAAAAACATTGACTTATTTAATTGCCTTATATAACACTTAGAAACTCGATGATCTCCAATCACTATCTTTCACTTGTCCATTCAGTTCATCAATGTATTCAATCAATTGTAGATTATCAATCTCTCCCTTTGGCATTGATGGAAACACAATATGAAAAATGTCATAGAATACCAAACTTCTATTCTACAACTCTATAGATAAATGTTGTAGCTCAGTAAGCTCTCCCTAGCTTGTACATTTAATATGTTTAATCACTACATTACATCTTATCATTTTAATAGACTCTCCATGCGGATTTGATCTTATTCTTCCTTTCTTTGTGTTCTCTGACTCATTCTCTAACTTTTCTATTCTCTCCCTTTTATGGATAAATATTTCATGACTCACATGACTCATTCTCTCCCTTTGACAACAATGCAAAAAATAAATGCACAGCTCTTCAATAGCCAAAAATATCTGTTGTTCAGTTCAGATCATGTACCTCCATGTACTGATAGGTAGTGTTCTATGTTCCACCTTTCACAACCTTAGGAAACCTAAAATGTGAACAATATGCATCAACATTGTTTGATATTATGATAAAATATAGGTTGATGCAACCTCCTGATCACCTTAGTGACTGACAGACAGGAGATGGACCCCTAGTCTAGTCCTCAAGTACTCAAATGTATCCTTCGGTAAGGGTTTTGTAAATATGTCTGCAAGTTGTTCTCCAGATTTCACAAATTCTAGCTTCACTTTATTTTCTTGTACTTGTTCCCTCAAATAGCATTACTTAATAGATATGTGCTTTGTCTTTGAATGCATCACCGAATTCTTGGAAATGTTTATAGCACTAGTGTTTTCACATATATATAATCATTGGATCAGTGATCTCCTTATTCATTCCTTTCAACAATTGTTTTATCCATGCAATGTTTGAACAATTAGCAGCAGCAGCAACATATTCTGCTTCAACGATAGACTAAGAAATACATGCTTGTTTCTTACTTATCCAAGTAACTAGCCTTTCTCCCAAAAATAATTCTCCACCGGTTGTGCTCTTCCGGTCATCTATATTTCCAGTCCAATATGCGTCGGTGTAAACCTGTAGTTCAAAATTACCTTGTTTCTTATACCATAAACCATAGTTCTCAGTGTTCTTCAAATATCTCAGAATCCTCTTAACAGCAGTCATATGTGATTCCTTAGGATTAGCAGAAAATCATGCTACAATCCCAACAACATGTGCTATATCAGGCCTACTATGTACTACATACATCAGTTTTTCAATCATTGATCTATATACTGTCTAATTTACCTTGGTTGACTCATCCTCTTTTGTCAATTTACATCTTGTGACCATCGGTTTACGCACTGGTTTTGAATCTTCCATTCCAAAAGTCTTCAGTACTTCTTTGATATACTTTGATTGTGTTATGAATATCCCTTAATCTCTCCAAACATTAACATTTCAAATTCTTTTCTCATTTCATCAGCAAATGCTTTTCAAAGATTATCATTTCCTCCAAATATGATATCATCAACAATAATAATCTTGTCATCAGTTCCATCTTTCAAGTATAAATTACTATTGTCACTTGTCATCATAAATCCAATACTAATAAGATAAGCATGCAATATTTCATACCATGCTCTTGGTACTTGCTTCAGTCCATATAGTGCTTTGTGTAATTTTCATACCATGTTTTGCTTGTTCGGATCAACAAAACCTTCAAGTTGTTCTATGTAAACCTCTTCCTCAAGTATTCCATTCAAAAATGCAGATTTAAAATCCATTTGATATACTTTGAATCCCTTATGTACAGCATATGCAAGCAGTATTCTAACTCCTTCAAGTCTAGCCACTAGTGCAAAAGTTTCACCATAATCAATTCCTTCGTGTGCATATCCCTTACAAAAAATTCTTTCTTTGTTTCTAGTGACTTCACCATTCTCATTCAACTTGTTTCTGAATATCCATTTTGTACCAATAACATTTGTATCACTTGGTCTTAGTACTAATGTCCATGTTTTGTTTTTCTCTATCTGTTCAATTTCCTCATAATCAAGTGCATCTCTAACATTTTTAGGTTCAAATTCATAAACTAGACATGTAGTATTTCTCAACTTACTTCATGTCATTATGCCAACTTGCTTGTCTCCAATAATTTGGTTATGTAGATGGTGTCTTCTCACAAATTTAGCTAATACTTGCTCTCTTCTTTGTTCATCAGTCAGTGTAGGTTCAATTTCTTCCTCGGTAGCAATTTCCTGATTCTCAGTTTCAATAGGCTGATGCTCAGTGTATTTATCCTGATTCTTGGTAGCTTCTTCTTGTTTCTCAATAGCTTTATCATGATGCTTAGGTAAAGGGTCAGGAATCTCAATGAATGTATATCTACCGTAGTCATCTAGTTCTTTCCTGATTTCTTCATCATTTTTCTCAGAAAATTCATCAACTCTTACATTAGCACTTTCAATCATTTTGTTAGAAACCTTATTTAGACATTTATAAGCTTTTCTCTTAGTAGAATATCCTAAGAATATTCTTTTATCACCTTTAGATTCAAACTTCTCATTTCTATCATCTTTCAAAATGTACCATCTACTTCCAAAATTTTTGAAATAACCTACCTTCGGTGTGTATACAAACCATAACTCATAAGGTGCCTTGTTTGTATCTTTCTTTAGTTGTACTCAGTTTAATGTGTATACAATAGTGCTAATAGCTTCTCTTCAATACATTTGTGCAACATCTTTCTCAATCATCAGTGTTCTAGCACAATCAACTATGGATCTATTCCTCCTTTCAACAATTCCATTATGTTGTGGTGTTCTTGGTGCAGAAACTTATCTTTCAATTTCATGCTCATTAAAAAAGTTAGTGAATTCATCAGAAATAAACTCACCTCCTCTATTAGATCTTAAGCATTTTAAATCTTTTCCGCTCTCCTTTTCTACTTTAGCTTTATACCATTTAAACATTTTGAAAGCTTCATATTTCTCTTTTAAAAACATGATTGTCATCATCCTAGAGTAGTCATCCAAAAAAAAAAAAAAGTATCTATCTTCGTAATAACTCTGAGTTCTCATAGGACCACATAAGTCAGTGTGAACCAATTCCAAAATACCTTTAGATGAGTAATTCTTGCTCTTAAAACTAGATTTTGACATTTTCCCCATTTGACATTGTATGTACATGACATGGTCAAGTTTAGATAAACTCGATAAACCTATAAATTTTATTTTCTTACTGGTCTTAACCATGTTGTCAAAATTCACATGACATAACCTTTTATGCCACAACCACACATCTTAAGTTCTAGCTATAAAACAAAAAGTTTTAGCATTGTTAAGATAAAATAGATTACCTTTAGATTGTTCACCAGTACCAACCAAGTTCCCTGTTTCATCATAGATTTTCACTTTTCTACTTTCAAATACAACTCAGTGACTTGAATTATTCAACTGTGCTACACTCAACAAGTTATAGTTAAGTCCTTTCACCCAATATGCATTTTCACATCTAATCTTATTATTCAACAAGATAGTTCCCTTTCCTTTTACCAGACAAGGTGTATCATTTCCCATTTTAATAGATCCTCCATTATAATGCTCAAGGTATTCAAATTTATCTTCATCACAAGTCATATGATGTGTACAACCACTATCAATAATCCAAGTATCATTCTTGCTAACTTTAGAAATAAGTGTTGTCTCTACATACCTTTCCTCTTCTTTTGAGTCTTCTTTCAAAGCTACAAATACCACTTCAAATTCTTCATCAGTGTCGGTGTCAGTTTTATCTTCATCATCTTTAACAAGGTAAAAATCCTTCTTGCCTTTGTCTTTATAGTCTCGGTTATTTCTTCTATCATAGTGTCAGTTTCCTCTATGATCTTGGTTATGTCTTCTATCAGACTTCTTATCACCAGACCTTTCATTATCTTTGTCTTTATCATCATCTTTTCGATTAGGAAACCTAGCTACAATGTGACCAATCTCTTTACAGTTAAAACATACCAAAAGTAATTTCCCTTTGTATCTTCCTTTACCTTTTTACAATCTCCAAGCCATAAGTGCTTCAAGTTCATCAAGCTCATCTTCATTAATGTCACTATCACTTTCATTTCTTATCATATTCTTACTGCTAGATTTACCAATATTCAAGGATGACTTAAATGCAAATTCAATAGTTGGAACAATACTATTATCATAATTATTCAACTCAAAAGTAGTCAACTTACTGATTAGATTATCAAGTGTAAGAAGATTACCCAGTGCAGATCTCATTTCATGAATAGCAGAGATTCTAATAGCACAGACCGACAGCAAGGTTCTCAAAATTTTACTTACAACAGTGTCTTCATCAATAATACCTCTTGCTCCTCGGATAGAATTGGCCACCTCCTTGATTTGATTACTGTACTGTGAAATGTTTTTTCCTTCCTTCATTTTCATATCATCAAATCTTCCTCTAAGACTCTCATCTCTAGCTCTCATCACATTCACATCTCCTCCATATACTAGTGTAAGCTTGTCCCGCATTGCTTTGGCTAAAGTGCAAGTCTTAATGTCTTCAAATTCTACATCAGATAGGGTAGCAGCAATCTCTATCATTGTCATGTTGTGTTCATGTCTATCTCTCAACTGATCAACTGTCAAAGGTCCAATAGACAGTTGTATGCAAGCATTGTCCAAGTAGAATATTGCAAATTCTCTAATTCTAGTTATGTGTAACCTCATCCTACTTTTCCATGTTGCAAAATTATCTTTGTTCAGCTTTGGCATCTCTCTCTGATACATCTTGTGATCTTTAGCTTAAGTCCTTAAAATTTTCTTTCCAAGCACACTGCTCCGATACCAATTTTTAGATAACTGAGAGGGGGGGGGGGCGAATCAGTTAAATGTAGTTATCCTACAATCCCACAGTCTCAAATGTATAAGTACAATCTTTTCAACCAAATAACCAACTCGGTAAGATAGCAATAACAAACTTTCTGATCATGTACCGAATACCAGCAAAATCAATACTGTGTTAACCGATTAATCCAAATATGAAATGTGTAAATTAAAACAATAATCAAATCACATCAAATAACACATGACACAAGGATTTAACGTGGAAACCCTGCTAAGGGAAAAACCACCGGGAACCGGTAACCCAAAATATTTCACTCTTCTAAAGTGAGCTCGGTTAGGAGCCAACCTTGTTAAAGGTTACAATGCACACTGTAAGTTGTGACCTGATTAAAGGATTTATCACTAACAGTTAACTCTTGACCAACATTCAATATGGGTTCAACAAGAAAACCTTCAACATTCAATGAATTTCATAGTACAAATAAGACTATTAAGTCCACTCGGTTAAGAGATTTTGTTGTAACAATGGTTAAACTGATACAGTAGTGATCTGATCCAAATACAACTAATATTGTAGATTTTCAGATCTATGCTAAGCTCATAATACCTCCTCTGATCAATAATCACTTCAATCCTTCATTATATTCAGCTCTATCCACTCGGTTGATAGTTCTCTGTCACTCAGTAATGCCTGCAGTTCTGCTCGGTTCTATCTATAACCAGTTTGATCAGTGGTGCATGAAAAACTTCCTTCCACGTGAATTCTCCTACAAATTCAATAAGCTCCCAGACTCAATAATGAATCTCATGTCTCTTTAAATAGACGTCATAAACCGTTTTCATCTCATCCATTATATTTTGCCTCTTAATCTCCATCATTCATTTTGTCGCTTCAAGCTTCCTCGACAGATGTGTCAATAACATGTTTCAATCTCTTCCATTCAATCAATCTTGAATTTTGTCAGTCGTTTGATTCTGATAAAAAGCTCTATCTTTTACCTTGGAATCATAAGCAACTTTCGAGCTCATAGATTCATTCGGTTGTTAAAAACTTTATTGTTTCTCCTTGCTCGGTCAATACCAGAATGTTTCGGTGAATGCTAACTCGATTATTATTGTCACTCGATATACACAACATTGACTCGATGTATACTAAAATCTTCAATTACCGACCACATTAACTTGTTCAGTTATGATCTTAAATGCATAACAAGTTCATGTAATATAATCAAGTCAACAATATGATGCCATAGACTCATCAATAAGTTACCCAATGTATACCTTAGTCATATCTTTCATATCCATCTAATCTCATGTAGATATTTCATTCCTTTACCAATCTGCTTCTTCAAATGTTGTAACTATCATGATAAGTATAGTCAAGATTAGTTGACATCAATGACAAAACATTGACTGGTTTAATTGCCTTACATAATGCTTAGTAACTTGGTGATCTCCAATCACTATCTTTCCCTTATCCATTTAGTTCATCAATGTATTCAATTAGTTGTAGACTATCAATCCTCTCCATCATTAGGATGCATAGAGCATAAGGAAAATAAATAGTTCATTATAGATGTGGAATTCAATAAAAGGAAGAGGGAAGAAAGGAAGAGGCGAGAGAGAAGGGAGGCACACAAAAAATAAAGTTGACAAGACATCTACCTAACACAAGTAAAATAAAAAGTAAGAAAAAATTTAAAAAAATAAAGAACCTAATATATTAAAATATAAAAATAAATACAAATAAATAAACATAACTATATTCATATCTCAATGTATATATGCATATATATATTTATATAAAAAAATACAATTATGTGGGTGTAAAACACACACATAAAAAACAAGAATGTAAGTAATTAGCTGATAGTCTTTACCTACGAGGTTGCTTGCATCCAGATGAGGGTAAAACCTATCTCATGCTTGAAACCTGTCTCACACCTAGTTTTTGTTGTGGAAGTGGGAAATAGTAAAGTAGTAACAAAACATGGTTTTTCTAGGAAGGGCAGTGTTGTGTGAGTCACAACTCCTTGTGTGGTGTGACAAACAAGAAATCTAAAAAATTTGGTGACAAGATGGAAGGCAAAATCGCAAGCAAGTTATGTGGGTGTAAAACACACACATAAAAAACAAGAATGTAAGTAATTAGCTGATAGTCTTTACCTACGAGATTGCTTGCATCCAGATGAGGGTAAAACCTATCTCATGCTTGAAACCTATCTCACACCTGGTTTTTGTTGTGGAAGTGGGAAATAGTAAAGTAGTAACAAAACATGGTTTTTCTAGGAAGGGCAGTGTTGTGTGAGTCACAACTCCTTGTGTGGTGCGACAAACAAGAAATCTAAAAAATTTGGTGACAAGATGGAAGGCAAAATCGCAAGCAAGTTAGCATTTTAAATTTTGTAAAACTCACATCTACAAAGAAAGGTGTGGTAGTACGTTCTATTCCTATTAGACCTCCTCAAATTCCAACTATATTCCTTTGAAATTGGTCTTGGGGGCTCATGATCTTCAACAAGACATTCAAGCACATAATGTGGGTTGTTTTCAGGTTTTCAATTTTTAGACAACTTTGCAATGGTGTAGATCTACCTAATTTTTTTAGCATATAGTCATGGACCACAAAAAAGATTACGATAAAAGAGGATATTGAAGACCATAAACCATTAGGTGACATTTTCTAAGAGGATTATAAAGGGGATGAAGAGATTGAGAGAAAAATGGCTTTGTTTACTCTACAAGAATGGCTGTGGATGAAGGTTTCAAACATTGTTCATGTGGCTTTGGTGGGTGGAAACCATACCGCTACAAGATTTTGCTCACGATAACAAGCATAGAAGGATTTTCTATGTTTGAACAGATCCAAGATTTATTTTGTTTGCTTTATTATTTGCAAAAAGTTTCAATCTTTTGTGTAAATGGTGGAGGGATTAGGTTTGAGAAAGGGGTCTAGCGAGGGGTACAATAAAATCTACAAGGAAATGGGGGCCAAGGAAAATCATAGTGGCTTGAGAAATAGTCATAGGAAACTTAGTCTATTAATTCATATTTTGGTGTTTGCAGTGGTGCAGTCATGTTGTTGAGATTTTTTTATGTGATGGTGGAAGAAGGGGCCTACGATGAGAGGGAGAGCTATTATTTTCAGGATTTGAATCCACTACAATATGGGAAAAATCCCTTGAAAATGTCTGCTTTATCATTTCACAAACACAAAGTTTCTTATACTTTACTTAAGAACAAAGTATCAGCTCATAAATTATCAATGCTTTGCAATGCACGTCTTCTCCAAGTAGCATAAGTACCACAATCTATCCTTTCTTTCTCTAACTCATAGTTAACGTTACTATTTTCCATAAAATTTTACGATAGTGTTAGCTCTTAATTTGTAATCATGGATTATTTTGTTTTCAAAGATCTTTTGACATTTATCCAAGAAAATGGTTACTTTAGGCAAGATATGTAGTTTGAATAGGTATTGTCACAATAGATTTTGTTGACACACTGCATCGATCATCAAATTTTAATTCTTGTAGGAACTAGCTTAGATCCACCATATTTAGAACAACTCTAGGATTATAAGTCACTATCACTTGAATGTGCTAAATCAATTGCACTATTACCTAGGAAACACTTTTATTATTACAAGCCATAGACAAATTTTAGGCATGGATTATATTTACATGTCACTTGGAAGCCATTTGGAGCTTATAGAGTGGGGCTTGAACCTAGGGTATCATCATCGCAACCACTTTATCTTGTCACAATTTCATTCTTTGTTGTAGTACAAGTTTAGGTACACTTAGGACAAGGTTCAAAGTGAACATGAGGTCTAATTGTATTGATAACATGTTTACATGGTTTACACATGCATTCTTATAATTTTGACCCTTTCTTCTTGGTTCTTGCACTACCAACATTCACTAGTTAGCTTATATCATCAAAATCATGTGTGTGGACTCTAATTTTAATTTAAAGGCTCCTCCCTCACACCAACAATGGAGCTTGAAAACAAAATAGAAATTGTTTTAAAAATGATTATTTAATAGACATCCCAGTATCATTTTCATTATTTCTTTATAGCCCATTAATGTGTTAAAAATTCACAAAACATTAATATGGGTGATATTTTTTTGGGGATATCTATCAGATAGCTAATATGATCTAGTAATCTAAAATATCTCAATTACTACCTAAACTTAAAAATAGCAAAATGTTTATCGATTAACTATCATTTGTAGAAGTAATGGAGATATTTTGTGCATTCAAGTTTGACATTTTTAGGCCCGATGCAGATGTCAGATACTTAATGTGTTTTGATAAAAATGTCTGAATTACAATTATGAGCTTTCCCCTAATTTGAAGTAGCTTAATGTCCCCCAATTCTTGTCAAAGTTATAATATTAGTTAACTAGTGAGCCATTCAAGTTTGACAATATAAAATATTGGGTAATTAATTAGAGCATGTTAGTATTTCGTTCATTGTTGTTCATAAAGTGGGACCTTGTTCACACTAGTGGTGAATGTAGGATTGTTTGTCCAATTATTGTGATTTTTTCCATAGAAGGCTTGGCTTTTGTGAGCTCGCACATTTTTTGTCCTGCTAACTAGCAAAGGTGATATTAGAAAAATAAGTTTTCATGTTGGTGTTTTTTTTGTGTGTAAAAATGCAATATTTCCTATATTTTTGACTTTATAATTGCAAGTGTTTATAGTAGTATTGAATGTAAATGCAATCAACTATATTTATTAAAATGAATTGATTCATATGATTGTTTAACTATATGGTATATGCAAATTTTTAAGTTTGTTTATGAATGTTCAATGCAAGTTAACAAATTTATGTTCAATGCTCTATCTTTTTGTACAAGGCTTACAAAATATAATAAAAGATATCTAAAAGTTAAATAAAATTGATGAGAAAACAATGTTTGAATCTAGCAACAACAACAAAATTGATCATTTGGATGTGGGTTATGAACAAACCTAACCCAAACCTCATATTCACACTAATTCTTTTTTAAAGACCTAATAACTAACATGTGCTTGGTTTTTTTATAATTTTTAGAAAGTTTTTGGTTTTGAAAAAACTAAATAGTTTGATTATAAATAAAACAAAGCCACTCCAAGCAAGAACTATCAATTCACTAACATGTTATAATCTAATCTTGTTATAATCAAAATATGGATAATTAGAACACATTGTGCATCTCTTCCTTAGTTTGTTCATTGCCAATGCTCTGTACATTCTTGAGCACTGTCTTTCATATTAAATGCTCTTGATTCTGTGTTTTCAACCTTGCTTTTGAATGTACTAATCATTGTATTGGTGTACTTAATAACAATGGTTTTCTACTTGAAACATCACCAATTCTATTATTTTGTACTTCATAAATCATTGTCTTTATGATCTTTATTATGACTGTCTTTTCATTGCATGTTGATGTATCCTTCGTAGTAATCTCATCAGTCCATCATTGTACTCTAACTGCTTTTTGACATCCATGATCTCTCGTATTTTGAGATTGTTGTCTATAACAATCATGTTTCTCTTTAAAATAATCATATCTTCAACATCTTTCTTTGAACACTTCATTTGATTAATTAGGGCATTTTTTAGGGGTTAGAATCAAGGTCATTTCATTATTACAGATCACCTTCTTTCTATAAATTGGACTTATATTCCAAGTCAATGAAATACTTCCACCCACTTGCTTTCAATTCCAGATAAATTTGGGCCTTCAATGTAGTTGCCCCTACATATTAAACCTATAATTTTTATTTCATCAAAGAAGAGTCTTCCCGAATTTAGTACAATGTCGAATAGATGATAGCTTGTTTACTTACATCAATGAACAAGTCCATCATGTAAAAACATGTGGAATAACTTTTAGATAAACTTACAATTGAACGTAAATTCTATTCTCTTTCTCATAATTTGATAAGTGACTTCTACCACTTGCTAAAAATGTAGGTTGATATGATAATAAAAAACTATTTTATTTTAGAGCATCTGTTTATATTGTGAGGGAGGAGCCTTTAAATAAAAATTAGACACTAACTTAGACATCTATGTAAAATGTTGAAGCATAGGCAAGGCACTTGAACTTTTTGATAGTCTGCCTCAAAGAGTTGTGGTCTCATGAAGTCTAGACTACAATGGTTGTTAGAGATGTGCACAAATGGATTTAGTGAAGAGGCTTTAGAAACTTTCAAGCATTTTTCTAAAGAAAACATTATTTGCAAGTGTAAATCTAGCCTCACAATGTTTGAGACCATCCTTCTAGCCTACCCCAAAATGGGAGCTTTGAAGTAGGGTGTGGATATCCATCAAAGCATAATGGAAGGTTGGTTTTTGTCAGATTTTGTGGTTGCGAGTTCTCTAGTAGACATGTATGCAAAATGTAGAAACATAGAAAAGGCATGTGAAATATTTGACAACATACCTCAAAGACGTGTAGTCTTATGGAATGCAATGATTGCAGGGTACAATTGTAAAATCTTTGAAAAAAATACTCTTCTCATTTCCTTTTCTTGTGTTCCCACAATACTCTTCTCTAAAACATGAAGATGAAGAAATGACTTATCAAATCAAAATAATGAATACTCTTTCATCATGGTGATTCAAACACATCTCAAAACTTGAAATGCCTCAAATGGGGAAAACCGCTTTCATAAATGTTACTACCCCCTTTTTTTAAATTCTTACATGAAATAATTGAACCCTAGGTCATTCAATTTTCTTATGGTCTTTGTCTTTTTTCAAAGTCATTAATTCATCAGTTGCTCCGTAGGGATTAAGTCCAAACCCTACAAATGCATACCCTTACTTGAGGGACTAGTTTATGTTATCGCCCTTACTCTAGTCACCATTTTATGCTTTTTCCTTCACATTTTTTGAAGTGGTGTTGCAAATTCACTATGAGACAACTAGACCTGAGATTTGGCAAGACTATGCACTCTACAGACCACTTAGATGCTCTTGTTTCTGGTATTGGATTTAGAGTTGCAGTTCTTGGTGTAGTTTGTTTAAGAGAACTATGAGATCTAACTCTAAATAAAACTAGACAAGTTTGTGATCTTATAGAATACTGGTGGACCCACAATAATGGGTAACAATTTTTAGGAGGAAGCAATTCCTCCCGAAAACTATGAAAGTGCGAATTTACTCATGTACTTTCGATAGAAATTACTTTCTGTTGAAAGTACTTTATACCAAAATTCTCTGAGTAAGGGAAATTTGCATTGTTTGATGTAAAGTACTTTCGATAGAAAGTATTTTCTATCGAAAGTCCCTGGGTAAGGGAAATTTGTAGAGTCTAATAAAATTCTAAACATTTCATGGCTTCGGGGCTCAATCGTAGGGGTCAAATGGAACAATAAGGAGACATCCTTTTACATTGCAGAAGTACTTAGAATGAGCTTTATAACGATTATAGATTTGACAATTTTTAATTTTATGATGTATATGTTTTTTGATATTAATCGAATGTAGGTTTTTTATCAAATATAAACCTTTGAGTTTGACGTTCAATGAAAAATAGTAGAAAAGAGATTTTTTTTTTTGAAAAATCTATCTTCGAATCTACTTTCTATCAAAAAAAATTTGAAATTACATAAATACACAAGTTATAAGCTATGTAGTCAAGGTATGTCAAAATTACGGTTTAGTCAACTTCAAACGTTAATAAAATATGCAATAATCATGATAATGTCGTCAAACCAATTGCATGCCCTCTGTATAGATGTTACAAAACTAAATTCGAAAGAAGCACATTGATATCTATTTTAGAAAAAAATTTATGCTATATGAAAATAATATAACTCTTTAAAAATGTCATTTTCAGCAACATACCAGTTTTCATGGGAGAAAGAAAAAACCATTCAAATCAATTCAAAAATAAAAATTAAAAATATATTTAGAATCTAGATTGAAAATCCTAAAAGACTCTAATTTACTTCATTTTCCGATTTCAAATGGTTTAATGACAATATGCATTTGAATCTGAAAGTTTTTAAAAAAATGTAGACTTAGTGTCCATTCAAGCAAAAAAGTGCAACCCACTATTGTGGGTTCACCCATTTAAAAAAATCATATGAATGTTACTTTATTACATAAATTTCTAGTGTGTTTCTATTGATCTCGAATTAAGTTTGGGTATGCGATGTTACTTGCACCCCCTCTTTAAATACTTTGATTTACATTTTTTTCATACAACATTATTAGAAAGAAAGAACAAGCTCAACTGCTATTGATCTCAAATTAAGTTTGGGTATGTGATGTTACCTACACCCCCTCTTTAAATACTTCAATTTACATTTTTTGCTTCTCTCATTTAAGCCAATCTTTTGTTTCTTAACATTCTTTTTCTTTTTCTCTTCTACAAGTTCAAAGTAGCTCATCAAACTAAAGAAACAAATAATATTGATTGATATAGATACAACATTTCTTAATGTGTTCCAATTCATTTCAATGCTACAGTTTTTTGGGAGGACCTACAAAAAGTAAAGTCCAGTAATACTTTACATTAAAATCTTCTACATTAATTTCGGTTATATAAAAGACTTCCTTCTACAACGAAACATGCTTGTAGAATGACACTTTAATACACTTTCTTTTATTATGTTAAGCTTACATTATGCTTCCACATCAAAAACCTATCAATGTATCCCTTGCACCTTATTTTGGTGCAAGTGCTTGTGAATAAAACCAATCAAGCCAAAATTAACAATTAAAACCAATAAAAAAAGTAGAACTTCACACCCCCACCCTTCATCGCCCCCCACTCAAAAAAGGAAGAATTAAAAGATAATAGACTACCCTACAAAAGAAAATAACAAATGATGACAAAAACAAAAACAAAAGGACAAAGGAATCAATAAAGCCAACAATAGGATATGAATATAGTTATGTCTATTTGCATTTAGGTATTTATTTTTATATTTTTTCTTTTATGTTTTTATATATTGGGTTCTTTATTTTTGGAGTGCTGATTATTTTTTATTTTATTGGTGTTTTTGAATAAGGTAAAAATAGGTTTTGAATGGGCCCCAAAACCATGTATATTCAATTTTTGGAGGGAATTGTAACCCAAAGCTTGAAGATTGGAAGAGTAAGCTCAGAACTAAATGAAACAACTAGGGAAAAGGATAAACCTTACATCACCCCTCTAGCACATAAAGCCAGTAGAACTACCAACAGCACAAAAACAACACTACAATTGCAGCCAAAAGAAATAGACAGAGAAAGGCATAGGCTACTGAAACCAGTAGAGTAAAGACAATGCTTTACAACAACATCATATATCTAGGGTTTTTAGGCTCCCTAAACTGGAATTAAGGGTTTTTATGGCTCCCATAACCAAAATGGTTTTTAACAACCAACAGAGCTGGTAGAAAAACTAGTCCACCCTAGCAAAACCAAACCAATGAAGAAACAACAGCTTAAACATTTGAGCAAGACAATCTTCAGCTGCACCATAGCATTTAGGGTTTTGAAAGGCTCCCCCAACCTTTAACAAAGAAATGGGAATGAGGACTCCCCAAACCACCAAATCACAATTTGCCAGGAAAAAGAAAAGACCGTCAAGGATCTCTGGAAAAAATAGAGCTCTCCAGCAAAGGCCGAGCACATCAGGGTTTTGAAAGGCTCCCCTAACCTTTAACAATGAGATGGGAATGAGGAAGACTCCCCAAACGACTAAATCACAATTTGCAAGGAAAAATAAAAAATCGTCAAGGATCTTTGGCAAAAATAGAGCTCTCCAGCAAAGGTTGAGCACATTAGGGTTTTGAAAGGCTCCCCCAACCTTTAACAAAGAGATGGGAATGAGGAAGACTCCCCAAACCACCACATCACAACCTGCCAGAAAAAGGATAAGACCATCAAAGATCTCTAGCAGAAACATAACCCTCCAACAAAGGTCAAGCTCTCCAACTGTACTCCAACCCACCTCTTCCATCCAACAACAAGCCACTTCAATAGGCTAAGCCTCCACCTCTAAAGGAACTTCCACCTCTATAGGAAGTGGGAAAGAGGTCTTAGGAGGGAAAGAACCCTTCTCCTCAAAAGAAGCTTCCACCTCAATAGGAAGCAAGATAGAGGATTACAGAAGGGGAGCAACCATCGAATGCCAAAGAGTTCTAGTGAGGAACCCCACCTCAATAGGGATCCCGCTTAGAGCCACTTCAGAAGAACCACCAGCACTCTCCCTCACAAGATATGAGAGCAGTGATATCTAGGTAGAAACCCCCGCATGAGAGTCCCAGGAAAACGCAAGCACAGGAGGATCCCAGTAGAGGAACCACTCTAGCTGTCCACCCACTCTAGCCTCCAAAGGAAGAAAACACTTTCTCCAAACCGAAGTGATAGGGAAGAGAGCCCCCTTCACTCCATCATCATCACAGAGCACCCAAACCCTAACCACAAAAAGCTCGGGAAAAGAAGGGAGAGGGCCCTCGACGTAGCACCAGCCCCCCACCAAAAAAACCCATCTCCCCTCACCATCTTCATCTTCATCGGATTCACCCTCCTGTTCCTACAAGCCAGAGACCCTGGTCCCACCCACTTTGCTCGCATGCACGCCCGCTCCACTCCCGCTCATTTTCCCTTAGTTGACTGGTTCAATTATTTTATTGGTGTTAGGTGGAGGTCTTGTCAAATTTGTTCTTCATGTGCCTCCCTTCTCTCTCCTCCCTTCCTTTCTCCCCTCTTCTTTTTATTGAATTCTAGTTATGCAATAAACCATTTTTTCCCCTTATGCTCTTTGGTATCTTAATGATGGATCATGTAGTGTGATTTGAAACATTGATGATAAATTTCTTTTTACACAATCAAATCTAGAGACTAATATAGCATTCATATGGATTGTGGAAATTTAATAGCTTTGATACCTAAGATACATCAAAGCTTTTAATTTAATTTAATTTTTACTAAATTTATGATATATATGCTAGTTAATATATATATTATATTTATACAATAAAGACAATGTGTTCAATTAATATATGATATTATATTTCTATGAGAGTTCTATTGTATCTTTTTTTAGTCAATCTCGTTGACTTCTATTTTCTTTTTGTTAGGAAGTTTTATATCAAATTCATAAAATCTTTATTTAATAAGAAAGCATGAGAGAAATTTAATAGAAAATCAAGAATTAAAAATATTCATTTTACCAAAAATATCTAATATAATCTTGACCCTCATTTTCTATAATATGATATAAGAACCTCTCTCCCATGTAAGTTAAAAAGCAACAGATAAATTGAATTTCTTTGTCTGGACCCACATTTGTGTAAGTGTCCCCCTAAATTAGAGCATGTTCCTATTAAGAATGTTTAATGAGTGAACGAAATATTGATTTTAATAACACAAGCACAAGAGGAATCATATCCACTCACTCTCTGGTGCAAAACAAATACGATAACGTAATATGCTTGAGGTAGATGCTTACGTAGATTCCCTCTGATCATCAAAAGAGGGTAGGCCATGTAATACAAGCTCAAACTTTCCTTTGAGAAAATTTTGGGCTTTCATCATTCCAAAAATTACAGGCACAAATGTCGACAAATTGCAGGCCTTGCTCTTCAAATAGTTTCAATGTCGACAAAATGTTCGACATTTTCTTAAGCTTTCATGGCCCCGACACCCGCGGACAGTTGGCGAGACCATTGTTTGCTGCTCTTGATCGACAACAAATTCCCACATTCTTCGACCAAGAAAGTTTAGAAAAGGGCGATAGTATCCCTATAGCTCTGTGTGGAGGAGTCACAAGATGTAGGATCGGCATTCCCATTCTCTCCAAAAATTTTGCAGAGTCGAAATGGTGCCTGAGGGAAGTGTCACTTATGGTTCAATCCAGGGTTAAAATCCATCCTGTGTTCTATGGCGTTTCAGCTACGGATCTTCACTGTTCCAATGGAAGTAAATATGCAGAGGACATCAAGAGGCATGAAGGCGAGCCAATCCTTGAATGGAAAAGAGCATTACATACTGTTGCCAAAATGCCTGGTTGGTGTTTCAGTGATTATTCCAGGTAACCCTCCACCTCAGTGTGTTTTTTCTTTTTTTCCCTCTGTAGTAGCCATTTATTAACTATGTAATTAATATAAGTTTACAATTTTTCAGTGGGTACGATTTGATTCAACCTATTGTGGTCGAAATTCAGAAAATGATAGATTTCAAAAGTCCCCTGAATGTTTTGGATGTTCTAGAATGTTTTGGTTTAGACAGATCCATGGAGCACGTCAAGGGATTGCTAAAGGTAGCAGATCATGAGCAAAAGATTGTGAAATTGGGTATACATGGCATGAGTGGGATAGTTAAAACTACCCTAGCCAAAGTTATTTGCAAAGAACTCTTCCGAGGGTTTAAAAAATTTTGCTTTGTTCTGAGTGTTGGAGAAAGATGTACAGAGGCAGAAGGTCTTGTAAATCTATAGACCCAGATGCTCAAATATGTCTCATACTTCAAAGGTGAAGTGGGTTATGTTAATCAGGGAAAGGGTCTGTTACAAGAATGTCTCAGGGGTAAGAGAGTTCTGCTCCTCCTCGATGACATTCAAACTCTTGAACAGCTTGATGCTCTTGGAGGAAATTGCAGTTCCTTTGGGGCAGGCAGCCGTCTCATCATTACATCACAGAATGAACAAATTCTAAAAGTGGCTAAAGTTGATATAGTGTACAAGGTAAGGAGTCTTCACCCACAACATGCCTTGAGGCTCTTTAAGTTCCATGCATTTTCTGATTCATACTGTCCAGATCAAGAACTAGAATCACTGTGCAATGATATTATTGCTGCCTGTGAAGGCCTTCCTCTTGCCCTTCAAACCTTTGGGAAACTTTTATTTGGTAAAAAGGATAAAAATGTATGGAAGGAAGTGGTGGGTAAGTTAATGTCCGAGCCTAGCATGCAAAAGAAACTTAGAATCTCCTATGATGCTCTTGATCGCTATGAAAAGGAAATGTTTCAAGATATTGCTTGTTTTATAACATGGAGGAAGAAAGAAATAGCTATGATGTTTTGGGCCGAGGTTATTTGCAGTCCTCATGTATGTCTTAGAAGTCTCTTGCGAAAGTCCTTGGTAGAATTGGGCCCTGGTAACGAACTGCTGATGCATCCGTACCTAAGAAATTTGGGAAGAAGTATAGCAAATGAAATGAATACCCAGCCCTGTAAACGCACTAGACTATGCAGTGAGGACGATGTGGGCTATCTTCTAGGCTGACCCTGGGTACGGAATTCTATCTAAACCATATTGTATTTTTAAGCATCATGTGTCATTTATTGATTCTAATTGTGTAAGAGTAGTTTTGTATGGGTATTTTCAGATCAAAACAAGGTAAAAAGAAAAAAATGATTGGTTGATGACCTTCTTTTAAACTTGCCTTGGTCTAAACTTATCTTCTATTTTTCTTTTTTTTTTGATCGATAAAAGGCCAAAGCCCTGAAGAGTTTTTTATTAATATAAATAAATATTTTACAGTGTGACCCCACTCGCTATAGGCGCTGGTAGGAAAGAGCGAGGTTGAGAAAACCTCCAGCCTAGCCCGGGACCATAGGTCCTGTCCTTATACAAAATTAACATGGGCATACCCACGACTCGTATCATGATGAGATTTATTAAATACAAAATTTTTGTAGGCATACCCACGGCTCGATATTCATCAAGATATGTGCTTTCATACATGGGCATACCCATATCCCATATATTCTCGATAAATGTTATCTTTAAGAAACATGACCTAATAGTTATGCATTGAATAATGAGTATACATGGGTTGAATCAATAATGTTGGTAAAATGAAATCCCTAACCCTCTTGCTTTGTCGAGAAAGGTTCTTGAGTATCCTAATGATGAGTCCTTCCTAGATATCAGACAACAAGTCTCCTCCTCCAAAAATTAGCCAATATCACAATAACAAAGTGATGCATATTAATTTAAAGAGACTATTAGCCCATATAAGGAAAATGAGTTAAAAATGATAAAGAAATGATTACCTCATCAAGATAACTGAATTAGCAATGGATTGTTTATCCATTCTAATTAACAATCCACTATCTGCCAATGTTAGTAGAGAATAGAATTTAAATAATAGCAATCCTATTTTGCAGAGCTCCATACTTATTCTGAAAGCCAGCTTGCCATAATGGGCTAGAATTAACATTATTACCTTACATTTATATGTGCTACCAAATTAGAACTCAGTGATAATCTGCACCTCAGCTAGAACGAAAAAACATTCAACTAGATTAAATCTAACTCTATTCTAATAAGTAAGGAAATATACAGATCAGAAAACACATAAATCTGTATAAACATATGTATATGTTAAAAGGAAGGATGAATGAATGAATACATGATAAAAGTCTAAACATATATTAGTATATATATTTCAGCAATATATATAGAAATATACGTGTCTGATATAAAGAAATATGGAAAGATAGGGCTAGAAGATAGATATATAAGTTTCTATATTTAAGTTACTATATAGATACATATATATCCAAGCAGAGATGCCTTCAACCCGACTATCAAACCAAACGTGGCCACCAAGTCACACATAGGACCTAAATATTGCAGGTTTAAGAGAAAAAAAGCCTACATTGAGCAAAATGAGTACATATTCGAATTGAGTATACTAAAGAGAGGTTGCTTCATTGAAGGGAGTGGAAGTCTGTCGAAACTCCTAGTGCATGCCAGGAAGAAGGTCACATGTGGAAAGATCACATGTGCCCTGGTTGGTGCGTATTGCAATGATTAGGAAACCGCTTAGGCTAGAAGGAGGCCTACCTCAACATCATCTCCTAGCAAAGATAAAGGAATTGCCAAGAAGTCATTGCCACTAATGCTATCCAATGGCAGGTGGCAAACAAGTATCATTCTTTAATGATTATGAGTGAACATGTATAGGATTGATCGAGCATATTGTCGAAGCTAACATATGCATAAATGATAAGGCTAGGATCAGTTAAGGCAAAAATGTTAAAGGATGGACCTATACCTCTTTTGAGAGCTTATATAGCTACCAGTATGAGATATGCTAATACAAGAGCACTTCTGAAGAAGAACGGCAAGGACAGGGCTACCAACTAGGTGGCAGTAATAAATAAAGACAGTTAAACTCATAATGATATATATATATATATATATATATATATATATATATATATATATATATATATATATATATATATATAGCCAAATGTGTGTTTCAAATGTGAGTATAAAATAGGATATAACTGAGGATATATAAGTCACTCTATGTATATATATAAATATATATAAAGACGTATATCTATATACCCAAATGATATCTCAAAGAATACAAATACCTATACTATACATTAATAGACCTCTCAGACATATATTAATATATTTGAAAGCTAGAATCAGAACTAAAAAAGAAACTAATAAGCAATTATTCCATAATGTGGTTGCCGTTGGCACCTAGATTTGCTAAGGAGTCAGCTTCAGCATTACCCTCTCGGTAAGTGTGCTTGATAATTACCTCGGAAAAGGTTTCTATGATAAGATTGATTTCCTCAATTTTAAAAAAGACAATCCAATTAGGAGTCTTCTTTGTGTGGATAGCATTAACGATAATTTGGGAGTCTCCTTCAATCACAACTTTTGACAAGTTTAGATTTTTACAGATTTTGAGGCCTTCCAGAGCAGCAAGGCATTCCGCCATGTTATTCGTAGTAGGCTTGATGGGGTGGGCATACTTGGAAATTGATTCTCCCTTCCAGTTCCTAATAATCCCACTGATGCCCGCCTCTCCGGGGTTACCCCTGGATGCTCCATCAAAATTCAGTTTTACCCAACCTTCGTCAAGGGGAGCCCAGGAGCAATTAGCTCTGTCAACTTTTGTCTTTGCACCTCCTCTGCCAAAAAGATTTGGAATGATTAAAGAGCCATTTAAGTTTGATCTTGTTATCCCAGGATCTAAATGAATCTTCATAGAAAATGATATTACGGAGTTCGTTGTTGATGTTTTCCGTAATTGAGGCCTTAATTTTGTTAATTATGTTTTTCCAATCTAATTTCTGGTTAGTAAAAATTTTGCGATTACGTTCCTTCCAAATCTCCCATGCTAATATACATGGGGAAATGGTCCAGATATCCTTATAAAGATTATCTTTGTAAAGAGTAGGCCAAGCTTTTAGGAGGCTTAGTAGGTTAGACAAAAGGGCTGTCTTCCAATCTAGACATTGCTGAAGCCAAATCCAACAATTCTGAGTGTAGGGACAGTCAAGCAACAGATGATTCACATCCTCCTCTTGACTTTCACATAAGGGGCACCTTGTAGGACCCTTGAAGCCTATCTTACGAATCCTATCCGATGTTAAAATTCTGTCCTACAGAGCAGCCCACAGGAACATCCCAGCCTTGGGAAGACAGGCTTTGTTCCAGCATAAATTAAGGGGAATGTCTAAATTGTCCATTTTCTCCTCTCGGATAATGGTTTTATAGCCATCTTTAATTGTGTATCCTCCATTATTAGAGCCAGCCCATACAAGGGAGTCAGGCCTATTTTTAATAGTGATATTTCTGTCTTTTAAGATACTAAATAACTTTTGACTTTCTGGATTAAACAGTAATCCTCTTGAGGTTAAATCTGTATCATAATTGTTGTTAAGGCTAATATAATCTTTAAGATAAGTACCGATGGTGGCTTTACACATTTCAATGAAATTTGGTGAGAAGCCTGTTGTGTTAAGCGCCGGGAAACCTACCTAGGAATCTTCCCAAAATAAAGCTTGATTCCCAAGACCTACATCCCAAGTGAGGAATTTGCTAATTATGCCTATAGTGTCTTTGATAAAGTTCCAAATTCGCGAACCCTTGACGTGTGAATGGGCTCTAAAAATATTTATAGGGTCAGCCCCAAGAACATACTTATGCAGTAGAATAGAAGCCCATTTCGAGTTGGATTCCTTGAAGAGTTTCCAAACTAACTTAGCACCTAGGGCTCGGTTTTTCCAAGTAAGGTTTTTAAACCCCAGACCCCCCATAGAAATAGGTTTGCATAAGTTGTCCCATTTGATTAGGGCCAATTTCTTATCCTTGGCAGAGCCTTGCCAATAGAAGTCACGCATCATCTTATCTAGGTCCCGCTTGATGTTAGTCGGAAGGGGAAGGATGGACATATGATAAGAAGGGATAGCTGACAAAATTGATTTAATCATAATGGATCTACTAGGCTTAGTGAGCCATTTACCTTTCCAAGAGCTTTTCTTATCCTGAACCTTCGATAGTACTTGTTTCCAAAGTTTGGAAGAGTGTTGACCCTTATCCAATTCTATACCTAGATATTTACACGGAAAAGTACCCCGTTGATAACCAAGGGTATCACAGATATCCTTTTCCAAATCAGGTGTCGTATTGATAAAGAAGATTTCCAATTTAAGAGGGTTAACTTGTTGGCATGAGGCCTTCATATATGTGTTTAGAACTGCTTTGTAGGCCTTAGCTTCATTACAGTTGGCAGAACTAGGAAGAATGGTATCGTCTGCAAATTGTTGGTGAGTAACGAAAGGGATATTGTCTGCGACTTTTAAACCTGAAATCTTGCCTTCTAACTATTTCTTGGAGATGGTTCTACCCAGTGCTTCTGCCATGATGACATAAAGGAAGGGCGACAGTGGGTCACCTTGCCTGATACCTTGGGAAATCCCAAAAAAACCTTGTGGGGTACCATTGACAAGGACCAAGATCTTGGGGTAGATATACATATAAATACGAGGTTGATCCAATGTTTGGAGAAGCTGAAGGCTTCCAAGCATTTGCACAAAAATCTCCAGTCCACCTTATCATACGCCTTTTGGATATCTATTTTTATAAACATGCTTGGTTCTTTGGAGATTTGTGCAGTGTGTACAAGTTCTTGGGCGATGATAATGCCATCTAGGATCGACCTTTTGGCTACAAAGCCCGTTTGTTCCTTTGAGATTAAAATCGGGAGTAGAGTTTTAAGTCTATTTGCCATACATTTTGATATTATTTTATAGATAGTGTTACATAGTGAGATAGGACGAAAGTGGTCTAAACTTATCTTGATCTGCACCCTATATCATCAATTTTTTGCTTCTACTTTCTATTATTCTGATGATGATAGATCACCAATACGATCTGAAATATTGATGCAAAACTAATTTTATGCAATTGAAATTCAGAATTTAGATATGATAATTCTAGATTGCAGATCACCAATGCGATCTGAAATATTGATGTAAAACTAATTTTACACACTTTAAATTCAGCATTTAGATATGATAATTTCAGATTACAGTTTGGTTTCTTTCACGTTTATTATTCTGATGATAGATCACCAATACGATCTGAAATATTGAAGCAAAACTAATTTTAAACTGAGAATTTAGCTATGATAATTCCAGATTGCAGTTTGGTTTCTTTCATGTTTTTAAATGCTTCATTGGGACTATTTTATATTGGAATCATAGATATTAGCCAGAATAGGCAACTGAGAATATTTGTGTATTCCACTTGAACCAAAGGAAAAGGCCGAGCATGTGCGTTATCTTTCTTACGAGCCCAGGGAGTCGATGACAATGAATGCAGAAATGTTCAAATCACTGTACAACTTGCGGCTGCTCTGGCTTACAAATGTTGCCATAGAAGGACACTTCCCTCAGGAATCTTCCTTGGAGGACTTAAAATGGCTAAGATTGAGAAGATATTCATCAAAACAGCTACCTCAAGGAATGAACTTGCAGAACCTTATTATTCTGGAAGTGACCAATAGCCAGATCACCCATTTATGGGATGAAACAGAAGAAAATCCAACAGTAAGTAGTACATATTCTTTCCTTCAAATTCTGTAATCAAACAGAGTCGAATTTCTCATAAACTTGTGCATGTCATGATATTTGAACAGATGAGGCCTGTGAAACTCAAAGTGCTTATTTTGAGGGGATGCGGGTCCCTGGAGAGTTTTCCTGGTCCACTATGCCATACACCGTTGCAGATATTGGATTTGCACAACTGCCATTCACTGAGCAGCCTGCCTGACACCATTGGAAGCTGGACCAGTTTAGTTTCTCTCGACATGGAAGGATGCTCTGTTTCTTCTTTGCCTCAAGATTTTGGGGGGCTTATAAGTATGCAAGAGCTCAATCTCTCATGCTGTCGAAATCTTTCTAAACTTCCTCCTAGCTTTGGGAATTTGGGTCAGCTAGTAAAACTAGAAATTCGCCACAATTCTAAGCTTACTGAGCTACCTGAAAGCATTGGTGGTCTGAAAACTTTAGCTCTTCTCGACATAGAAGGATGCTCTGTTTCTTCTTTGCCTCAAGATATTGGCAATCTTGCAAATCTGGAGGAGCTGAATCTCTCATGCTGCCAACATCTGTCTGAACTTCCCGCTAGCTTTGGGAACTTGAGTCGGCTGGAAAGATTAGAAATTCACCACAATTCTAAGCTTGCAGAGCTACCCAACAGTTTTGGTGGCCTGAAAACTTTGGTTTATCTGGATGTCAGCTATTGCCGACTATCTGACAGTGGAATACCTGCCGGAATATCCGAATTATCTTCACTGCAAGTCTTGCATCTAGAAGGTAATGGAATCCACCATCTCTCTGGCGGCTTTGAAAATCTAATGCAACTTGAGGAGCTGCATCTGGACGATTGCAGTGAGCTTTCCGCACTGTCGGCGCTCCCGTCATCACTGAAAATGCTAATCGCCCGCAACTGTACGAGTTTGCACACATTCTCCTGCCTTCCTGGATTGCCAAGCCTGCTGACATTAGACCTCACTAATGCCTGCCAACTCGCCGACATCCATGGCCTCCAATCGTTACAGCAGTTGAGCTCACTCAATCTGGTGGGCTGCAACAGTATCTCATGTGAGACCCTGGTAAGCTCCTTGTCTGGTCTCACAGCACTCGAATCCATTTATTTTGGCGGGCCCAACGTTTCATCAGCTCAATTGCAAAGATTATATGACTCCTTCAAGGTAAGATTTCCTTGCAAACTAGAGGTAACAACGGAAATTTTAAGTTTTGATTTGTTTGGTAAATTTTATCCAAGAAATTATTTTAATTTCAGCTGAGTTATTTAAACAAGTCAAAGTTTGAGTGTGTTGCTTAAATCTAGCAGTTATTTTACATTCAGCTTAAAACTTAAAATGTACAGTTGGTTGTCACATGTATGCCTAAAATTAAGAACTAACATGACTTACACATTGGATTTTCTAATTTATTAGGTTTGTTCCTTTAGCAAAAAAATTTCATGGATAACTCAAACCCCACTGTAAATTGGCTATTTGGGGAGGCAGTTGGAAAGAACCGCTATGAAAACAAGTGTATAGATTATTGACGAGAACAAAGAATATTGTGCAGGATATATTGTGTGTCTACTCTCCTTGGACCAAATCCACAAGGATTGTGAGGCAAACCTACCTATTTACAGGTTGAGCTACACAATTCAAAGGGATGAGGATTCACGTCAATGTCCAGTGAAGCATCAAACCTCAAGTATAGTTGGTGGAGATTTTCTAGAAGTGTGTCTTGTCCGAACAAACAACGATTCAGACTTTCCTTGGTTGAAGAGAGGTAATAAACTAAGGGTGAATGCAGTGTCTAATTATGAGAATTGCAAGGCCTCTTATAAATTTTTAATGAATAAAAATTGTCATGCAATTGCAAACTCTGAAGAAGATAAGCTACCCAAAACTATAACTTTTGTTATGTAAAACAACATGGCATTGATAGGACTCCATTGAAAAATTGTACAGGTGAAATATTATATTCCTTGCCATACAAATGTTTTTTTCCCTTTTACCCTCCCCCAAGGTTAAAGTGATTGTATATTTTTGAACTTTTTTTTGTAATTACAAAGTATAAATGAGCTCATGTTTTTCTTGGATTTGATCTCATAAATGATTGGATATTGAAACCTTTTAAAAGGTAAGATATTGTCCAAACAAAGTAGATTGTTGTGTTATTAACTCTTTTAAAGTAAATATTGAGATCACCATTGTAAAATTTGTCAATTGGAAGGACATTGATCTCAATGTAATCTTAGTAAAGATGTATTGCTTCACATGATATATCAAGATAGTTTTTTACTCAAATGTTCAAATTTTGAAAGGAAAACCATGTTACTTTGAAGGACCAATGGTTGAGATGAGATTTCCATTAAATATTGAGCTAAAGAAAATGATATATCACAAGTACAAAGTGCTTCACAATACTTGGACCCTACTAAGTTATCAAATAATGTTACAAGTTTGCAAAAACATACAATCACTACAATCTTTATTTTATGCTTGTTGTGTTGAATAGATGTCTCAAAATTGAGTTTAAGTTAAACTGTAATTTTTATTTTCAAAAACTCAATTTGTCAATATAATTTGGCTTCTAGCCAATCAACATGAACTTAATCTATATCAAAAATTAAGTTTTCAAAAACTCAATTTGTCATTATAATGGCTTCTAGCCAACATGAACTTAATCTATATCAAAAAATTGCTACATAGCATTATAACTATTAAAACTTTGATTGTATAAAATCTGCAAGAATGATTTTTGAATTTTAAATAGATCATGTGGTGATTAATACTCCTCACTAGTGTTATTCCACTTAGCATATCATCTAACATTATATCATTGGTTGGTAGAATTTTTCTTTTGTGAACGCCATTATATATTTTGAGGATCTTTACAAAACATATTTTTTAGTTCTTCAAACTTTCTAGAAACTTAATGTCATGTAACTTAAACAAATCCAAACACTGTTCTATAAGTTTACCTTATATTTGGATGATAAATTCTTAAATTCTTTGATATTATTTCACTTATTTGATTTCTCTTATCTTTTAATGGAGTTAGAGTATGTTTTTCACCTCCCTACATTAAAGTGTATATATTCTCTATAACATTATGATTTCTTTCTATCATACTACCATTATCTCCTTAATAATAACTAACAAATATTTGTAGGAAAAAAAATGTCACGTAAAACTTTGGTATATTGTGATCATATCTTAAAATTGATCAATAATTGTTCACTTATCGACATCTTGTGTTCCTTATCTAACCATGAGATCACTTATAGGCTTAGACACTTTATTGTTTTAGCTTCAACTTACCTATCATTTCACTTGAACAAGATTATTGGTATTTTATTATTAATTTGCAATATTTTTCATTTAGCTCTACAAATTATTTTAAGCTCCTACTTTACATAAGGTCTTTAATATACCATCCTCATTATTATCTATTTCAACAATACTATTTTTGTTAATAATGATTCATCTCTTACTGATTTTTTGAAAAAAAAAATAGCTCATCTCTTTTTGTTTTGACTCAACTTAGACATTCAATACATTCTTATTCCTTTGACACTCAAGCACTTTGTACTTTAGCTCCATGTATGAAATAAGTTCCACACAATGATTTTTTCACCCCTTCTTCCAAATTTCTCCATTCCTTTTAAGAAATAGTTAGACATATGTCACTACAAAACTACAATGACTTTCCTTTGCTTATCCATTTTCATTTCCTTGTCCTCTACCACCACCATGCATTCATATTATCTAGAATTTGCTATCTCTTTCTCTTTGCTCATAGTGTCTAATATGAAATATAATTTTTCAAATGGTTTGCGGTAGAAGGAGGCTACAATAGATTATCATATATTTAAAATTGACTTCCACTTTTAGATGTATAAAAAATTCCTAGGTACAACAAATTTTGAGAACAATTGCATCAAAATCTAGCATTTTTATTCTTAGGTTTCTTAAGAGTCTTTTACAAATAAAGTCCTATCTCAAAAGGAATAGGACCCTCTGGAAACAAAATAATGCCTACACTATCATTCAAAAACCTACCCAAATGTGTTCATGCCCTTGATTTAGTTTCATGAGTTGCTAATTAAAAATGACTTTTCTAGCCCTTACACTAAGTAATGAATAAAACCAATCAAGCCAAAATTAACAATCAAAACCAAAGAAAAGGTGGAACTCCTTGCCCCCCTTGCCCTTCCCCCCATCCCCAACAAAAAAGAAGGAAGAATTAAAAACTAATAGACTAACCTACAAAAGAAAACAACAAATGATGGCAAAAACAAAAACAAAAGAACAAAGGAAATAAAAAAGCTAACAATAGGATATGAATACAGGCCTAGTTATGTTTATTTGCATTTAGATATTTATTTTTATATTTTTAATTTTTATTTTTATATATTGGGTTCTTTATTTTTGGAGTTGCTTATTTTTTATTTTATTTGTGTTAGGTGGAGGTCTTGCCAACTTTGTTCTTCATGTACCTCTCTTCTCTCTCCTCCCTTCCTTTCTCCCCTCTTCTTTTTATTGAATTCTTGTTCTACAATAAACCACTTTTTCTCCTTATGCTCTTTGACATCTTGATGATATATCACGTAGTGCGATACAAAACATTGATGATAATTTTTTTTACACAATTAAATTCAAAAACTAATATTGCATTTGTATGGATTGTGGAAATCTAATAGCTCTGGTACCTGAAAACTTTTTTTTTTACTAAATTTATTTATGATACAATAGAACTCTCAAAACAATATAATATCATATATTAATTGAACGTATTGACTTTATTGTCTTTAATATATATACAATAAAGATAATACATTCAATTAATATATAATACTATATTACTATAAGAGTTCTATTGTATTATTTTTGAAGTCAAACTTGTTGAATTTTATTTTCTTTAGTTACAAAGTTTATATCAAACTCATAAAATCTTTATTTATGTAAGTTAAAAAGCAAAAGATAAATTGATTTTCTTTGTGTGGACCCACACTTGTCTAGTTCCTATTCAGAATGTTTAATGAGTGAATAAAAGATTGATTTTAATAACACAGTGCCGGATAGACAAGCTAATAAAAGATTGATTTTAATAACACAGTGCCGAATAGACAAGCAAATAAAAGATTGATTTTAATAACACAGTGCCGAATAGACAAGCAAATAAAAGATTGATTTTAATAACACTGTGCCGAATAGACAAGCACAAGAGAATCATATCCACTCACTCTCTGGTACAAAACAAACACGGTAAGTAATGTGCTACCGTAGATTCCGATCATCAAAAGAGGGTACGCCATGTAATACAGGCTCAAACTTTCCTTTGAGAAAATTTTGGGCTTTCATCATTTCAAAAATTACAGGCACAAATGTCGACAAATTGCAGGCCTTGCTCTTCAGATAGTTTCAATGTCGACAAAATGCTCGACGTTTTCTTAAGCTTTCGCGGCCCCGACACCCGCGAAGAGTTGGTGAGACCATTGTTTGCTGCTCTTGATCGACAACAAATTCCCACATTCTTCGACCAAGAAAGTTTAGAAAAGGGCGACAGTATCCCTACAGCTTTGTGTGGAGGAGTCACAGGATGTAGGATCGGCATTCCCATTTTCTCCAAAAATTTTGCAGGGTCGAAATGGTGCCTTAGGGAAGTGTCGCTTATGGTTCAATCCGGGGTTGAAATCCGTCCTGTGTTCTATGGCGTTTCAGCTACGGATCTTCACTGTTCCGATGGAAGTAAATATGCAGAGGACATCAAGAGGCATGAAGGCGAGCCAATCCTTGAATGGAAAAGAGTGTTACTTACTGTTTCCAAAATGCCTGGTTGGTGTTTCAGTGATTATTCCAGGTAACCCTCCACCTCAGTGTGTTTTCGCTTTTTTTCCCTCTGTAGTAGCCATTTATTAACTATGTAATTAATATAAGTTTACAATTTTTCAGTGGGTGTGATTTGATTCAAGCAGTTGTGGTCGAAATTCAGAAAATGTTAGATTCCAAAAGTCCCCTGAATGTTTTGGATGTTCCAGAATGTTTTGGTTTGGACAGATCCGTGGAGCATGTCAAGGGATTGCTAAAGGCAGCTGATCATCAGCAGAAGATTGTGAAATTGGGTGTACATGGCATGAGTGGGATAGGTAAAACTACCCTGGCCAAAGTTATTTGCAAAGAACTCTTCCGAGGGTTTGAAAAATTTTGCTCTGCTCTGAGTGTGGGAGAAAGATGTAAAGAGGCGGATGGGCTTGTAAATCTGCAGACCCAGATGCTCAAAGATGTCTCACATTTCAGAGGTGAAGTGGGTTATGTTGATCAGGGAAAGGGTCTGTTACAAGAATGTCTCAGGGGTAAGAGAGTTCTGCTCCTCCTCGATGACATTCAAACTCCTGAACAGCTTGATGCTCTTGGAGGAAATTGCAGTCACTTTGGGGCAGGCAGCCGGGTCATCATTACATCGCAGAATGAACAAATTCTGAAAGTGGCTAAAGTTAATATAGTGTACAAGGTAAGGAGTCTTCACCCCCAACATGCCTTGAGGCTGTTTAAGTTCCATGCGTTTTCCGATTCATACTGTCCAGATCAAGAACTGGAATCACTGTCCAATGATATTGTTGCTGCCTGTGAAGGCCTTCCTCTCTACCTTCAAATGTTTGGGAAACTCCTGGTTGGTACAGAGGATAGAGATGTATGGAAGGAAATGGTAGCAAAGCTCAGGAGCGAGAAAAATATGCAAAAGAAGCTTAAAGTCCCCTACGATGCTCTTGATCCCATTGAAAAGGAAATGTTTCAAGATATTGCTTGTTTTATGACATGGAGTAAGAAAGAAATAGCTATGATGTTTTGGGCAGAGGTTATTCGCAGCCCTAATGTATGTCTTAGAAGTCTCTTGCGAAAGTCCTTGGTAGAATTGGGCCCTGGTAACGAATTGCTGATGCATCCGTGCCTAAGAGATTTGGGAAGAAGTATAGCAGATGAAATGAATACCCAGCCCCGTAAACGCACTAGACTATTCAATGAGGACGATGTGGGCTTTCTTCTAGGCCGACCCTGGGTATGGAATTCTATCTGAACCATATTGTGTTTTTAAGCATCATATGTCATTCATTTATTTATTTTTATTAGTAATGGACCGAACCCGATATCAACATGGGTTCGAGTAGATGTGAACCTAAGAGCTCCCAGAATTTAGATATGATAATTCCAGATTGCAGTTTGGTTTCTTTCATGGTTTTAAATGCTTCATTGGGACTATTTTATATTGGAAGCATAGATATTAGCCAGAATAGGCAACTGAGAATATTTGTGTATTCCACTTGAACCAAAGGAAAAGGCCAAGCATGTGCGTTATCTTTCTTACGAGCCCAGGGAGCCGATGACATTGAATGCAGAAATGTTCAAGTCACTGTACAACTTGCGGCTGCTTTGGCTTACAGATGTTGCCATAGAAGGACACTTTCCCGAGGAATCTTCCTTGGAGGACTTAAAATGGCTAAGATTGAGAAGATATTCATCAAAACGGCTCCCTCAAGGAATGAGCTTGCAGAACCTTGTTATTCTGGAAGTGACCAATAGCCAAATCACTCATCTGTGGGATGAAACAGAAGAAACTCCAACTGTAAGTATACATATTTTTGCCTTCAAATTCTGTAATCAAACAGAGTCGAATTTCTCATAAACTTGTGCATGTCATGATATTTGGACAGATGAGGCCTGTGAAGCTCAAAGTGCTTATTTTGAGGGGATGCGGGTCCCTGGAGAATCTTCCTGGTCCACTATGCCATACACCGTTGCAGATATTGGATTTGCACAACTGCCATTCACTGAGCAGCCTGCCTGACACCATTGGAAGCTGGACCAGTTTAGTTTCTCTCGACATGGAAGGATGCTCTGTTTCTTCTTTGCCTCAAGATTTTGGGGGGCTTATAAGTCTGCAAGAGCTCAATCTCTCATGCTGTCGAAATCTTTCTAAACTTCCCCCTAGCTTTGGGAATTTGGGTCAGCTGGTAAAACTAGAAATTCGCCACAATTCTAAGCTTACTGAGCTACCTGAAAGCATTGGTGGTCTGAAAACTTTAGCTTTTCTCGACATAGAAGGATGCTCTGTTTCTTCTTTGCCTCGAGATTTTGGCAATCTTGCAAATCTGGAGGAGCTGAATCTCTCGTGCTGCCAACATCTGTCTGAACTTCCCACTAGCTTTGGGAACTTGAGTCGGCTGGAAAGACTAGAAATTCACCACAATTCTAAGCTTGCAGAGCTACCCAACAGTTTTGGTGGCCTGAAAGCTTTGGTTTATCTGGATGTCAGCTATTGCCGACTATCTGACAGTGGAATACCTGCCGGGATATCTGAATTGTCTTCACTGAAAGTCTTGCATCTAGAAGGTAATGGAATCCACCATCTCCCTGGCGGCTTTGAAAATCTAATGCAACTTGAGGAGCTGCATCTGGACGAGTGCAGTGAGCTGTCCGTACTGTCGGGGCTCCCGTTATCACTGAAAATGCTTTTTGCTCGGAACTGTATCAGATTGCAGACATTTTCCTGCCTCCCGGGATTGCCAAGCCTGCTGACGTTAGATCTTAGTAATTCCTGCCACCTCACCCACTTTCATGGTCTGCAATCGTTACAGCAATTACTCTCACTCAATCTGGTGGGGTGCAACAGTATCTCTTGTGAAACCCTCGTAAGCTCCTTGTCTGATCTCACAGCCCTGGAGTCCATTTATTTTGGCGGGCCCGGCGTCTCATCAGCTCAATTGAATATATTATATGATTCCTTCAAGGTAAGATGATCTCCTTTTAAATTGTTTATTTATTTTAATAGGTAAGTTTTATTGGAGGTCATATGAGTCATTTAACATGTTAAAACTTAGAGCATGTCATTAAATAGCACTTTCCAAACTTTTAATTTATTTAGATAGTTCAATTGATAAGTCGGGTCTATTAGAAAAGCTAGTATATTTTCAGACTTTGACTAGTTAAGGTAGTTCGATAGGTAAGTTTTATTAAATTCAGATGATCCATCCAAACAAGTCAAAGCTTAGAGTGTACCATCTACAATCATCAAACGTATCTAAAATTTTCAAACTAACACAACTTACAACTTTTGTTTTGTTAGGTTTGCTCTTTCAACAAAAAATGTTTGATGGATAATCCAGATCCCGCTGCAAATTGGTTGCATGGGGAGGCAATTGGAAATTATGGCTATGAAGACAATTGTATAGATTACTGCATAGATGACAATAAAGAATACTGTGCAGGATATATTGCTTGCTTACTCTCCTTGGGCCAATTTCATCAAGATTGTGAGGCAAACCAACCTATTTATAGGTTGACCTACACGATTCATAGGGATGAGAGTTTGCGTCAATGTCCAATAAAGCATCAAAGCTCAACTATAGGTGGAGGAGATTTTTTGGAGGTGCGTCTTGTGCGAGCAGACAACAATTCAAACTTTCCTTTGTTGAAGCGGGGCAATAAACTAACGGTGAATGCAATGTCTGATTATGAAAATTGGAAGGCTTCTTACAGGTTTTTAATGTATGAAACATGTTGTGCAGCCGTGAACTCAGAAGAAGATGAGCTTCCCAAAATGATCACTTTTGTTATGTAAACAACATGACATTAATAGGACTATATTAGATTAGGTACAGATAAATATTATTTTGAACATTGTTATAGAAATGATCATTCCCTACTTGGGGCCAAGATTGAAACCACTGTATATTTTCAATTTTTTTAATGTATATACCAAGAATAAATTATCTCATGTGTTTTTTGGGAATTGATCTCATAAATGATTGGTATGTCAACCTTTTGAAAAAAACTAGATGATTCTGTTATTGACTTTTATGAAAGTAGATATTGAGATCACTGTCAAACCTTCTTAAAACTTTATTTTTCTTCTTCAAACCTTCAAACCTTACACTAAATTTAAATGAGGTATTTGGAAGAAAAACACCTTTATTTCCTACATAATATAATGGTTGGAGTTGAAATAAACCATGGCATGTTATTGTAGAGAAAATGATATCTAATTATAGGAAAAAATAAAACATTCCTAGGTTTATGGATTTTAAGAATCATTTTGTCAAAGTTCGACACTTTTTTTTTTACAAAATCAAGACAGGTTATTGTAAATGGAACAACATCTCCCCATACGATTAGTGCACCAAGATGGTGAACAAAAACGTGGCCACTCACAAAAAAAAAAAGAGCTAGACATGTATACGCTTTTAAAAATTCAAAAAGCATGTACATGTTATGTCTTGAAAAATATAACCCTCAAATGGATTAGAACCCTTTAAAAAAGAAACGTTGACTCAACCATCATTCACCCACCTATCTTGACGCTTTTATTCCTTTGATTTAGTCCCATGAGATGCATAACAAAAAATGTCTCTTGGCATTTTTAAACTAAAAATAAATGAGGGATTTTACAAGAATGCATTCATTGTCAGCATGATCAAACATTCTTTATTTGAGAGAAACTAAGTTTATTTTATTCAATTTCACATCCACGTGTACACACAAATATAATATTGGTGTCATGGATTTCAAGAAAAAATATGTCACTTTTTTTCTGTAAGTTATCTTAAGAGACTAACTAGAAATGAAATGAGGCCTCTAATAGAAATTTTCTACCCACCATAACATGCTGGAATCCTTGATTTGGTACCAAAAGATGTGAACAAAAAATATGACCTTTGGCACCCTTGCATTTAATGCAAATGAGTCATTTTAAAAGAAATATTTGATGTCATCATGATTAAATGCTTTGGAATCGAGGGAGATTAATATATGTTATTATAGATGGGCCACTCAATATCCACCCATAGGTAAAACAAAACATTCATAGGTGTCGTGGATTCTAAGAACTTCTATGTCAAAGTTTGACACATTTTTTCTCTTAGATCTCTTAAGACTTTATCACACTGTTGTATCCTAGAAGGATCAAAATATTTTGGAAGAAACAAGGCCTCCACTACTATCCACCAAATTAATCTATTATTTTGGAACTATTAGTTTTTTCTCACATTGTGTAAAAATATAAGATACAAAATTAGTTTTTTATCCATTTCAAATGAGGTCTTGACTCATATTTGATGTAATATGGTGACCAATTGTATAGGAGATCAAGTATTCATAAGTGAACTCATAATCAATTGACCAATAAGTATAAGATGGATTGTTCACCTATATGTGTGTGATAATAAAAATCTTAATAGTCTGCATGATCCTCAAAATGGATCTAAACACGAGCATTAGAAAATAATTCATTTTCATCGAATTGAGCAATCATACAAAGTTTATATGAGAAATACTTTACAAAGGAATATTAGGATCTTGAATAATTTGTGGTATAAATTAATAATTGTAGATGTACAATAGTAAATTTTAGCCTATTTTTCGACATGAATTAGTCAATTTTTCGATGCACATTGGTCGACCAAACAACCATTATTGTTGTCGAACTTTCTTCGTCGCTTTTTCAACACCTTAAATCGTTGTCGAATATTTGATGCTTATAGTTGTCGAATATCCAACTAATCTGATGTTGATATAATCACTTCAATCGTGAAGAATGTGTGACATATATTTCTTCATTTTCAACCACATATGGTCGAAATATTGATCGATGAATACATCGACAGTATAGCCTTGGCGTCAAAAGTTAAGGTCGTTTGGTCGAAATATCGACAGTTTTTTATGTCGAGAGTATGGCATTATCGTCAAACTGTACAGTCTTTGTTGGTCGAAAAATTGACAACATATTTTGTTTTTCTAAAAAAATAATAATATATATTATGAATCTATTAATATATTATTAATGATATGAGCATGATATTATTACCAATATGAATCAATAGGATGACATGAAAGGGGTCACATGGATGGCCTATGAAGGATGAAGGATGAGGGGTCAATCTATTAAGGATGAAGGACAAAGGATGGTGGGGAGTTTAATTAAATAAGTTTTAAAATTTAAATATGTGAATAGGAACGGTCAAGTGTACTTGGAGGGAAATTACAAAAACAAGGATTAGTTACATAGTTAGAGGATCCAACCACTTTGGATCAGTTAGGGGAGTTAGTTTGAGTCTGTATAAGCCTTGAGAGGCATGAGAGCAACAAGAGAGTATTGTTCAGATTTACATTTGTATGGACTGTGTGGTCAACTATTCAAACTATCATGCCATACGTAGTTCCAAACGACAACATGCAATCACTAGCTCTCTTGTACTAATCATCAAAAGATGATCAATCTAATCAGGACCATACTATTATGAAGAAACAATCTTTGTAGCTTAATGCTTGTAAATAAGACCACTGAAAGATTCAATTTTGAATAACATAAATAACACCACATACAATATATTGTTATAAAATACTTACATCTATTTCTATCGATGTGTAGGATGGTCAAAGGTTTGTACTCGAATCACTGCCCTATGCTCATAACCCTTCTTAAGATGCTCATCCCAGGCCTGGATATCCAAAACCCATTGTTCATATTGTTGCTAACAAAGAAAATGATTGGTGATTTTATTCCTCTCACTCACCATGTATTTTTCATCTCTTGGAAAATGGTTGATGATGATTGATGAAGAAGATTTGAAAATGATGATTGATCCAATTCAGATTGGTGCAACATTTTCAAATATTCTTCATAATCATCATCAACATGGCCAATTTTGCAAAATTAATTCTGCATACATTGAATTTGGGCTCAAATAATGAGCAAGCCCACCAAAAATAAAATTCCACATGTCGATGACGAAATAAATCAAGATGAATTACTTTCGAATGACTTCTCTCTATAAATATTTGGGATTCAAATGAGATATCAAACTGTTGAATAAATAATATCATGGAAATTCAAATGAGATATCAACTGATGAATAAAATCAACTGCATGCCAGCCAGTAAAAAATTATTATGGGAATGAAAGATCCATTTTTACATTAAAGTCCATGTAAGAAGAACGCATCACAAGCCATTGTGCATCCATCACTTCAAATGCAACATAGTAAAGCAAATCAAATGTCTAATCATCTCCTACAAATACAAATTAATCAATCAAATGTTAATCTTAAATTGCAGAATTTGTCAAGTTTCCAATCACCTACAAGAACACTTCATTACTAGAACATCTCAACTTAAACCTAGGGCATTTTCCATGTACACCAAATACAACTACTCTAATATTCTGTTATATTGTGGAAGTTGTGCCAGTAAAGTTATTTACATAAGTACAATATTATTACTATAAATAAATGCTAAACAGGGTAAACGTTGGGAGTTGGGGGCCAATTCCGCGGAAGTTGGAAAATCCTCAAATGAAACGGGCGCCTGATTTTTAAAAATCGGGCGCCTGTTTTCAAAATCAGGCGCCTGTTTATGATCGGGCACCCAAAGCAAAACAGGCGCCCGATTTGTTCAAAACGGGTGGCGCCTGTTTTGAAAATGTATATATTTTTCTTTTTAAATGAAAAACTTGTCATTTTCATCAGCGTGAAAATGGGTTCCTATTTTGGAGAGCTCGGGTGCCCGATTTAGTTGCCCTTTCCGACCCCATTTGCCATTTTTTTGTCTCTCAGGTATGTACTATTCTATTTTATTTTATTTTTATAATTTTTGTCATTAAAAAATATAGTTTTAGTTGTTTTTAATTTAAAAATGTATAGTTTAATATTATTTTCAGCATTATTGCATTTAAATTTAATTATATTTTATCGTTCTTGCTTGTAATTTTTTTTATTTCAATTTAATTTCTAAATTACCGTACTAGTGTAGAAAATTGATAAAATTTCTAGGTATATGTACATTTCATACATTAGAAAACCCTACATAGAAAAACAAAACCCTAGGTAACAAAACAAAAACGTAAACCTACATACAAAACGTAAACCCTAGGTAACAAAACAAAAACGTAAACCCTAGCCTGATCCTGATGCTGCCAATGCTGCCCATGGTGCATATGCTGATGATGTTGGTGGCGCGCATGGTGGATACGCCGATGATGATGTTGATGGCGCACATGGTGGATACATCGATGATGATGATGGCACACATGGTGATGCCGGATATGATATCTCATCATATGTTGATTTGCTCAATGCAAATGATGAGCATCCCACACAGGTAAATTTAATTATAATTTAAATATATAGTGCAATAAATTAAATTTCTTATTTATATACAATTATGAGCCATAATACATGTGGATTTTTTTGTGAACAGAGGAGGGTTGACCCTCCAATATTCATTAGTCGTCATCATATGACATCGACACCTCGACATCTTGGTGCTCCATTCATGGTATGCACTTTGATCTTGATACATTTAAACTTTAAACAAAATAAACTTTAATTGATAATGTGTTTGATGTATTTTTCTGATTTTGTAGGGTTTGTCATGTACCACTCAGTTTGACAATCCTTCATCCTCTACCCCACCAGTCACTGAGAATCAACCACATATACCTGACTCATCGGTGACATTAGCTACGTGTCACACAGAGGTAATGTGTACACATGTTTTTATTTCATATTTATATATAATCAAGTTATATATATACTTTATAATTTATGTATATACATGTACTATAAGTTTATTTAATTCATGCTTTAAATATATATATTGTTCAGGTCGATACCACCATGACTCTTGGCATGGCTACAGGATTAAGCCAAATGCATCCATCAACACTATCCTTTGAGGTGATAATTAATTTATGTAAATTTTCAATGTCCTATGTGTATCTAGATATTTTTTAATGTCCTATGTGTATCTAGATCTTAGATGATTAATTTAAGTAATTTTTAATTTGTACTTTAAATGTTTTTACAAAATTTGGCTTCATCCACTTTTCATGTAGTTGAGGATGAGGGTACTCGAGACCACACAGAGCAGGATGGGGGTACTCGGGACTAGATAGAGCAAGATGAGGGTAGTCGGGACTAGACAGAGCATGTTGATGCATCACAGTCCTCTCCACGTGGAGTGAAGAGGACTGTAGATTAGCTAGATGAGTAGAGACTTTAGATTATGATGGTCCTATTTATACAGGACTTATTTTATGCTGACTATTTGGACTTGTTTAGACTTGTTTAGACTATTTGGGCTTGTTTAGACTTGTTCATATTATGTTTACTTCTTGTTAGATTAGGACTTGCATTATATACTAGTCTACTTGTTATCATATATTCTACTTGGAATTATTTTTAGAGTACGACTTTGTTTTGTGATATTTATGATGGACATTTCGGAACTTGTTATGTTATTTATCTTAATCATGAGTTGTTATATAATTTATCAATTTATCTTAATCAAGACTTAAGTAATTTATCAATTTAAATCCTTGAAAAAACTTCTATCTAACAATGAGTTGATATGATGGACATTATGATACATGTAAATTATTTCAAGACAATGTTATTTTATTTATCTTAATCATGAGTTGTTATGTAATTTATCAATTTATCTTAATCAGGACTTGTTATGTTATTTATCTTTATCATGAGTTGTTATATAATTTATCAATTTATCTTAATCAAGACTTGTTAAGTAATTTATCAATTTAAATCCTTGAAAAAACATCTATCTAACAATGAGTTGATATGATGGACATTATGATACATGTAAATTATTTCAAGACAATGTTATGTTATTTATCTTAATCATGAGTTGTTATGTAATTTATCAATTTATCTTAATCAGGACTTGTTATGTAATTTATCAATTTATCCTTTAAAAAATAGCTAGATCTAACAATGAGTTGATATTCAATGGACATTATGAACAATACATGTAAATTATTTCAGGACTTGTAATATGTTATTTATCTTAATCATGAGTTGTTATGTGTAATTGATCTAAGTACAATATCTAGATACGTGTTACAAGTAATATGAACACTTTGATTAACTATAAAAAAAATCATCTAGATCTAACAATGACATCTATTAATACATGTAATTGACAAGAACAATATGGATGTTACAAACTTAATAACTAAATTAAGTAATGAGATCAATTAAGTGAACATAATCTAGAACCAATGTGCATAGTTCAATATCTACAACAAAATTAGGTGAATACAAAGTTATGAATTTACAACAAGAGTGCATTGTACTACATAAATAGTTCATGTAGATATGTTCTTCTGGGTCCATCCTGCATCACAAAAATAAACATGTTGAAATTATGTTAGAATTTATAAAAATTCATTTAAAGTTAAATTTAATTTTAATTTCAAATCTATATCTCTAAATTATAAATTATGTCACTTGAAAGAAGACATATAGAAAACATATATATACAAATATGACAATTGAACAAAAACTTACATCACATAAAATTGATTCAACCTAATGTACCATCAACATCCTCTATTTTCTGCAATGCAGATCTATGTTCTTGACAATCTGCATCATAAAAATAAACATATTAAAATATTAGAATGTTTGTACTCAAGTTCATTTATTAAAGTTAATTTTAATTTGAAAGTTAATAAGACAATTGAATAAAAACTTACATGTATAAATTTCATTCAACCTAATGTACCATCAACATCCTCTCTTTTCTGCAATGAGTCTATGATTGCCTCATGCTCTTCCATTGAAAGTGTCCATAAAATCTTATTAGCTGGTCTCCCTTTGTATCTTTCCAATTTGATATTTGTTGCCACTACCAAATGGGAATAGTGTATAATCTTCTTTTCTGATTGGTAGTCTTCAAAAGCTGGTAAACCATTCCTTCTTGTTAGGTATTTGCATAGCCATGTACCAACTACCATAGTAGACACAATTGGATACTGAAAATTATCATCATCTACTTGATGACATATCAACTTTTTCTTGGGTTCTACACATCAAGCTAACCAATACTCTGTCTGCTCTTCATTATCCTCAGGTGCAACAATAGCATACACATGTCCTGCAAAACAAAATTTTAAGTACATGTGCACTGTAAATAAAACTTGTTTAAAAGTTTATAATTCAAATATATATAATCATAAATTCCTCTACATACAAATGTAACTAATGTATAATTTAAAGTTTTACATTAAATTGTATTAAATTACCAGGTTGTATGAGATCTGAAACACGATCATAATCTTCCGATGCAAAGGCATGATCCAGGTCTTCATTTATTATAACATCTTCATCTTGTCTCTCACTAGGTGTTAAGGATTTTTGTTGCCTTTCTTCAACCCATTCTGTATTCTTGCATTCTTCCCATTCACCTGCAACATAAAATTGACAAAAACATGCAAGCTCCCTAGTCCATATAGTCCAAGTGTTAGAATTAGAACTCCTAAATGAATGCCATTTAGCTGATCTGTTGATTGTATTACAATCATATCTTGAAAGGATATCCTTCTCTTCAACTAGTTAGAAAAAATGTCTGATTGTAGAGTTCTGACTTGATCCTGTAGACAAACTTGTTTTACACCATTCAACAATTGCACATGCATCTTTAAATTTTGATTTTTCCTCAAATTTGAGTTGCTCTCTACAAAGGGCTCTCTTAACACATGCACCGGCACCATCATGCTCTCCCTTCCTGTGTCCAGCCTCAAAAAAACTTCAGATATGTTGGATATTTGTTTTCTTGTGCATCCTACTCAACCAATAAAACATTCTAGCATTCTTAAATTGTCCTGTGCAATTATCTGACCATATTAGATGTTGTGTTATATGAATTTCTCTCTCCATTAAATTTTCATAAAAGGTATTAAAGCAATATTGGACAAACTCCGATGAGTGTAACTTATTATCACTCATATAGAAATGATACTCAATATTTTCTGATCCTCTTCTGTATTATCGGGTGCATGTCTATAGACAATATGAACAAAAATTGTCACTTGCACTGAATTATAATATTGTGGTTGGATCTCATCTTGTGGTGCAAGTGTGTAGTTTTCTGCAAAGTCAACAACTGAAAATATACTACCAATTGGAAATGTATTCTTGCATATCCGAAATTGTCCATCAAGCCATCTAGAATTGTGAGAGTGTTTCACATATTTAGGTATGACCTTACTCTTGAATTCATTCATAAAAGCATTAACACTAAGTTTTTTAGTTATTAGGTCGCACTGTTTTCCAACTTTTCCATCCTTCAATGGATACTCAATACTTTTAAATCTTTGTACATCAACTAATTGTTGTCCAAAATCAAATGAAATATTCTCATGCAAACATTCATCTAATAATGTAAGATAGCCACATAAATCACATACACCAGAAACACATGCATTCAAAAGATAAAATTGCTCATTAGGTGGGTTACAAAATAAATTTGATATAAACTCTTTTACAGTTTCAGGTGGTATATGTATACCACATTCCTGCAACATTTCATTAGTATGCATAGTAGAATGTATAGATTGAAAAACATCATAATGATAACAAAATTGAACATGAGTTTTACAACAACAGGTGATTCTTTCTTTGTTAATCCTTACATACCATGGTTTACATTTTTCAAAAGATCTTTGACTAATACTAATAGTTAACACCTTATCATCCAAAAAAAAATTAATACAATTCTATTTGAGTCATATCTAAAAGGTGTTTTGGATGTGGATCATGAACTTTTGAACCGACTCTTAATTTAAGAACATCTCTTGCATTAGGGGATACTCTTGTATTATCGTGCCAAAATTTTTCAATCAAAATTTTGACTTCACCAGTAAGTTTCATGTCAGACCTTGGGAGTCTACCACTGAAGGTCCATAAATGGTTTGCCGGATCACTCTCAAAGTTAACTCTTCTCTTTACAGCTCTTGCTAAAGTTTTACGATTAATATTAAGATATCCACTTATGTTTGAAATCATTCTTTTATCAGTAGTAGTTTTGTTTACTAAAGCTGTTGTTATTGCTCGTCATGCCGCATTACTATCTTTAGAATGACTTTTCTTTCCAATTGTGTTGAAGGCACTAGCAACAGTTGATACAACTTGTTTTAGAGACTCATCCTTCTTCTTAGTTTTCACATAAATGCCTAACCTCTTCATTACTTTTTGCATTTTAGACATTTTAATTAATTGTAACATTAATTGACATTGAAACCCAAATTTCTTATTATAAAAAAATTGTTTAAACAATCTACTTGTGTGTATCCTAATCTGTCTCGATGAAACCAAACCACGCAGATTGTCTAACACATCAGTTTTTAATTGAAATTGTTCATTTATTTCATTATCATTTAAATGAGTTTCTTTTTCAATTGGTGTTTCTATGTCTACATTTTCATTGTTGATTTCAATCTGAATTGGTGTTTCATTTTCAGTTTCAATTGGGGTTTGACTTTTAGTTCCTTTATCATTATGATAAACATTACTAATTTCTGAAATTAAATGTGTTAATCTATTTTCAGGAATAAAATTTAAATCATTTCTATTGTAACTCACTTCTAGCAAAGCATGAATATCTTTATCAGAATAAGATGTAACAGTTGGATTTGAAGACATACCTGTATCCAATACTGGATTCGAAGATGCACCTGATTTTGCTTCTTCAACCTCTACATCCATTATGATGTCTTCATTATCCTCCTTTTCTGAAACAATTGTTGAACTCGATGCTCCAACATTATTTGCATTTCGAAGTCTCTCTCTTCTTTCTCATTGTCATTTTGCCTCCTCTCTATTTTGTGCAATCTCCTCGAGTGTCAGAACCTTTATTGACCTCTTTCTACATCGGTTTGATCTCATTTTTGCACCAAAATTTGAATTCAAACAATCTTTTCTGAATGTGAGATCCAATGTAAGACAAAAAAAAGGAATGATGGCAGAAATATTATGTTTGTCTGCTACAAATCAATAGAATACAACATCAAAAGTTGCTAATGATTAGATCAGGCCCACAGTCTGGGTTTTTTTTGCTACAACGGTTATTTAAGAAATGGGCACCCACTCTTAATTTACAAAATGGGCACCCATTTTTTGAATCTAATAATGGGCGCCCAATTTGTAAATCTATGGGACCGTTCTTAGATTTACAAAACGGGCGCCCATTTTTTGAATTTAAATAACAGGCGCCCGATTTGTAAATCTATAGGCGGGAACCTTACCTCCTGCCTTGGGTTTTGGTTTGGGACAGGCTTGGTGGGACCAAGCCTATGCTTCAACCTGCAAAAAAATGACTAAGGAATTACATTGAAAAATTTCTGCCTTGCCATAATTTTTAGAACAACTTCCCAGATGAATTTTTTAAAAATATAAAAATTGTGCAGATTATAAAATTGTGCAGATGATAAAAATATAAATTTTATAGTGATATGATAAAATTTAATATTTATACAATATTTATTAAGCCAAAGTGGTACCTAAGCTTGAAATACCAAGATTAACTAAAACTTTAATAACTTTTTTAATTTTTGGTTTTTTGAAAAATGAGTTATATGTGACCAAACTAGATAGAATTCTTTTTAATTTTTTTAAAAAAAATTTGAAAAAAGGTGAAGTTATCATCAAATTATGGTGTCCATACACTAGAGGTTTCAAAAATGTACTTTATAGTCAATTAAAAATTAATAAAAAAAAAATATTCAATAAAAAATAAGAAAAAATATCCTGACCAATCTTCAATGTTTTAGGTACCTTTTCCCAAAAGGATTCCCAAAATACATTCATTTACTTCAAAAAAGGGTGTCTGTACACGCATAAGGTGTGGTCCTGAAACAAGCATTTTGAAAAAGTGGTTTTTAGACATGCATACTAAAATTCAATTTATACCATGTGGGTATTAAAAAAATTACATATTTGAAAACTAGATTTCGAGCACTAAATTTGATATTACTAAAGTTTTTCAAGATTCAATCTTTAAGTGCTTCAAATTTGGACATTAATTGACAGAAATTTTGAAAAACAGGAAAAACACTTGCACTTTTTGGCCAAAAGTGGGACTCAACTTCTTGCAGCGACCCAACAATCCAATATTATAGGTTTTTAAGAAGACAGACTTGATAGAATCTTCAAGAATATTACTCCTGTTGTAGTGTTAGGCCTTGCTTCAAATGTTATAGATGAGTTAAGCTGAATGGGACAAGTCTTGTGGAATTCAAAATAATAATACAATGTTCAACATGAAGGAAATGCAGTTGAATAAGAAGAATACACACTAGATTGAAGATCTAGCATTTGGATAAGCATGAATGTCATGTTTACACCAGCTATAGGGAATGGATATTCCCACACAGATCTGTCACCTGCCTGCTTTTGAAGCAAATGCTAAAACGATCTCTGTACAAAATGTTTGAAGATAATTTCATGTCAGATTCGACAGTTCCAAAGAAAAAATATTATACTTCAATATTACACATAATGTTAATCATAGAAGAGACCCTTGCAGTTGAAGCTGAAAACTATCTGTGTAGTTAAAACATAGACCCATGAACTATGCAATTAAAGTTATCAAGTATAAGAAGATAATACATATATTAGCACTCATTATTATGGTTGCAATCATTATTATGGATAGAAAATATAGTGATGAGTGGTTAACATTCAGAAAGGTAGCGATTACCTTTACTAATGAACACCCATGCATGATTAGAAGCAACAAGGCAGAGTTTATGTTTTGAAGATAACTAGAAAGGTTAAGAATAACAATGATAGTATTAAAGGCAACAAGCCCATGTCAAAAGTAGCAATCAATATACTTAAGGAGTAGCGATTATTACTAAAGGAACAATGAATAATGTCTATGGAATAGTGAGTATACTTAACAAGTAATCTTGGAAGGTGTCAAAGAGCATTGGAATCTTTGAGAAGACAAGGTTCCTAAGGAAAGAAGAACATGGCGATGCAGATTGGTTGATGAAGAAGAATGGTGCTTTGGAGAAAGTAGACATAGAGAATGCAAATGTGCATGAGGGAGAGATCCTAGAAAAGGATGAGGTTAAGACAAGTTTTCCATTGGGAGGAAAAAGAAAAAAAGAGCGACAATCAAGTGTTGAAGAGAAAGGAGAACCTAATGCCAAAAAGGTTCAAAAGGTTGGAACAGAGGAAAGGACATAGATTCTGATGAAGACAAAAAAAGATCAAGTCTTGGAAGGATTGAAGAGAAGGTGATGATTCTTATTGGGACTATACTATGTCCATTGAACATAGGGAAGAAGATGGGGCATAATTTTTTCCCCAAAACAGTGAGGTATGAGGCTAATGAGATAGCCACTAAAGGAGAGTTAGAATGCCAAGACAAATGGCAAGGGCATGAAGAGATTTTGCAGGCAACATCAGTGGTCTCAAGGTGTGAAGAGACTAACAACAAAGATATAATGGTGATGAAGGGCCAAGAAAAGGTCAATCAAGGTATTTACACTCCAAGCATGGAGATGAAGTATGGAAATGTGAAGGAACTCAATTTTTTTTGGGTTCTTATTCTAATTTTATTGTAGGGATATGTTTCTATTATGGATATTCCTAGTATGGTGAAGATGGAAATGATTGGAAAGGGTCATATGTTGGAAGGAGCTTGTGATTGCTTCTTGTTTCTAATTGTTTGTTTGATGGGTACTAATCCAAAAAAGAAAAGAAGAAGGTACAAGAAGAAGCAGGCAGGGGGTTTGAACCTCCAAGAAGTTCACATGAAGATGGGCAATAGGTATTAGAAGGAAGCATTGTGCAGAGATAGACATACCAAGGTTGAGGGAGTAGCAACATGGGGATCCAGAGGTCAAGAGCGCATAGGGCTTGAAGTAGACAAAGATGCAGCAAGGCTGAAGAGTAAGGCACTTCAAGGACATGAAAGTGCATTTTCTGATGTTTCTTTTGTAGTTACACTAGTTCCAAGGGACTTGAAACAATTTGAAGCCTAGGAGTATGGTGCCGGGGCACAAAGGGCTACAAGGGTCACTAGCAAGACATAAGGATGAAACCATGAAGAACATAAAGGAAATAGGATATATTGGACCTACAAGATCATTCAAGGATGTAATATGGATATTCAAGACATTTGTTTGTAAATGAAAAGTTAATATGACAATATTTTTATATTCTTGTAATTGAGTAGACAGTCGGTTTTAAATGTCTCATTTAGTTTGAGGGAAGTTATAAAGGTGGTTGGTCATTGTTTGGGTCTTAAAAGAGACCTATTTTCATTGTAAAAGGATATTAGAACATGGGCTTGGTCGAAGAGACAGAGATATCCAAGTTTATAAGCAATAAAAAGATATTTTAATTCTTTACTTTTTTTATTTTCCAGAAATGTAGTCACTTTCCTTGCATTGTACGTAACCGTAATGTATATTTATTGAACTATTATTGGTTTGAGGTGTCAGAGGAATGAACTAGCTTTCATTGAGCGGTGGAAACATCCCATTTGGAGTTGTATAGAGGGAAAAATCTGATTTTTGGTGAAAACAGTCAAAACCCTCTTCTAGGGTAAACCGAGAGTGTAGATATGTGATTCCTTGCATAGTTTCACATTGAATAAGGAATCTTCATGTGGGGAGATGATAAAGGATAGTTTTTATATTACTCCTAGTCATTTTAAGAGGATGATGAAATGAATGCACGTGCCATGGAGTCAAAAGAGTGACTGGATTGTCACAGAGAGCAAAGAGGGTTGATTGTTACAGTCAAAAGTTTGAAGGCTTTGTCCATACTTAAAATGTGTTTGGGACATGGAGGATCAAGGGAGATGAAGATATGTGTGTCTAAAATAGGGAGGAACCTTTAATAAGTCAAATAATCTCATTGCAAGAGTAGAGCAATCAAAGTTGTAGAGGTGGACATGACTGTCTCAGAATGACAGTGACTTTGTAAGTTGGATTACCTTGTTTAAAAGTTTTGTTAAATGGAAGAAATAAATTAATGGATTGGTATGAGTGTGGAAAGAGTCTATAATTATGTTAGGGTGTCTTTTGGATGAGAAGACAAAGTCAAAAAATGCTTAGGGGGAATGGTATGATGACTGTCCCAAGTAAGGAGTCATAAGTTACAGAGTCACTGTCTTATAGGATAGTCAATTGTATTTTATTTGTAGACTAGAGGGTCAAGGTTGTAGTTCCATGAACAAAGGATTAAGGGTTCCATAGGGGCTTGGGTGTAGAGGAATCCTTTGGTTCAGTGCTAAGTCTCTATTCAAGAGTCTAGTGGGAGTGAGTGCATGTGGACAGTCATAGAAAGTGGAAGAATGTTGGAGTCTAGGTGAAGGATCAAAGGGCTAGTATGCCTTGAAGAGAAGATTGATCTCATGATGTGTGGGATGGTGTGTTACCAAGTGGTGAGAACTCAAATTTGTAACATGATTTGGATTGCAACACGTAAGACAAAAAGTCCTAAGGCAGCGATAAAGAAAAAGTAAGTTATTCCAAATAGGGGTCATTGGTAAAAGAGGTGATTAGAAATGAAAGGATGCCTTCTTTGGAAAGAAATGCATTCCTTATGAAGTATTGATTCTCCTCTTTTAAATATGAAGATACAACTATGGAATAAGAAGTGTATGGAGAAACAATTTGTGAATAAGAAGTAAAATATTTCTTAAAGTAAGTGAATGAGATATAATATGGAATAAGAAGTAGGTGTTTTTAACCATTGAATCTATGTCATTGGTTTAGTTTGAGCTTCACTTGGTTTCAAGAATAGTTTAATATTCTCTACTTAACAAGGCCAACCATGTGAAGGTGGAAGCTCATTTGGCCCCTCCCCCCCCCTAACATCACTCTAAATTCCCCATTAACATCTAATAACATTCATTCATTCATTCATCCATTTTTGAAATATAACATTCAATCATTATAATCACATAACATTCATTAACACATAAAATTCACTAACACACAACATTCATGAATAATTCATTAACACATCATTCATCAACATTTACTAGTACAAAATTACATCCATTAAGCCACTGTTCTTTCATTAGCAAAAAATGTTAATTACAATCATTTATTTTTTTGTTTCTTGCTCATTTTTTTAAGGTAACGACTAAGAAGAGAATCAATATCCTCATCATTCCCCTCCTCTATTACTTCTGATCTCAACACATGTCTCCTCCTCATGTGTTCAGGAACAAGAGGTTGCTGCGCCAAAGGGGTTATGCCACAATAACAACTACATGGGTTAAATTCACACCATTTTATATTAGTGTTACAATTATTTCATCAATTAAAAGAACTATAAATCAAAAAAGAAATTTAAAAGAACAAAACATAGATTTTATTTACCTAAATGTGCCACATCATCTATATGGTGATCACTCCGAACATCCTCCACTCATTTAGCATGACATTTTGTATGCTCTAAAATATACACAAAAAATGTTACACCAATTTCAATTTAAGATGTTAAATTGTATTAATAATTACATAATTAATTTTCAATAGCAAATGAACACCTCCATTGACACTATGATACACATCAGGGCCTTCGTCATGCGGCATATGTTCTGTGTTAGGATTATGATGCTACATTGTAATGTCATGCACTTTATTATCATTGTTTGCTTTTTAAAAACAAAAATAGTCAATTTATGTTTGAAATTAACATCAAATAGATTGTTGCTCAAGTACTCAATTTCAAATATTTTTCATTTGGCATATTTACATGTTCAAATGATGCAGGAGACTCTTGGGTTGGGCCAGTGGAAGCTTGGCATAGGCATTCAACCACGACTTGATAGCCTTCCTTGAAGGCAATTTTTTTGTGTTCTATCATGGCCTCTAAATTAAATTCCGAGCCTTGCATTTTTTGATTAAACAAAATTATTTGCAATTTATAAAAATTTTGATCCAGAATTCATTTACTGCTACTTACAATTCATGCTTGAATTTTTGAATAACCACCAAAGCCAAGTTTATGTTGCCCACTATTTTGCAGTCTGGCCTTTGTTGCCTTTGATGTGTCCTACAACCTATGAAAAGTTTGAAATATATTAGATGATATAGATATAAAGATCACTAATTAGTGCATTATTACATTCTACTAGTAGTTAATACTATCACATACCTTCTTCTCTCATTTACTGGTGTAATTCCTCTTTGAGTATCCCCTTTCTCCTTTGCATCCAAAATAAATTCATTCCAATGCCTCACTGAAATAAAGGGAGGACACTTGTACTTTGGGTTTTGGACGAGACTCCTATATGAGTCCCTCACAGTTTTAAGATGTTTGACATCTTTTTCTAAAATTTTCTTCTCCTAAAAAATGTTACTACCAAAATCATGCTCTAAATCTTTTATGAGCTGATCTTTTAATTTTTTTTCTTGTAAGTTCCACCTTTCAAGAAAAAACACAAAATTGTTAGATAAAAAAATTAACTAAAGTTGTGTACCTTGAATATAGTAAAAGAAAATGCCTGAATGAAAGGAAAAATAGTGTACCAACTAATGATATGAAATAAAAACACTGGGATAGGGTTAGTTCACTTATGATGTTCCACCTTGTATGTATGGTGGGCCTGAATATCTTCAATGTCAAGTCATAAAGCATCTTATAAAACTAATTGTTTCCTAGAAAAATGTCATGGGATCATCAATCCAAAACTTTCTATGAATAAGTAAATGCCAATTACAATATAAATAATAATAATTTTAAAATACATGGAAGCTTAAGACATTTTAAAGGCATCAATTCTTTATCGTCCATCAACAATGACATCTGCATAACTCCCGTGCTAGAAACACGGATAGATCCAGGAAACGATGGTGAAAAATCACCAATATAGGTACTCTGATCTATATCTAGAGTAGCAGTCATTGGTGTATCTCCTATTGCACAAAAATAATCTACTATGAGATACACCCAAGATTAAAGTACAAATTATCAAATCATTATTAGCACAAAATCAAATATAGAAAAATAAGGATTTACCAGGCATAGACCGTGAAGACATCGATGTTTCCATGCTCCTTGTTGCCAATATTGCTCTCATCAATCTCGGATGGTCGGTCGACCTTCTAGGAGTATTCGCCTACACTTGATGACATGAACAATACATTGTTAGAAAATACATTTTGAAATAATAAAAGTAAGAGTAGCTTTCAATAAAATTTGAGTGAAGATTTTCTTAGAAATTTTGAATTAGTTGTAACTGTACCTTTTCCTATAGTTGTATCTACGGTATCAGTAAGTCCAATGAAAAACATACACTTCTAATCAGTAAGTCCAATGACGTTTTTGAATGTTCTAAAGAAAAAATTCCTTGTAACTTGTTAACTTAAGGATTATTTTACCTGAGGTTGCCGGATTTCTGTTAGTACCAACCTCACCGTGATGTCCATGACCAGGTACTTGAAAAAATAAAAAATCTTGTAACAAGAACACATACATATTTTAGTTCATGACATAAAAGAGTATAAAATATAAACCTTTATTGAACTTTTGTTATAACTCAAGATTCATTACTGCTTACTTCATAACGACGTGCTTACGATAGAAATTCATCTTTCCTCTTCAGCATCTCCTTGGTTGGATTTGCATCATCCAAAATGCTAATAATTTTTGCACTAACTTTTTTTAGTTTTTTATTCACCATATTTATAGGGTTAGGGATATCTGGGATATCCTCATCCGTATCTACAGCTATTGCCTATGTTTTTGCAAGTGCTTTTCCCCTATCCTGAACATCAATTTGTGATAGGAATATCAGTAAAACTAACAGAATAAATCCAAAACCCTAAATAAAATAACATAATAATATAACATTTTTTTACTATCTAATTTGTATAATTACAATAAGGTTTACCATTGCTGAAGAATGGGTTGGAGGAGCATCTCTGTGACCTCTATCATGTGGGGGATCCATGTCATCCTGTGACAAAGATTAAATATAAAAACTTCAACGAATTGAAAGCAATAGACTTAGCAAAAAAACTTATTAAAAAATGGTATATTATAGTCATAAACTTGAGGTTAGTTTAAATGGTATATAGTACTTACCACCCCCATGATAGTAACTCTGTTTGTATCTATGCAATTTAAATGACAATCTATTAAAGCAATTTTTCCCCTACACTTATTGATTTTATTGCACATACCAAAACACGATTCCCCTCACGCACCTCAAATATGTAATTGGGTTGCTTATTAGTTGACCTAGGTCGCGTACTATTTATAAAACCCATAATATTTCCTATTGCTTTTGGTCTCCCATCAATGTACATAGAAAATATTTTACTTTGATAATTTTCTTTCCATTGTATATAATTTGCTGATAGTGCATACCTACGCATACTTTTTTATATTGAACAATCTGCATCCAATCATTGTAATTGTAACTAGGTCCGACATACTCCATCAATTCAATAACTTTTTTCTAACATACCTTTATCCCATCCATGGAAAATAGGCCCAAACCATATAATGAGAATGGAGCTATGTGATATATCCTCTCGTTAACACAAAAATTAGTGTTAATTGGAGGTAACTCATTGGGTACCCATTCTTTCTCAATATGTGTGCATCGAAAGGGCACCTTGATGTGGCCTTTGGTCTCATCATCATAAGAACATGACCCCCCTTGAGAAAGGAAAAATTTCATGTGTTTATTGAATTTTTTTCTAAGCTTTTGACCTCTAGTTGATCGCCCTATTTTAGCCATACTACATGTCAAACTTTCATCTACCATTCCCGCATTTCCCTCATTCGAGGAAGATATATTTGACAAGTACCTATTTGGTGGTTCCTGCAATCTATCAAATGAGATATTGTCATGTCCCTACTTCAAATATAATTTTGATAATAATTAAATAATAAAATACTATTAAATAAATAATAATATTAAAAATAGACAAATAAATAAATAATCAACAATATTGTTTATCAGTTCATAATATTAATCAAAACAATATAATGCTAATAATTAATCAATATATAGAATATTCAAGTCTTGAATAGAGTCGTGACCCATATGGTTCTTCTTTGTCTATATGTGGGAGATATAAAATGTAAGTTGAAAATGAAGGAAAGGCACAAAAAAATAGGAATCATATAAAAGGATCAGAAAAGTGATGAAGATAAGTCATATCCTTAGCATAGCACGCAAGCAACATCAGACTTGAATTCAGTCAAGTAACATTTGAGGTATTAATCTATAAAATTGATATTTTTTACCACCGAACAAGGAAGAGATAATAAGGGGTCATTGTAGAGATAAAGCATTGGTATTAAGTCAGTGATAAGGAGATGAGACAGTCATTGTAAAAGGAAATCACAGTACATGCTCAGTGATAAACAAGAAGAATATAAGAAAATTAATAATTTTATTGACTAAGGTAACAAACATTGAGAATAAGAATAAAAGGTCTAATATTTATGTAAATTTTTTATATTTATTAGTAAACAATGAATCATAATTTAATATCAATTATTTATTATATATATAGGGTGTATGGACTTATACCTGCTGATCCATGTCACTATGCAAGATCCTCGTCAAAGGGGTTAAATTTCCTGCATGTGTGAATCATTTATCTTAAGTTAGCTAAAAAATACATGATACATATGCTACAAATTATGTAGAAGACAACATGAACAATATGCAAGATCTTAAACATGAACAAATTACCTTTACCTTATATATGGAATGCAAGATTTTCAACAGAAGGGGCGATGATGTGTGTAGTCAATTGCCTATTTCCAAAAAGTGTGACAATCAAATAAAATATATACATGTATCAACAATAATTAATTGAGCATCATAAGCAATACATTGGTAATCATAAATCACATATGTTGTAATCATTAGAATTAAACACAATAAATTAATGTTACCATGCCATTAGAGTTGAATATAAATATATAAATATGTAATCATTAGAATTGAAATCAATAAATCAATATTAAATATATATACTAATCAATATAAATATATATAAATAATTAAATCACATACCTTATACATTTCAATCATGTCATTGATCATCTTCTTCATCCATCTCATCATCATCATCATCATCATCACCACCACCACCACCACCTTCTTCTTCTTCATCATCATCATCTTCTTCTTCATCATCTTCAGTATCTTCTTCTTCCATCACATTATACTTTACCGACCTTCCTCTTGGATCATGTCTAACAACAAATGACCAACCCGATTTATGTGGAACCTCTAAGTAAAACACTTTCTCACATTTGCTTGGAAAAATATAGGGCTCATCTCCAACTGGCTCAAAGGACCTTGTATTAATCATTGTAAATCCATTATCATGTTGAATAACAGTTCTATCAAATGTAAAAAAATTTATTATAATATTGCATGTATATGACAATAATTCTGGGGTTTCTTCCTGATTCTTCCACGGAGGAGTCTTTGAATCAGTTTATATAAATATATTTATGGTGGCTTGTCCACTTTGGCTTAAAAAAAAAGTTCTATCAAGATCATTTTGATTCAGTCGTAGCCTGTACCATTTGATGACAAATAGAACTAATTCAAAGGACTTAAAGTCGCACTCAAGTATATCATCCAAGATGTCATAGTATCAATTTTGAGATTGTTGAGAATGTATGTCATTTTTAGATGATATATTAGTGATCTCGAAGACTACAGTTATCCCAGAATCACAAGTTTTCTTCGTGTCATCCAACTTTTTTATGCAAAATTTGTGGCAATGATAGTACATAGCTTTGTGGTGCTTAACCTGCAATTTTTTAAGCATGTGAAAATTATTTGCATCGTGAGTTGATATGAAACATATGGGTGATGATCATTAATAAATTTTTATGTACCTCTCTACCTCTTAAACCATATGCTAAATCAATTACCATTGGCGTAAAATTGAAATCTCCATTACGATGAGCTTCTCAAACCAATGAAGCAAAACCTTCCCATGTTAATGAGAAACCATTTTGTTGACATCGTTCAATCCATACTATCATCCAATCAATATTATTCACAATATACAAATGTATTGCATCCCACTCTCAACCAACTGTATAAAAAAAATAGACCAATTACAAATAGCTTATATTGAAGATTTATAAGAATTAATTAACTATAACATCTTATAATTACCTCTCACTTTCATCAAACTACCTTTCCCCATCAAGTATTCCTCTTAAAATTTGTTAATGGAGTTGGGATCCCAAATACGATCTACATGGATCTTTGCTGCAAACTTAAGAAGATATTCACTAATGTACACCATGGTCTGGTATACCATATATCCCTCCACCATAGAACCCCAGGATGTGCTCTTTGTCGAACCAAGCCCTTTAAAAATTTCAAGTGCCTCTCAACCATACACATTGACCTAGTTTGTATAGGTCCACACAATTCAATCTCCTCAACTTAATGTATGAGGTAGTGTTCTTGTGCATTGAAAAAAGTTGAAAGTAGACACTTTTGCATTTTACACATAAGATGAAAATTTTTTCTCTTCCAATATTTTATATCTTCTTTATTGATTTATTTTAATGACGATCACCTCATGTATTTTCCAAGATCATATATAACTTGTTTGACACTATTGTTGAAGTAGTGTGGGAGAGATAGAGGTAGAATGTACTGAAATAATTGTAAAATGATCTTATCAATATTTTATAAAATACAATGAAAACTACATGCAGTATACAAATATATAGTGAATACAAAATAACATGAATTACCTTAATAAATGTATGTCAATCACGTGTTTTCATCCCTAGCCCAAATTCACTTTTCTGTGATATGAGATTGTTTATGTTCGCAACAAATCCTGTGAGAAATCATAATTTTTTATGACTTCTTTTATAGCAATGCTCTGCTACTCCGACAATAACCAAGTAAGGGCACTTATATCAATCTGGTCTCCATTATTATTTGATCAAATGACATTTTTCATTGTATGGTTGGATTCTTCAATGTCACTACAAATTTTGACAATTTTATCTTTGTCACGCCTTCCATCCAATATTTTCCATATTGTCTCTATTACATTCTTTCCAATATGAATAGCATGAAACAAATGCACGATTGAGAGTTTCTCATAGTACGACAACCTACTAAATTGTGTAGGATAACTTTTTAGTCCTTTTGGAAGTTGGTCATTAATGCCTTGACAACCTTCACGAGCATCAATTACATCATCAGTAAATAAAACACAATAGCAAAATATAAATTTCAAACAAAAACCATCAGATGGAATGACATTACCTCAACGATTTATTCTATTGTATTCCAACTTCCATATGTGAGGTGTCATTCTCTGTGGCTTTGATGTAGTCTCTTCTTTCCCATTGAAAAGATGTTTTTCGGTAATTCAGTACTTATGATTTTTGTTGAGAAAGTGTCTTATACTCATCGAACACATGCTTTCCTAATTTTTTTGTATGACTAGATTTCATCTTTGGACCACAACTTGGACATGCAAATTTTCTCTTTGTCTGAAGACTTACAAGATTGTGTATAATTGGATTAAATATGTTAATTTTGTGTTGGAAGTATAACATACCAAAAAAGAGGTGTTAAGAAAAGAACATACCACAAAAATGTGTTAGTCCGGGGGCATCATGTATTGTCCATACAAGCATTGTGTGGAATTGAAATTGTCTTTGTCCTATTGGTCTAGAGATGTCAAACATAGTGACCCCAATTCCATAACACCATAACCTTGTTAATAAGGGGCTTAATATATGCATTCATATGTTTAACTTGGTACTTACCTAGTTGAATGAACACAAATATTACATAATTATTATGACCATTTTGATGGATTATTTATAATAAATTAATTTAGATGACTATTAAACGAAAAAATACCCAGAAAAATCATTTCCAATATTATGTGCTCCCTCTTTATGGACATCCAAAGAGAAATGTTATTGTTGATAACAAAAATAGGCCACACCAAGTAAAAAAATCTCATTTCTCCAAATGGATTGACACCGTCCGCTGCCAATGAAAGCTTGAGATTATGATGTTCTTCTTTAAAGTGTGGCCAAGTTTCCTCTATTTCTTTAAATGTCGAACCATCTGTAGGCATTCTCATAATGTCATCTCTACTTCTATTGTGTGCATGGTAATTCATAAATTGTGCCAAGCTATTGCACCTGAATAATCCTTGCAGACGTGGAATAATGGGAATATACCAAAGAATCTTGTGAGGCACCTTTTTTGTTATTTGATCTGATCGATATCTACTAATATGAAAATCAGGGCATTCTGTTGCAAATTCATGTTGTTTATGATATATAATATGATCATTCAGATATGCATGTATTATTTGATACTCCGTTCCAATATCTTTCATAATGGTAGATAATTATCAGTACGAGCAAGGTAGAATGTTTGATGGTGGTAACAAAAACTCACCTATCAACCTATGACCAAAAATATAATTTGTTAATGTAAAGAATATTAATTGGTACATGCTTCACCCTTTGTTAACTGTAAGAAAATTAAAACTAAAAAAAATGAAAAAAGATGGCATACCTTAACATACATGTGATTGCTACGTTGGATAAACCATTCATAACCTTCAAGTTCACCAACAAAAATACAGTGGCAAGAAGAGTTGTTTGGGAGCCTTCGTATAGGGGCTCATATGCCTTATCAAGTATAGGTACATCAAGGTCATCTACATCATCATCATCATCTTGATCATCGTGACATCCTGATCATCGTGATCTTCTTCCATGGGATTATTACCTTCTACTTCAATATTCACACCTCCATGTTCCCTCATTTGGAAATCCACATTCTCCAAATTGTCATGGTCCATAACATGAAACCCAGGGTGGTTGACCTATATCAAAATGATGACCTTAAATTAACCATGACCATGATGTCATCATAAAGTTGTAATGTGGTAATTCATTTCCCATTAACTTTAAAAGAAATACATACCAATGGATAAAATTTATTTCCCCCTTCAATGCGACCATGTTGCCTACAATGTTCCTCAGCTATTTTGATTAGATATCTTCGAGTCTTTAAGCCCTTGCAAATTTTACAGGGACAATAACATTTTCCATCACCTTTTCTTTTAAAGTTAGACCACAATCTAGCAATTGTCTCCTTATTTCGTTCTGGGTTGATATTGTTAGACATGGTCTTTCTTGAATGGAATGACTTGTTGGTGGAATAAGGATGATTTGTTTGCAACCTGCAGATACAGACATTGAACAACCATTTTATTAACTCTAATTGTCTTAACACAAAGTGACATTTATCATAGCCATAGAAACTTGATTATTTTTAAATGGAATACACCAAGGAGTACCATCAGAAATATTAACCATTTACAATTATGAACAGTAAACCTAAATCAAATAGCTCATTTTTTTATCAGCATGTGTAGTCTTTGTGTATATGAAAAATGAATGAAATATCAAGATGAAATAAAAAAGTGAACAAAATAGTATTCCACATAGAGTGAATGAAATATACTATCAAAAGAAGGTGACAAAATCCTGTCACCAAGCACAGACATAGGAAATCAAAAGGGACAAAAGACAAGAAATAAGAAAAATCATTACGACTATAGAAAAATCATTAAGACTATAGAAATGGACAATTCTGATGCTTTTCCATTACAACAATTGAGCATTCATCATTTGGTATATGAATAGGTGAAAAACATACAGATTTGACAAAAAATTACTGAGAATTAGACCCAATAGCAAATGGACTTGTGATGATTTTCACAATAGTACATGTGTTGCTGGGTTAGCTCTCAGTAATGCTTAGGCAAATCTACATGTTCATCACCTATGCATATGAAGTGGCTCTAATGGTAGATACAGTCGTTGAACAACTATTTTGTCAACTCTAATTTTGTGAGAGGATCAATGGAATAATCACAAAAAGAAACATGCTTTGTCAACAATGTTCAAAATCATTAGAACTATAGAAAAATCATTAAGGCTATAGAAAATCAAGTTCTATAAATGGAAATTTTTTATGCTTTTCCATTACAACAATTGAGCATTCATCATTTGGTACTTCTTGGTGTATTCCATTTAAGTATGTCAGGCACAAAGTATTCCATTTAGATATGTTCAAAATTTTGCCAGTAATGATTTGCGAAATGCAATCATGTAAAACACAAACTAATATTATTATTGATATGAGAAGAGGTCAAAATAATATTCAAAGTATTATTATGAAATTTGCATGTTCATCACATGTGCATCTACCTTCTCTAATCACACAATCAGTGAATATGCGTAGGTGACAAACATGGAGATTTGACAAAGCAATACTGGGAGTTAGACCCAACAACAAATGGACTTGTGAAGATTTTCATAATAGTACATGTGTTGCAAGGTAAGCTCCCAGTAGTGCTTAGGAAAATATGCATGTTCATCACCTGTGCATATAAGAGTTGATTAGAGAAGATATATGAATAGGTCCAAAACATGTAGATTTGACCAAGCAATACTGGGAGCTAGACCCGACAGTAAATGGACTTGTGATGATTTTCACAATAGTAGATGTGTTGCAGGGTAAGCTCCTAGTAGTGCTTAGGAAAATCTGCATGTTCATCACCTGTGCATATAAGAGTTGATCAGAGAAGGTATATGCACAGGTAAAAAACATGTAGATTTGACCAAGCAATACTAGGAGCTAGACCTTGCAGCAAATGGACTTGTGATGATTTTCACAATAGTACATGTGTTGCAAGGTAAGCTCCTAGTAGTGCTTAGGCAAATTTGCATGTTCATCACCTATGCTATAAGAATTGATCAGAGAAGGTATATGCATAGGTAAAAACATGTAGATTTGACCAAGCAATACTAGGAGCTAGACCTGACAGCAAATGGACTTGTGATGATTATCACAATAGTACATGTGTTGTAGGGTAAGCTCCTAGTAGTACTTATGCAAATCTGCATGTTCATCACCTATGCATATGAAGTGGCTCTAATGGAAGATACAGTCATTAATGAAGGCCCACATAACCTCTCTTTTGGTCTTTGTTTCAATCAATTTTATTAAGTTTTAACACAAATATCAAAGTCTATGTGAAATAGAAAACCCTTGGCCTAGGGAATCTAGTGCATGGAGAAAGATGTAAAATCTTTGTGTTCCACGTCCAATATACCCTCAAACCTCATTGGTTAATGGGAGAGGGATTGTAATTTATATGTCTCCATGTTTTCATAAGACCATGCATCTGTTGGAACATGCATTGGATGAAGGGAAGCGATATGATACTGTCTCAGACTAAGAAATGGTAGTATTAGTGGAGTGTGAATGAGTTTATTCATCCAATGATATCTGATTTAACTCTTACCATTGGAGATGCAAGTGATTTTTAGGATTGGTAGTACCAATTTTCTTAAGTTGAAACACTTCGGTAGTAAAAAATTAGTCCCCATTTGGCCCTCAAGGCATCAGTACCATTGCACAATAATTTTAGTGGTTAAAAGAAGAAATGATAATGGCATCTACAACAATAATTGGGCATTTATACATGGGGTTTCCTCAGTGGCCCCATTGCTTGCAGCCTTGGCATTGGTTTTACAAAACATGAGAGGGGGAGCAATATTTTATGGGGAACATGGCCCTTCCATCCTTGGAAAAATAGTTAAAAAATAGATGGCAAGACTATGGGGTTGTAGGGATATGGTGAAGAAAGCAGAGCTGGGAACCGATAGGTTTTTACAACAAGGTAGTATAGGAATAGCTCTAATGAGTACAACTTTAATGGCCCAGAAGAAGATTAGTCCTTTTTTGGAGACATTATGGGCAAACCCAACATTTATGCTCGGTCTCTTAGCATGAGCAATTGCCCAAATGCTAAAGGTCATAACCACCTTTATCGTGGAGAGGAGGTGGGACCTTAAAATGTTTGTGAGTTCAGGGGTCACTAGGTGTGATTTGGTTAATCCTAAGTTAGTGGATTATTTAAATGACCTATAAAGGTCCATAAAGTTGTAATGTGGCCATTAGAGCCTTTAAAAGTTGTCAAGAGCACTAAAGGTGCTAAAACTTGTAATTTGCCTATAATGGCAAAATGGGCCTAAAAAGGCTTAAGTTGGGGTTAGTAAGGGTCTAAGAGTTTAAGAAGGATATTAAAAGTTCCTTAAGAGGTTGATAAAAGGCATAAGGGTAGAAGTTGTCAAAGTTGACAACTGGTTGTCAACTAGACAACAGAACATAAACAAAAAAAACTAATCATAACAGTCATCCTAACTAACTGTTACTGGTCTAAAGAGGTTGTAAACCGGTTTGGAAGGCTATTAGTGGTATATGTATGTGACTTTTTAGAGAAGAGGAGGAAGGGGAGGTTTATGGTCAAGTAAAGATCAATAGAAACAATGTATATTGTATTTTGATTCAATAAAATGTAATTTCTTTGTTAATTCCATGTCACTGCCTGTGAGGGTACAGTCTCCTTTTGGGAAGACTTAAGAGTCTCCTTTCTTTGCAATATGGGTTGAAGTTGACGGTATTATTTTTTTTATTCATTTCAACATTGTTTTGAATGATTGAGTGAATTATTTAAAGGTGTTTAACACTATTTTGCAATGATTATTCCTCTACAGTCAAGGAGAACAATAGTTAATAGCCTTGTGATATCAGTGATTATGTAAGATCCCTCACTACCATGAATGGTAGGATAGGTGGAAAGGGGATATTTTGATATGTTGAATGTATTCAAATGTATTTTTTTGCAGGATGAACAGGGGAGAAGAGTTAGAGAACTCGGATTGCTTGGAAGTTGCCAAAGGAGGGTTACTTATGTTGGGACCAGTCATGGTCTACGAGTTTGGGCCATTGGAGAATTGATTTTTATTACATGGATGGTCATGATATGATCATAGAAGGGTGTCAGATCCATTGAGGGGTTCTAGAAGTGTCTGGAGGTGTTTGGTTGAGGAAGCCCCAGGGTTATAGGCCTAAAATAGAGGGTTTTGTTATTGGGATATTAAAACTTAGTGTTTCTTCCTAAAAAATTGGAAATCCTTTGATTGAGGTTATATGTTAACTCTGTTTTGGGGTTAGGAAGTTTGGGAAGGTGTGAAAAGAGGATTTTCTTTGTATTTGGAGACCTTTTGGAGGGAAATACACGGTACACCAATCATTGTTTGGATAGTTGGTCCAAAGAAGTGATATCTGATTTTGAAGTATGTTTTACAACTTCCAAAAGGGTATCCAAATATAGTTTTAGTTTCCAAACTATTTTGGAGAAAAGATTTGTAAACCTTGAAAAACCATCAACATTTTGGAGTAATATTAGAAAACCAATCAAAATATCTTGAAATTAGCGATCTTTAATTTTCCAATGCCTAATATTTAGAAGTGTTCTAAAAAATCCAAGTTTCATTAGATGGCGTGTTCACACAAATTCTTGAAGGGGCATATGAATCTTCAATTTCTAACATTTCCCCCCTTCTCTTCATAACCATGGAGTAGATAAGTAGCCATTGTATAATATTTGGAAATTGTGTCATATGAATCTTCAATTTCTAACATTTCCCCCTTCTCTTCATAACCATGGAGCAGATAAGAACAGTTGAATTTACCTTGTAATTATACAATGGCTACTTCTGCTAATGGTATGAACTAAGAAGAACTAGATAAAATCATGTTTCTCTTTGAATTGAAATTGTGTCGATTGTTATTGCATTTAATGGATCATACTTTGAGACTAGATAAGATCATCTTTGTGTGAGTTTATAATCTTGTCTAAGACTTTTGTATGTTTTCTTTTTTGACCTCATTTGGATATGTGCTTGGTTGGCCTTCTTTGATATATACATATATGTTGAATGTGAATTATATACATCCAAACCCACTGTTTTCTCATCAATTTTTATAAAGTGTTATTGTCAATGGGCACCATCATATTTTTTCATCTCCTCTTTTTCACATCATTCTATCTTGTTAAAGTTGGAACATCATTCCTAAGGGTGCATAGATTTGCTAATTTCTTAATGGTATCAAAATAGGTGAGTCTTTCAAGACATCTCAATCTAAAAAAATGTTTTCCTAAGGAACCCTAATTTTCAAGAATCATGCATATCATGTAAACCATGTGTGATTTTTTTTCGCAAATTTTCATACTACTCAAAGATCCATGTAAGGTAGCTAGACTCTAAATTTTTGTTTTCTCATTTCTGTGATTGTTTTTCACCAAGTTATTGTACTTTTAGGGTTTTTTCATAATTTTGCACAATTTTTAGAATTTATTGGATTTCTTTATATTTTTGGAAGCTTAAGAAAAACCGTTTGATGTAGTATCTGATAAAATCCTTTGGAAAATTATCCCATATCATTATGGTCTCAGAGACCATAATGATATGGGATAATTTGTAGACAATGCATGGCACACAACACTGTTGAATAGAGGAGAGTGTAGACAATGCATGGCATGCAACACTATTGACCTAATCCCTCAACGAAGATATGTTTATAGATTACATATTGGTGGTAAATGACTTTAGATTCAACAATCCTTGCCACATTCTTTTAAAAAAATACAAATAAAAAACCAAATATATAATAAATATTAATCATGTATTTACTCAGTGAAGAGATGAAATGCGTGCAGAAGAAGCACAAATGTGAAATGGGGTCAACTTACTAACTGAATCAAAGTGTTTGAAGAGTGGTTCTTACAAGTGGTGTCGAGGCTAGATGCATAGGCGGTGTCGACAGATGCCCTCCTTCCCTCCTTCACCTCTACTTTATAACAAAATGAAATAAAATGAAACCGTATGTTTTTTTTAAAGTTATATTCTTGTGTTGGTCAAAATTATGATGACATGTCATGGTTGTTGTAATTTTGACCAACACAGGAATGGATTTAAAAAAATCAATTTTTTACTTCTATAAACCGACCAAGGAAAACCATTTTAATGTTTGGTTGGAAATGTTGGTCGTAAATGTGGGTCAAATGTACTAGTGCTATGAGATAATAAAGATGAATACTTTGAGGTACCCCTCCAATATTTGAAGAGTCTCTTAACTGCATCCTAATGAACTATACAAAGATTATACATGTATCTCGAAAGAACTCCTACTGCTTGGGCATGGTCTAGCCTAGTAGAAACAATAACATACATTAAAATTCCAACTACACTTTGGTAAAGTACTCTTCTTATGTCTCTCATCTCTAATGGATAAATAGAACAACATGGATTAAACAAATTTGTTCCAATTGTTAATGGAACAAACAATGGTCTACAATTATGCATGTTGAACATTTATAAAACTAAGTTCACATACTTACTCTGACCTAGACATAGCATACTATTCACTCTATCTCTTCTAAGTGGTTGTTTAACACCAAATTTAAAAGATGATGGTAGAGAATAGACCAACTATGTGTTTAAGAGAATAGATTTCTATAGAAGTGTTAGAAACTAAAAAAAAATTGTCAAGTTGGGTTTATTAGAGAGATTCAAAGGTTTTTGGCCAAGCTTTGATAAACTACACAAGTGGATTTTAGAGTTTTGGAACCACATCTTGGATGGGGATGTCCAGATTTATCTTGAAGCTTAAGGGTTTTTTTGTGGTAGCCTTTGAGAATGAATTGGACATGAATAAAATCTTGTGTGATTATTAGTGCATCTAGAAGAATAAGTAATTACTACCATTAAAACCATTGTACCCAGCTTTCATCCCCGCTATTGAATCTTTTGACAAGATCCTAGTTTGTGTAACGCTCCCTAATGTCCCATTACAATATTGGTTAAAAGCTTGCCTTAAAGTTATTGTAACTAATTCTCTAAGTAGATTTTTTAGGGTAAATGAGTGTTCTCTAGATTTTTTTTTAATACTACATATGCATGTATTCTAGTTAAGATGGATTTGATGAACTATGGATTTACTATTGAAATCTACAAATGGAAAATGGATACAAATTATGGATTATGTAGGTGTCTCATTTAGATGTCGAAGATGCTTTCAAATAGGCCATTTGGTGGCTAAATGAGCTAAGATGCAATTGAACGAGCATGCAATATAGTGGAAGGGGGTCTCCCCCTAGCATTATTCAGTAGAAAAAGAAAGCCAAAAAAAGAAAAAGGGAGGTTTTAAGCAATTTTAGGATTCAAAACTCTCAACTTCAAAGGCCTTAGAAGGGACTGCAATAATGAAAAAAGTGTGAATATTGTTTGTTCCTCAGATGTGGACGAAGAGGGCATAAATGAGTGTATGCAAATTATGGATGGTAGGTTGAGCCCTTCTTTTGATGTGCATAAGAAAGTGTCTCCTTCTTTTGAGGCCTTGGAAGAGAATGAGAAGAGGGTGCAAGAAATGCCTCAGATGATTCTATTGTGAAGGGGTGGGATGATATAGAATTGGAGGATAGTTGGCAAGAAGTGAAGGGGATGAGGGATATAAGGGAAATGAATGAAGAAACTTTTGATGTACTGCTTAGCTCTTAAACCTAAAATGGATAAAATGAAAAATCATGAACTATTGACTTAGTAATGGATCTCTACACTTGGGTGCCTTGATTCTGCAAAGAGGTGGTTCCCTATTTGTAGCCGCTCCTAGTTCAAACTAGGCTCAAAATCCTAGTTGAATAATAAAGAAACTATTTTAGTATTAAAAAAATGATAATTTTGTTAATAAAATAAAATATATTATAATAATATTACTTATATATATATATATTATATTTTATAATAAATATAGTTATTTAAAACTATAATTTAATTTATGTTACAAAATATATAGATTAAATTTTATTATATTGCATTATTTTATTTTTGTATTTAATAATCTATGTTATAAAATATAATATATAATAATAAATATAATCAAAATATTATTTTTAAAATACATTTAAATTATATAAAACATAACATATTTTTATAACATTAATTTTATTTTACGAATCCATCAATATAAATACATAACATAATATAATCATTTATAAAATATCTATGTGCATTAATTTTGAAAAACACTCCCCACACAAACCCATCTTGGAAGAGATTAACATAAAGACATAATAAATCTTGGATAATTCACATATGAGCTAGAAAATAAATAGCCTAGGAAATCTTACTAATTTATGAGTTTGATTTTCAATTACCGCATAAGCTTCTATGACAAGTGGTAAGCAATAAAATTTATATGTCAAATGCATTTGTCTAGATTTTCCAAGAAAAAAATGATGTGGATTAAAAATACAAGAAGAAAAATGCTAATTATACGTTCTTTGACAAGTTTTGAAGAGGTCTTGCAGACATTAAAGTTCAATGTGATCTGAAAATCATGCACCGCTTCTTTTTCACTAACTACCAGGAAACAAAAATTGGAAAGAAAATCATAATGGACTAGGGAAAGTTAATAAAATTGATGAATGACAACTACAAAAATTGATAGAGGAGACTTTTTTGGTAGAAAATTTTGGTGGGGAGTTCCTTCTTTAGGGAATAGCTTATTGGCTAAATATCTTATTAGCAATTGTATCTTGGTGTGCAATGGGTACATTGAAGAAATGTGGAAAGTCAATAAGAATAGATCTTGGTCAAACTTGTGTATATACTTGTGTAATACATGAGGTTAATTGGTAGCCTGTGTAGAAAATAATGTTGTTTGTCCAAAAAAGGTCCTAATGGATAAGTGATAGGGAGAGAGAGGGGGGGGGGGAGCAAAAAGGGAAATATATAGGGGGGTGATTGAGAGAGAGTGGGAAGAGATTAGGAGGTATATATATATATATATATATATATATATATATATATATATATATATATATATATATATATATATATATATATATATATATATATATATATATATATATATATATATATATATATATAGAGAGAGAGAGAGAGAGAGAGAGAGAGAGAGAGAGAGAGAGAGAGAGAGATCTTATATTTTATATTATAATAAATATAATAAAATTAAAATATATTTAACTAGCAGTCACATGCTTTTGTGCATGCAACGATTAGCCGATAGGAGATTGGATTTTTTAGTGAGTAAAATTAGTTTGTAGAATGCACAAAGTAAATAAAAAATGCTATACATAAAAAATCTGAAACAAAAAATAATATAAATTATACCCAATAAAAAATATATTATTAAATTTCACTAAGCTAACTAAATTTATTTATAAATCTCCAGCTTTGGTCCATTAGTGAGAGGCCCATATGAAAACTTTTGAGTGTCCAAATAATAATTATAAATAATGTAATTCCTCTCCACCCAACTAAGTTGTTTCATCTATGTGCTACTCATTCACTCCACCATGATTTGGTAGCACAAAATTTAGCAGAAGGGGAAGTGGGGACGCATGCATCCATACTCAAATTACCTTGTCATTACAAACCAAATTTAATTAACTTCTCTTATTAAATCCTTAATAAGTTAAATTGAATTCTGATAGCAATATCATAATTTAAATTGATGTAAAAATTATTAAAAAAGAATAATAATTGAAACATAAATGAACCCTAAATAGTGCTCTCCCCCAAATCATATATCTATATATTAAGACCTTTCCTCAAATGCAAATTAACATGTGGATTATAGCTAGGTAGTGTGTGTGTGAAAATTGTACCTGATCTGTAAACACAACACTTAGTAAAACATTAGAGGTTAGTGATAATCAAAATCGTGCAAAATTGAAATCTAATCTAACCAAGCGATTTACTGCCTTCTAGTAGGTGCGAGATTAATGTTCTCAGATTATTATCGAGATCAGTGACCTAGACGACACCTAAATGAAGGATTTGAATGCAATTGATCTAGATATGAGATTGAATGCAATTATTCTATTTTTTTGGATTTTTCTATGCAATAAGAATGATAAAAACTTGATATGAATCTATGCTATTGAAAACTGATATGCTATGCTAATCTAGAAATGATATGAAATATGAATCTAAATGAATGCAAAAAAAATAAGATTGATCTCACAAAGATGTCGATTCGCAAGAGCTTTGATTCTTCAATTCCAATTCTCCAGCATGATTGTGCAAAATATGAGATTTTTGAGAGATGAATTATGAAGAGATGAGCCTTGTTTTTATAGAAATCCAGGGCTTTGGAGGTGCATGGGAAAAGCCATAAATCACTCAAATTAACTCATCTTGATTTTTGAGTTATCTGATCATAACAGATAATTAAGTCACAAAAACATGCAAAAGCTAAGCTTTAACTCAAAATAGAGTTTAGCTTTAATTGATAATTGATAGTTGTCTGCTTTTATGATTGTGCATGTTTTATTTATGAATTAATTTAATAATAAAGTGATTTATTTCCAACTTAACTGATTTTTGAAATAAAATAATTAATTTATGGGTTAATTAACTATTTTAATCAAACTTTTATTAAAAACTATATTATTAAATAATGACAACTTGCTTTAATTAATTAAATAAGAATTTAATCAATTATTCGTATGATATTAGATTTATTGTCAAAATTAAATAATACAATTAATAATAGATATAATTAAATTTAATTACACAATTAAGTGGCAAATATTAAATCTAATTAATTAAATATGAAAATATTCAATTAATCAAACTTTAGGATAAATGTGATTTATTGCCAAATAATTATAAAATTAAAGATAATTAAGATAATTAGGAATATTACTAGGAATATTCCCCGATGCAAAATTTAAGATAATCAATTATGATTCGATGATGTTTAGATGTGCCTTAGATTAGGACTTCGATGTCGATTTTGTTCGAATTGTCGATGTAGGAGGTTAATGAACTTATAGCCCATTTTTGGGGTATTACATTTTGCCCCTCTTTGAATTACTATGCGAAGCGCAGTGGTTCAAAGAAAGTCTGTGTTTGATAGAGATATGAAATTGATGCGAAATTGATAATTGATATGAGACAGAAGCTGATTGATATTGATTTGATATGGAGATAATAGGTCCTGAATGACCAGAGATAATGTTCACTATAGCAGCAAATGAACCTATGATTGTGAAAAAGTGTCAAAATGCCTGATTCTGAACCTTAGGATTGATAAGAAGTGAGTGACCCGTTCTAGACTCGATTGTCTTAGCAGAACTAGCAGGTATCACATCCGAACCCTTTAGTTGCCGAAGAACCAAGGAAAGAACACTATGATCTGATGGTTGCAAAAAACTGATATAGTTTACAAGATTAGGAGAATACCAGATTGATATGGATCGATGAATTTGATATGCCCCAAGTGATGATAGATTTGCCCCGAGCGATGAGGACTTTTGATGAATCAGTGACTAGACGTGATTGTTGTCTTGATTATTGAGGGAGATATGATTGCCATAAAGATATGATTTCAAATTTGATTACAGACTTTGAATGATATGCAATACCATGCCCCCTTCGGGATTAAAATTGAAATCTGACAAGAAAAGTCAACGTTGAGAGTTTAGAAGCATGTTAATTGATTTAAGAAGTGGTTATACACGTCTGAGAACACATTCTGCATCGTTGGAAGGTCCCAAAAGACCAAGTATGACTAGGTTTGACCATGAGTTGACCATGGTTGACCAAGTTGAAATTTTGATAGTTTGATGTAAGATAATCAGTTAAGTTGAATACTAGATTTCTGTGATGATTGAAGGTCGAATATGCAAGTAGTTAATAATATGAATGATCTCAGATTTGAATTTTGATCCCGAAAAAAGATTCTAATTGCTATTTCATTGGAGGAACCTTCGTGTGAGATTTAGCTCTTGTTAGATTTGAAGATGTGAGTGGTGAATTGTTTAAGCATTGAAGTTCGTTTAGCCATTGTGAGATCATGCAAACATGCAAAATGCAAAGAGACATGCAAAATGAAATGCAACCTAAGACCTAGGACCTAGTCACTGATCATATGTCGATTTGTTATCATCATTGAACTTTTAAGTAACTGGATAAATCAATACAATGCCCACTAGCCATGAAACCATAGACATATGAATATCGATTTGTATGTGCAAGAATCAATATAACACCCACTGGTCAACAACCATAGATATATGAATATTGATTTTGTTTTCGAAATGTCGGATTAGATATAAGCACCAAGGCACAAGCGCTAGGATGACCTGAATATCATGTCCATTTTGATATAGCAATTTGTACAAGCATCAAAACATGAATGTTGTGATGACCTGAATACACCTTGCCTTACAAACACATCAAACAGTCAAGAGATCATTCTAAATCCAATGTGAATTACCCGTAGTGACCCTTTATCGTTCACATCCTTAGGCAAGATTGCGTTCCATAGTAGGAGAAAGAACTTACTCAAAAAGATAATAGTTAGATCAAACTTCCTTGAATTGTCTGGGTATCAATGGTCGAGGTACGCATGGCCATCCAATTCGAGATAAAGGCTCTTACAGTTGGACACCATTTCAATCCAGAAGTTCCCAAGATGTTAGATTTTCACATACAAGCAGAAGACAAAGAAAATATTATGCCCCCAGTCATCACTCTCTAAATCCTATAAAGGACATCATCGAAGAGTTCGAAGGGACACAATATGCAAAAATCTCAATGCGACTCAGTAAGCCTAAAAGGAGATAAAAGCATGAAAAGCACAAATTGTTTTCAGTTGAGTTTTGATGTTTGATTGTTGTTGATGCAAAATCCTTTCTGGAGACGAGACTGACTGACTGACTCAACTTGAAGCTTCAAAGGACTCTGAGTGGATATGACATGTCTAAGATACATTGGAGGCCATAGGATATGACATTGATTGCCCCCAAGTTTGAACATTGATAGGATACAGATGCGCAAGCTGATTGGTGTACAAACTGACTTATTGAAAACTGGAAATGTTGAAATAAACTGGGAGATATGTACAACTAAAGCAAGACTGAAAGTTGGGAAAGACCAAGATTGTGCTGATAGATGGAGCATTTGGAACAAGTGGCACCCGTTTGCCGAGTTTTCACCATCTTGGTAGAGATTCTATTTTTGCTACCGAGGTGCTTGTTTCCAGGTTTTCACCAAGGCACTTTTTTTTTCTTTTTTCATTTTTTTGTATTTTTCATTTGTTCAATTTTTTTGTACTTTTGATATTTTTTGATTTTTTTGTGAATCATCAAGGCGCCTATTGCTAGGTTTTCACCAAGATGTTCATTTTTTTAGGACTTTTTCTGATTTTTAAGATTTTTTTCAGGACATTTACCAAGCACTGAATGCCTTAGGCGTAGAATTTCTTCAGATGGAGAACGTTGATTGGTTCTTGGAGCTATTCTCCTTCAGTCGTTGAGAGTTGATAGGCATCAGAGCCAAAAGTAGCAGTGATAACAAAGGGACCCAGCCAATTGGGTTTGAACTTCCCCTTGCGTTCTCGATGTGATTGATTTTTAGGATTTTCTCTCAACACTAGATCACCAACCTAAAATTCTCTGTGTCTGACTTTCTTGTTGTAGCCTCTAGACATTCTTTTTTGATACACTCTGAGATGATCATACACTGCTTGTCTACGCTCATCTAGTAATTCAAGTTCTTGTAACCTAGACACTCTGTAGTCATCATCGGTGACAAGTCCATGCATTCTGATTCTGAGTGATGGGATTTCAACCTCAATAGGCAGTACCGCTTCAGACCCATAAATTAAAGCGAAAGGTGTAGCCCCAGTAGGTGTTCTGATACTTGTTCTGTAGGCCCATTCTGATACTTGTTCTGATAATGGTTCTGATACTGGTTCTGATGCTGATTTTGATACTAATTCTGATAATTGTTCTGATACTAGTTCTGATACTAATTCTGATACTGATTCTGATAATTGTTTTGATACTGGTTCTAATATTGATTCTGATACTGATTCTGATAATTGTTCTGATACTGGTTCTGATGCTTGTTTTGATACTGGTTGTGATACTTGTTTTGATACTGGTTGTGATACTTGTTCTGATAATTATTCTGATACTTGGTATACTTGATAGCATCTTTTTCCATTTGCAAACTCCTAAGCAAGATCATATCATGCAGTCCCAATGTCTAGCAAGGTGGAGAACAAGAGGGATTAGCAAGCTGGTGGAAGAGATGGAAGACAAGAGAATGAAGGAGAATGAAGGGAAAAAATTCTCAAGGGCAAACTCCTCAAGAATACCCAAGCTAGGGAAAAATTGTCATGTAAAGCACATTTAGACAAGCAATGAAAGGCCATCATAGGATAAGTCACAAAAGTGTAATGCCAAAGAAGGAAAGGATGTAGTCCAAAGGAGTAGACATGTCAAGAGGCTTCATAGCATCATGTTTTACTCTCTTTTTTTTTTTTTTTTTTAGATCAAGACCAAAGGGGAAATGGATAGCGATAGGATAAAATGAATGGAGGAAGATGGATATGAAGGCTAAACATGGAAGGAATGAAAGCAAGATCATCATAAGATAGCTCACAAAATAGTCAAATGTTCGTGTATAGATCAACATTGTCAAGATCAAAGAGAGAAGATGGAATGGATGAAATATGTAGAAGAACTACGCATGATGCCTGATTGCCAGGTTTTCATCATGGTACTTATCCAAGGTGCCACAAGGAAGTGGTTTTCACCATAGGATGAATTTATTTTTCTTTTTACTTTTGCTACCAAGGTGCCTGTTTCCAAGTTTTCACCAAGGCACATTTTCAAATTTTTTTTCATTTTTATTTCTTTTTGAATTTTTTGGAAGAAGGCAAGCTTTTTAGATAATGCTCCTTGAAAGGATAAACCATGATATGCCAAGGATTCAAAATGATATGCTCAAAGATGCTGATAGGGAAAGGAACATGGAAGAGAAAAATGGAAGATAGGGTTTTATGTAAAGCGAGTGAGGTTGGAAGATAGGAGGAATAGGCAAATGAGGAAAAAGGATAGAAGGTAGAAGGATAATGCATGGAAAGATTGTGAAAGGGTAGGTGGAAAGGAAGGCAAGATCAATGTAAACACACACCTTGAAGGGTAGCGAGAGGGTGGAGGAAATGTGAATGAAGGAATACGTGAAGGAATATGGCGAATGGATAGCAGAGGTTGAGGTTTAGGCGCATGGAATGAAAGAATATTTTTGGAGGGAAATGAAGTGGAAGCCTTTGGAAGCTTGAATGTCAATTTCACTTTTTGCTCAACACCAGACTCTTTCAAGAGAGACTTTGGAATCCATATAGCCATAGGCTTTTTATTTCCTTTTGATGATCTAGAGAGAATATCTTCAATGATGGATTTTGGAACCCATACTTGTCTTGTAGTTTTTTTCTTAGATATCTCTTTTGACTTTATGCCTCCATGTCGTTTAGAGGAGACATGGTGATTTTCTTTTTTTGATGGATTCTTGTATTGCTTCTTTTTCTTGTATTGAACATTCAAGTTACTTCCAAAAGACTTGGGACTTGTGGAAGAAGGAGGATATGACTAGTTTAGATGTGTGGGTGGATGAAAAGGATTCAAGGGTATGCAACTATGTTGATCTTGAGGAAAGATAGGAGATGGAGGTATGTAAGGACCCAAGATGGATGGCAAATTAGGAGAGTTAGGAGGGGAAAGTGAAGGGACATAAGGACCCAAGATGGAAGGAAGGCGTGAAGATCTTTGTAGTGGTGGAAGAGGTCCAAGGATGGAAGTGGAAGATGCAAAAGGATAATCAATAAGTTCATCAGCATTTATATGACAACCAAGGATATCAGCATCTTTAGATTGAGCATTAGAATTTTCAATAGAATCATGGACATCTTGAATATGAGCACCTTCTTTGATAGGATTGTTCAAAGCTTGCAAAGACTTAGGAAGAGTAGAAAGTGGAAGTGAACATGGAGTGGTAGAACAAGAAGATGGAAGACTTTGATCTTGACAAGGATCTTTGGATAGCATAAGCGTATAATTTTTCTCTTGATTTTCAATAGGTGCAACATTGGAAGTAACAACATTTTTACCAACCTTAATGGAAGTATCATCTTTGGAAAGCACAAGTGTAGTAAGGTCATTTTGATTGTCAATAAGCTCATTAGTGTAAGTAGTAGCCTGATCTTGCTTAAGAGAAGACTTAAAACATGGTGGAATGCATGAAAAAGGGTGTATAGGATCAAAAGAACCATGAAGCGGATAAGAGACATCGGGAAAAGGAGTGGATGACATGGAGGGTTCTTGATCTTGATCTTTCTTTATGTTCTTTTCTTCATCATTTTTAGAGTCCTCTTGACATGGAGCCACTTCTAAGGACAAGGAAGCATGTTGGGATTGTATGGATGACTTTGGAAGAGATGGTGGAGGACTAGTTGAAGTAGGGATTATAGCATATGAAGGCTTAGGCTCTTTAGGTTTATCATTATTGAAAGTCTTTGCAGCCAAGTGAAGGTTAGCTTGAGTTTCTTTAAGAGGTAGCCCTGGGGGATAACTATAGGGAACCACATGAAAAGTATCAGGGCTTGTGTCAGATGAAGGTTCTGTGAAAGATTTGAAAGACTCGGAAGCTTTAGGAAATGTATGGGTATTGGAGGAAGTAGGGGATGGAAGGGAACCATCACAAGACAAAGGTCCAACATTAACATGATCTTGCTTGAGAGTGTAATCTTTATTTTCAGCCTGAGATTTCTTAGAGGAGAGATCCTTATAGTATGCATGTTTATAATCAGCATGGTAAACTTTCTCTTCCTCAAGTGAAATAGATGGATCATCTAGGTATTGTGCATAGAAATCATCAAAGTCTCTTTCATAATCAAAATCATATGGATCACCCTCACAATCTATCCAATGTGATGGCCCATTTGTAGTAAGCAGGGATGGACGATGAGGAGGACTCTTAGGAACAGAGGTGTCATAGGTATCATTACATTGTCTGTTGTCATAGTCATCATAGTCTTCAAAGCTAGATGTGTCACTCTCCGTAGAAGAGGTATCATATTGCTCAATTTTTTTTCGGGGTCATGGTGACATGTACAAGTCTTTATCAAATGGAAAAGAGTATAAAGATTCCATGGAGAACTTTTTAGATTCCTGAACTTTTTAGAAATGTGTGTGTGAAAATTGTACCTGATCTGTAAACACAACACTCAGTAAAACATTAGAGGTTAGTGATAATCAAAATCGTGCAAAATTGAAATCTAATCTAACCAAGTGATTTACTGCCTTCTAGTAGGTGCGAGATTAATGTTCTCAGATTATTATCGAGATCAGTGACCTAGACGACACCTAAATGAAGGATTTGAATGCAATTGATCTAGATATGAGATTGAATGCAATTATTCTATTTTTTTAGATTTTTCTATGCAATAAGAATGATAAAAACTTGATATGAATCTATGCTATTGAAAACTGATATGCTATGCTAATCTAGAAATGATATGAAATATGAATCTAAATGAATGCAAAAAAAATAAGATTGATCTCACAAAGATGTCGATTCGCAAGAGCTTTGATTCTTCAATTCTAATTCTCCAGCGTGATTGTGCAAAATATAAGATTTTTGAGAGATGAATTATGAAGAGATGAGCCTTATTTTTATAGAAATCTAGGGCTTTGGAGGTGCATGGGAAAAGCCATAAATCACTCAAATTAACTCATCTTGATTTTTGAGTTATCTGATCATAACAGATAATTAAGTCACAAAAACATGCAAAAGCTAAGCTTTAACTCAAAATAGAGTTTAGCTTTAATTGATAATTGATAGTTGTCTGCTTTTATGATTGTGCATGTTTTATTTATGAATTAATTTAATAATAAAGTGATTTATTTCCAACTTAACTGATTTTTGAAATAAAATAATTAATTTATGGGTTAATTAACTATTTTAATCAAACTTTTATTAAAAACTATATTATTAAATAATGACAACTTGCTTTAATTAATTAAATAAGAATTTAATCAATTATTCATATGATATTAGATTTATTGTCAAAATTAAATAATACAATTAATAATAGATATAATTAAATTTAATTACACAATTAAGTGGCAAATATTAAATCTAATTAATTAAATATGAAAATATTCAATTAATCAAACTTTAGGATAAATGTGATTTATTGCCAAATAATTATAAAATTAAAGATAATTAAGATAATTAGGAATATTACTAGGAATATTTCCCGATGCAAAATTTAAGATAATCAATTATGATTCGATGATGTTTAGATGTGCCTTAGATTAGGACTTCGATGTCGATTTTGTTCGAATTGTCGATGTAGGAGGTTAATGAACTTATAGCCCATTTTTGGGGTATTACAGGTAGTACATTTGATAACGAAGAAAAATAGCGGGTATTTGGCATAGCGGTTTACTTATTGGCCCACCCTATTGATTTATTTATGATCCAATTAAAAAAAGTCCATCTTGTACTCCAACAATCCATAGCTTCTCTTGGATTGTGGGCATATGAAATCAAGGGAAGAGAGGAAACAAGGGGTTTGTCTGTAGTTGTACCATTTCCTACTTCAAATATCTCCATTGGTAGATCATGGAGACAGTAAGTTAAAGTTTTTCTGTATCGATTAAGGGATTTTTAGTTGAGTGAAGAGTGAGAAGAGATGGAAATGGTAGGATCCATGAGGAAATGGGTATCTGAGAATAAACTCACCTCAGTAGGGGCTTTGTGGTGTTCAACAATTGGGGCTTCTCTTGCTTATAACTTCTCAAAGCCCTCCATGAAAACCAGTCTCAAGCTTATACATGCTAGGTATGAAATTCTCCACATTTCTTGTTACAAATGTCGAGTAGGTACTTCCCAATTTTGTATCAGCTAGGATGATGTGATGATGGGTTTGTTCAAGTAATGGGGGGTTTTGATGTATACAGGATTCATGCACAAGGAATTACTCTAGCAACACTCTCTGCAGCTGCTCTCCTTCATTTGTACGAGCAGAATGCCCAGGAGAAGCCCAAGCAAAACCATGGCATTGCTTAGCCCTGTGTATCTCATAATCATTTGACATTAATGTTCTGTAGATCTACTCTATTTTCCATGTACTCTGGTGTTTCAGAGTTTTTTTATTTCTTATGTAATTAGATTCAATAACTATATGTAGTTGGACCGATTTCCTCAGTTATGAAGAAATACATTGCCTGCAGTTGAAGTCCTGAGTTTAATTCTTTGTTGAGCTTTAATGCTCTGTCATTAGCTGCTAAATTTTTTTGGATTGCTAATGATAACCAAAGATAATACAATGACTTTTAACTTAATAAACATAAAACATTGAGACCTAAATTCCTACTAATGATAACCAAAGACCACACAATGATAATTGAACTTAAACTAAACCAAGGGTTGCAAAGCAGCAAAGCTCTTGTTACAGAGTGGAAGAGTTGCTTTGTTTATTTATTTTTGACGGATGTTATAGTTGCCAGGCCTGATAGACATGTATGCAAATTTGCAAAACATGGATAGGGCCTAGATATACACTAAACACACAGCCCCAGACAATGTTTTCAACCAATGATTGACTCAAAAGGTTGCATAAACTAATAATGAGGAACGCTAAAAACAATAGCAATGATAATTAAATGAATGTGAAAGAAAAATGGTAGTAGCATGGTTGTAGGAAAATCCACAAAAAGGTGCAACACCCAGCAATGGTCTACGTGTTTTGTTACAAAGAATGGCCACAAATCTCACCCCATACAAAAGATTAAATCCCTCAAAGAAATATCTACACAAAGGCTCCAAAGACTATCAGTCTCAAAATCAGGACAGAGGGTTATGGCATAGTTTCGGTGGTTCTAAGTATGTAGATTTTCTTAGAAACAAACAAAGCAACCATTACCCAACAACATGATTATTGCATAAAGATTTTCACCATAAACCATAAGCCTACAATAAAGAGGGAGCTTGGAACACTGTTTGAACATCCATCAAACCATAGCATAGTGAAGGTACATTTATGTCGAGTGTTAAGGTTGGAATGTGCTGGAAGATACACATGCCAATAACAATAACTCAAATGATGATTCAGTGAACCAAGAATGAAGGCATTTTTGATTTCATCAATATTAGAAAAATCAATGTCCCTAGTTCTATAAAATTTTCCAGAGCAATCATAACAAAATAATTTTAATTTGTTTTTATAAACAAATCCCAAACAAAACCCATCAAATTAGGTGGTAAAAAATAGAGATGGTAGTTAGAATTAGAAACACTGAGATAACTGCCAGAATTAGAGAATTAGAAACTGAATAATAAAAAATAATCACAAAAATAGGAAGTTAAGTTCATTATGGGGAAAGCCTAAAAATAATGTTTTAGTTCATTATTGGAAAAATTAAAAATAGAAGAAGGGCTGACAATTTACCAGTGATAAAATGTAATTTTCGGGGGCAAAGCTCCCACATAAAGCCTATCGGCTTAAATATATAATTTTATAATATATACATTAAATATATTATTTAAAAATAGGAAGAGAGGGAGTGAAAAATAGAATAATAATTTTATATAACCATTTAATATATTATCTTAATATATAATATTTTTTTAATATGTATTTAAATATAGTATTATGATGTGTCTAAAATATTTTAGTAAATACACATTTATATTATATAAGTTTTTGACAACATTCTATTAAAATAGTTAATAAAGTATTATTGATAATATAATATAATAGCATATAAAAGATATATTATACTCATTAATTTTTTATTTTTATGCTTGTGAATGTGTTTGATTGGGTGAAGCTAATGCTTTGCAAGTGGACAAGGTGGTGTGGACAAAACCTGCAAAGGGGTGGGGGAAAGAAAATTTTGATGTGGCCTCAAAGGGGAATCCTGGACCATTTGGAGTAGGTTTCATTATTTGGGATTGGAAGGACAACACCGTAGCATTAGGAGGGAAGAGACTTAATGATGGGACCAACGATGTGGCAGAAGCTGAAGCGGTTGTATTGGTTGTCAAAGTGGCTAGGATTTTGGGGGCCACAAAGGTACACTTGGAAGGAGACTCACAAGTCATCATCAATGTAATTATCAAAGGCACATTTCAAGCATGGAACCTCTAAAATTATGTAGATCTAATTAGCAGTGACCTAGCCCTTATGGAGAATTTTAAATTTTCACATGTAAAGCGAGAAGGGAACAAGGAAGAAGGCACAATATCAAATTGGGCACTATCCTTCACAACTTTAGGAGAAATAAAGTTGGAAGACCTTAGAAATTTGAAATTATAAGGGAACAGTTTTTAAATAATAATGAGATCAAAAATTGGAAAGTTGGTAGACAGGGTGAAGGTGTTGTACGATGGCAAGAAATTGATTGTTGAGAAAAGGCTGAAGTGACAACAAGAGCTTAGCCTAGAGGACAAAGCATTAACACTGAGGGAAGTCCAATAAATTTGATAAATCTCTCCATTTCATTTCATTGTATAATTGCAGGTTTTTCATTTTGAGCCTGGGTGTTGAGGATGGAGACATCCTTTACCCTCCAGACAAAGAAGCAACAAAATCCTTTCTACGAGCCATTGACAAAATGTAGGCTCAATGGAATATTTTGGTTCCATGATCCTAGATTGGTGGACAGTGTCTTCATGTTCTTGGGAGACACGTTTAATAAAATAAAAAACTGTCACAGGACACACACAAATCTCTTATTGATGATTATGGTGTAGGGCTTGTAGCTAGGTGAGTCGGTGGAGAATGTGAGAATGATAATGCTCACCATTGTTCCTTTAGATTTTCTTGGAGATTTGGACCCCCTTCTGGCATAAGAAATTCCTAGGCTAGGAATGAATTTCATGGATGATCTAGTGTACATTGAAATGGTTGAAGACAAAAAATTCATGCCATTTATGTGGAGGTTCAAGGAAAATAAATGAAGATATCAGTTCAAGGATGCCCCAATGGGGTGGACAACATTGAAGCTAGTGTTGATGATAAGGCAGCTTGATGATGAGATCAAAGAGATGAAACCTAATGTAGAAATTCTCAAAGTGGAGGTTTCTCGTAAATGAAGGTTACCAAGAAGAGGATGCAATGGTGGAGAAACAACAATGACATGGGGTTGATAACAAGGACTTTGGATTTGACCTGTTACCATCATGCAAACAAACAAGTGCCCTTGTGCCATTTTTGTTATGTTTTTTGTCATAATCGTTAATAGTTTTTTTCCATGATTTTGTAATGAAACTACGAGGGTAGTGTGGATTGTTTTGTTGGTTACACCTTACAATTTTGTTGTTGAAAACAAATTGCAATTTTTGGTTTACTAGTTGCTGTGAGTGTAGGGTTAGAGTTTTGGAATCTCTAACAACAAAATGTTAGGAATTATAACAGGTGGTTTGATGGTAGGGGTTGGTTTGGGACTTTTAGATTTCAAAGTTAGATGTAAAAATACTTTACTTTATTACTAAAACAAAAATCTATAACGTAATTTTTTTTAAATTTTTATCTAATAAAATAAAATATAGTAATATACATATATATAATAAATAATTAAATAACATTTAAAAACATATTTAACTTAATTTAAATAGATAACATAAATAACAATAAATACAAAATTATAATATACTTTCCAGCTATTTATAAATTTTAGATGAATAAAATAAAGCATATATAAAGTTCCCAAAATAAAACATCTACATCTTTGCAAATCCTTCTAATCTATATAAATTCTAAAATATAGACAAAATTAAAGAGCGATTTTGAAATAATACTCACGAACTCTAAATTGTAGTAAAAATAAAGTTTTAGTTTTTTTTTGGTAAAAGGCCAAGGCCAATATTTTATTAATTGATTAAACTTATACAGATACCCCGCTTAGTGCAGGCGCTGGTAGGGAAGAGCGGGGTTGAGAAACCCTCCAGCCTAGCCCGGGACGATAGTCCAATTTTCATACATTTCATTATAGGAGGGTATTCCCTTCCTTTACATGTCATAAGAGACAAGAATTATAATTTACTTAGACCACTCTACTAAGAATCCTTCCTTCTAATGTCATCCTTGATTTGATTATGCTGGCACTTTCTCATTGATTTACTCTTATCCTGCTTAGATTAAATGCTCTGTAGATCCTGTCATACTAGATACCCCTTTGTGCTGGCTGCACTACTTGTTAGTGTAAAATGCATAATATCACCTTAAGAAATAATTGGTGAGGAAAGGAGAGGAAAGATTAAAAAAACACCTCCTTGCCAAGATAAAAACCTTTTTGCAAAAACTATGCCTTTGTTGGTATAGTTGATAAAATAGAGAAACCTTAAGCAAGTCATTGTGGTTAGTGATTCCAAAGAAAACAACAGTATATTCTTACTTAGACTAATAGATACCCCAACACACTACTCAACTGTAGAGGAAGTCGTATATGAAGAAAGAAAGTTATTTGAGCTACGCATAAAATAGAAATGTCTATGCAAAGATATGTCCTAAAGAAATCAGAAGAACCCATTAGCACTTAGAAAGAAAGATTAGTGATATCCAAAAGGCCTTTTCCTAAACAAAACATGCTTGCTTTCAGGCATCCAATTACCCGATGTTCTTTATTCTGAAATCATTTTTCCTTACTAACTCTAAGGTTAGCAACTTTCAAGGTATACCTGTCCATGTTAGCTCTTATTGCCATCTATCAAAGCATATGGTGAATGAAGAAGACTAGAAATATAGGCCTCATCATAACCACACTGAAAGTATGATGACATATATACAAGAATTAACTTTAATGGAAAGATCCTTTGCTATTAGTTGAGAAAAGAATATAGCGATAAACAAAGGACCTTAGTACTAGTCCCGAAGATTGGTGTTCCATAAGGAAAACTTATGTTCCAAATAGCTGAATATCAATAAAACTGATCTGTTATTAGAGTGAATACCAGACAAAGTAAATATATATACAAATATGCATTAATAAACATCCATATGGATATATGTATGAATAAATATATGTATATATGTGTGTGTGTGTGTGTGTGTGTGTGTGTCTATATATATATATATATATATGAACACACACACACACACACACACACACACACACACACACACATATATATATATATATATATGTATATTTCTATATAAATATCAATGCATGTTTGTATATATATATATAAATCTAAATAAGTGGAAATTCACTTAGGAGAAGAAGTTTCAATTTACATGTAATGAGTCTAATTGGGCTAAATCAAATTGAACTAAACCTTTAATAGTAAACTATTGCATGTATTATGAATATATACTCAAAACCAGAGACTGGATGAAGTGCATCCCTTATATTATTGCTTGTATGGAACTTTAATACAGTGTGATCAAAATGTTTTATCCAAGAGTATTGTACATCGAATTGTCTCTTATGGAGATTTTGAGGAGCTAGAGGAAGCTGAGGAGTCTCTATCTTCCTTGACCAATTTTTTCCTGATGCTATCATCCAGAAAGTAGTCATTCATCCAGTTACCATTAGGCGGGGGTCTTACATGGGTAAAAAATAGCAAGAAATCTAGGTTCCTCCTAATAGAGGGGGTCTCAGCTAAGAATCTATCCCAATCCTCTACTTCCAAAATAGGGAAGGTAGGAACATTTTTGTTGTTAATGATCCTCTTGTCATAGTCTTTGGGCCTAGGGATGGTTAAGTCTATTCGGATGCTGTGGAGAGCTTTGTCTAGGTCCAGTAAGTATTTCTTTTTGAACATCCTTCTACCCAAGTGTCTAATGGCTTTGATGGCAGGATCAACTTGTAATGTTGATGCGATGAACATGGAAGGGATGTTAGAGTTCACCCGGTGTCTATTGGTATTTTCCCTGAATTCCTTGCCAATGATAACTTCCACAACCCTAACAACAATATTATATTTTATCATCAGTATTTTTTTAATTCTCTTAGAAGAGATATTTCCCCCGAAAGCAACTTGTTTGTCTAAGCATTTTAGTTTAATAGGGGTGGCCATTCTGAGAGGGGTATCTTTGAGCAGAGGATAGGATGATTAGGAAAAGAAGTAGTATTTATAGCGCCCATGGAAGGTGGAAACTCCCAACAACCCTTCGATCCTCCTACTTTCGCGAACCACCTATGGCTTATCGATTCAGATTCTCCTATTCCTAAAGATACTATAGTTTTGAGTCTTGCCGGAAGATATAACCTATTCCTAAGATTTTTTTATAGCAGACTCTAGAGATTAATTAACTCAAGAGATTATTAAACCAAGTTTGTGGACTAGGGTGAAGGATGCTGAGTGTGTTGTAGCCTAGGGTTGCATTCTTGGGTCTAGAAAGAGCGGTTTATATCTCTACTAAGGCACCCTACTGCCACCAGGTGCCTAGGAAATCTATAGGAATTACTACCTTACTATCTTAGGGAAATTTCTTGTGAGGAACCAAAACCTAAATTCCTCAAGCCCTGGTTGGATGTGTTATCATTCTATCCTGAGTGCAGGGATTCTTGCTTTGCTGCATAGATTACCAAAGGAGCCTATAAGGATGATAAGTGTAGCGTATACCCTTCTGTGAGCTCTCTAAGAAATGTATGGTTATAATTCCCTGATCCTAACCTATATTCAATACTTGAAAGGAGCCGATAAGCCTATGTGCCTAAGATCATTATCATGTTAAAATAGGGGAATCCTAAAAAAATTTAATATGAGCTTATGAAGTGGAACTCGAATACCCAATACAAAATCTATCAAATGTTTCAGAAGAATACTAAAAATGTGCAAATGATGGAAAAATTACCATTTGCATCAAATAAGTTAAAATCTTGTTGGGAAAGAAACACTAAGAGTGATTTTAATATGAGTTATACTATATTCCAATAAAGTCTAAGGGTAAATACAAAGCTGATGAAAAAGTTAAGCTATACCAAGATAAAATAATAATTCAAAGCTTGTCCTTGTCGATTGTCTTTCCTGAAAACCAAAATTTAAACAGTCTAGCCTATTTACAAACCAAAAAATCATATTTGATTGTTCATAAAGATAAGCTATTATCTAAATATTTCCACCTTAATCTTTAACTAGCCTTTTTGGACAATGTTGCAACACCAGTAGGTGTCCTTCATTTGCAGAATGATGATCTCCTCCTTTTTTGCTTTATACTCTCGAGATGATCTCTTAACCGGAGGGGCAATGACCCTTATGTTATCGGATGACTCCATATCCATTTCAGCTGGAACATCAAAGCCCTCCGCACACCAGTAGTCGAGGACTTCGTCTAGATCAACCTTCTCCTTAAGAGCTGTAGCAATGAGAAAGTCTAAATTCTTCCTCATTGAAGGCCACACCTTATCAAAGGTGGCCTCATTTTTGAAGAATAAAATTGGAAGTCGCTAAAAATTTGGTATGGAAGGAAGGGCCTCTAGATCCTTCTTCATGTATAGTTCGGGAAAAGGAATGGTGAGGTCCTTGTTGATACCGTAAACCGTATTTTCCAGACCTCCTAGGATATCATCCTTAAAGATTACCTTAGCTGCCCTAATAACCCTCTCCTTCTCGGTCCCATTAAAAATTGCAAGTGCTAAGAAAAGACCAACCACATGCACATTAACTCTAACTGAAAAGTCATTGTCAAAATGATCTTCTCCAAGTCCTTTGATCAGGGCCCCGTGAATTGTGTCTGAGAGGGGTTTGAGGATTTGGTTCCATCGCTCTAGCCTTACCTGGCCTTGAAAGGCCATTTGTTGATTTTCCTTTTTGTGAAAGGTAATGACTTTGGTTTCCATCGTTGCTTGCAAACTTGATCCTTAGTTCTCTGCCCAGTTCTATACCACTACCTTACTTCCCAATAAACCCCTAATCTGTTTCTTCTCGGAGTGAAAAAAACAATTGATCAATTGATGGCTAATAAAAATCATGATGCACTTTTTTTAATTATGGGGAGTGAAATTGATCATGTGAGAATGTGATTACTGACATAATTAATGCATACTTGTAGTATAAAACATCTGTCTCCCAAATTAATCTAAATGTAGAATAATGGCATAGATCTTTGATCAAGAGGGGAGTGACAAAGGCTTAATAATCCCTAGAAATTAGTACTACTTGGGGTGGCGGCGTTTAGTTGGGTACCTTTGTGCCACTAAATACTGCTAACATTTGTAAAAAATTGAGTGAGTCATGGTACTCTAGGATTTCCTTAATGATTTTCTTGGAAAACGAGGGAAGTGCTGATTCAAGGATAAAGGTTAATAGCTCATAAGGTTTTATCTCTCCTTAGCCTACTTCTTGATAAAGTCTTATATTATAGCACTAAGTTATTATAAGCCCTATAGTTAAAAGCTCATAGAAGAACCCTAAAAGACCTCCATTGATCTTCTAAAGAAAATTTTGAGGAGAAGGGTAGGTTGGTTATATGTTCAAGGTTGCATCCTTATCCGCTCCTAGGTTTGCTAATTCGTCAGCCCACCTATTCCCTTCTCTATAAATATGATTAATGGAGATTTCCTTAAAGGAATCGCAGAGGGTTAATGCTTGTAATAAAAGAGAATTTAGTCTCCAATTAGAGATTTTTTCTTTCCTTAGCACATTGATGATTATTGCAGAGTCTCCTTCTATTTCTAGACATCTAAGTCCCAATGAAGCACATATACTTAGTCCTTGGACCAGTGCATAGAGTTTTTCCCAATTATTAGTTTCTATCCCTATTGGTTTTGATATAGTTGCAATTTCCTTTCCTTCCTCGTTATGTATGCAACAACCAATACCTGCAACCCTTGGGTTGCCTCTTGAGGTGCCATCAAAGTTTAGTTTAAACCAGCCTTCTTTCGGGGGTCTCCATTTGCACTCCTCTTTTAGATGCCATGATGTTATTCCTAGAGCCTATAAAAGGGGGGAGGGAAAGACCGATCCATTTATCTCACATTTCCCATCCCAATGGCTCATGTTCAAATTAGCATCTTGACATTTGGATATTCTACAATTGGAGTTTTCTATGATGCTTGCCTCAATCTTATTGCATAGTTGTTCCCATTCTAATTTATTGTCCTTAAAAATCCTTCTGTTGTGTTCCTTCCATAATTCCCAGATCAAAATTGAGGGGGAGGAAATCCAGAGGTTTGTATAAATGCTATCCTTTTTTAAGGCAGGCCATGCTTGTAGCATTGTCAGAAGAGAGTTTGGGAAGGCTGATGTCCAACCCAAGTTATTAACTAGTCAGTCCCAACATTTATTTGCAAAAGGGCAATTGAGAAATAGATGGTCAATGTCTTCTTCACTGGATTCACAGAGGACACACCTACTGGGACCATAGAACCCCAACTTTTTAAATCTATCCACTGTTAAAATTTTGTAGTTGAGGGTAAGCCAAGTAAAAAAAACTTGCTTTAGGAAGGCAATTTTTATTCCAGCAAAGGTTGATGGGTAAGTTAGTTTTGGGATGATTATAGTTTTGGGAGATAAGATTGTACCCATCTTTGGTGTTGTATTCCCCTATTTTTGAGCCATCCCAAACTAGTGTGTCTTCAGCAGCTCTAAAAACAAGCTTCCTTTTGTTAAGGATTTTAGTAATTTTTTATTCCTCTAAAACTGAAATACCCAACCCCTCCATAGATTTCCATTCCCATTTCATTCCATTAACTTTAATATAGTCTTTAAGGCATACACCTATCTTTTCTTTGAGGTAATTTATGAGGGCGGTGTTATCCAAGGATTTAGATAGGGGCTCATAGCCACCCCAAGAATCATCCTAGAAAAGAATATTCTCTCCTGAGCCAGGATTCTAGGTGAGTTTTTCCTTTATGATGTATCTACAACTCATCATAAAATTCCAGATTTTGGATCCTTTGGGAGGGGAAGCTTCTCTAAAAATGTTTAAGGGGTTTGTGTTTGAAAGATATTTATAAATGAGGATTTGAGCCCATTTAGCCTTTGGATTCCTATAAAGACTCTAGATTAACTTAGCTCCCAAAGCTTTCCCATGATCTTCCAAATTCTTGAGACCTACCCCACCTTCAGTTTTAGGTTTGCATAAATTTTCCCATGAGATAAGGGGTATTTTCTTTTTTTCTTGACTCCCTTGCCATAAGAAAGTTCTCAGATGTTTGATGATCTCCTTTTTCTTATTAGGGGGGAGGTCAATGCATGAGGATTGATATGTTTGCATGGTCGACAGAATGGATCTTATCATGGTTATTCTCCCAGCAGATGAGAGCCATTTGCCTTTCCAGGAATTCATCTTGCCCTTGATTTTGTTGATGATAGGATCCCAGCTGTTTGTCTCTCTTTGATCTTTTACTAGGGGAAGGCCTAGATATTTACGTGGGAGTGCTCCTAGTTTAAAGTTGAGTGTCCTACAGATGTCCTTTTCGGTATCTTTGTCTGTGTTAAAGAAGAATATTTCTGACTTGTTCGGATTAATTTATTGTCCCGAGGCTTTCGTATATGTTTCCAAAATCTTTTTAAAGATTCTTGCTTACTTCCTACTACTGGATCCATAAAGCAGTGTGTCATCGACGAAGTGCTAATGTGTTATAGGATCTAATTAACTAGTTATGGTTATTCCATATATATTTCCTCTCTCTTTTTTGGTAGTTATAGTTCTGCCAAGGGCTTCGGCCATGATGATAAATAAAAAAGGAGAAATAGGGTCACCTTGTCTTAAACCTCTAGATATGTTGAAGAAGCCTTTTGGAGTTCTGTTTACTAGTATGGAGACCATAGGGGTAGAGATACATTAAAAAATCAGATTAATCCAGCTTTTAGAAAATCCAAAGGCCTCTAAACATTTGCACAAGAATCTCCAATCAACCTTATCGTAAGCTTTCTTAATGTCTAGTTTAATAAGCTTGCTTGTCTTTTTATTTTTTTGTATTGAGTGGATAGCCTCTTGAGCTATGATTACCTGATCAAAGATGGACCTACTTGGCACAAAACTAGTCTGTTCTTCACTAATAATAAGTGGGAGTAGTTTCTAAAGTCTAAGTGAAAGAGTTTTAGTGAGGAGTTTGTATAACATGTTACACAATGCTATTGGTCTGTAGTCATTGAGGTTCGAGGGTTTATCCTTTTTGGGAATAAGGGCAATAAAAGTATTATTTACTTCCTTTAGAATTTTCCTTGAATTTCTTACTCCTTCTAGGGCCTCTGTTACTTCCTTGCCTACAAAGTGCCAACATTTCTAAAAGAAAATGGTTGAGAAGCCATCAGGTCCTGGTGATTTGTCCAGATTCATGAGCATAAGAGCATTCTTAGCTTCTTCTATAAATTTGTTAGATAGTCTTTTATTGTGCTGTTTGTTTATAATTTTGGGTATATTTTTAAGCATTTCCACTTGACTTTTTAAGTTTGAATTCTCCCTATTATTCAAAATTTGATCAAAGAAATCCACTACTTACAAGGCTATGTCCTTTGGATCATCAATTTTGACTCCCGCCTCATTGGTTATGCTTGCTATTCTGTTCACATTTTGTCTTTGTTTCGTGCTGTTGTGAAAGAATTTTGTGTTCCTATCACCTGCTTCTAACCAAGTTTCCCTTGATTTTTGTTTCTAAAATACTTCTTCTCTCGCTAAGACTTCTTCATATTCTTTGAGCAACTCTTTCTCTTTTAAGTACAATTCTTCCATTCCTTTTTGAATAACTTGTGAATTGATCTCATTCATTTCCTTCTCTAAATTTAGTTTTGATTAAAAAATGTTGCCAAACTTATTTGCATTCCATTCCAGTAGTTTCCTTTTAATCCATTTTAGTTTGTTTACTACTATAAACATTCTTGATCCTAAAAAATTAGGTTATGACCACCAAGTCTCCAGAAGCTTTAGAATGTCTGGATCTCTTAGCCAAGCCTGTTCAAACTTAAAAGAGCTCTTCTTAGGTTTAGCACGAGTCAGAATGTTGAGAAATATCAGATAATGGTCCAAACCTGAGACCGATAGAATTTTGGCTTCAAGGGAGAACTCATGATCGATCATGTGTCCCTTAAGGAAGAATTTGTCTAGCTTTTCAGAGATGTTGCAGAAACCCTTCCTCCTGTTGTTCCAAGTGAAGGAATTATCATCTGTTGGGATTTCTAAGAGAGAATTTCTCTCCTTCCAAAGGTTAGTCTTTGGCTACTACTGGAAGAGATTTTACTCCCCCTTTTTTCTCTAAAAGTTTAGAGATCACATTAAAATTACCTCCTAAAAAGAAAAATTCATCATTCTTATGATTCATGAAAGTTTCAATTTCCTGCTAGACTAAAAGTTTCTCTTTATTTTTTGTTGGACCATATATATTAATGAGATTAAAGGTTAGGTTATTCCTAAAGTCCTTGACTAGACCAGCCATCCAGTATCATTTCTTTTCAAGAATGTCAATAGCAATGTGTCTGGGATCCCAAATGAAGGCAAGGCCCCCTGAAGCTCCTGTAGCATTTGATGCCTCAATGAGTCTGAATCCTACCATTTTTTTGAAATTATCCATTTCTATATTATTTAGTTTAGTTTCCTGAATTAGCATTATGTCTGGGCTATAAACTTTAATGCAGTGTTTGATTATGCGCTGCTTGTTAGGGGCATTCATGCCCCTAACATTCCATGAGAGGAGGTTCATGGCTCCTTGGGAAGGATCTTCCCCTTCCCTGCATACAGAATTGATGTAATTTTCACCCGCCCCTTAGATCTCCTGCTAAATCCCTTAATTCAATGTTGGGCTTCCTACCCCTTTTTTTTGGTACTTTTGCACAATCTGGGGAGCTCCTTCCTTCACTAAGGAAAGCAATACCTAGACTATCTTGATCCTTAATTTCCTTTTCCTTGAGTTCCAACAAAACTTCTTCTATTGAATCTTCTTTAGTTCCAGAGTTTGAGTTAATACCCTCAATAAGAAGCTTCTTTTGAAGTTCAAGCTCCCCTTCATCAAAGATTTCATTTAGGAGTTGGTCCATTAGTTTGTCTATAATTTCTTCTCCCATATAATCTACTATTGTATCCAATTCCTCCTGAACTCTTTCCCTTTCTAAGGCCAAATTTTCCTTGATGGGGGATCCTTTTGCCAGACTATGTTCCAAGAGGCTCATATTTGAGTCTGTTACAGGGATAGAATCTTCATCCGCTACTTGAGAGTCTTTTGCAAGTGTGAATGCATCCTGGGACAATATTTTTGGGGTCTTTATTGGAGATGAATCTTGGGGTGAAGTTGATGTTGAAGAAAGGATCTTGTCGGGTTGAAGAGTTGCAACCATCACTTCCTGAATTGAGAGTATCTGAGAGGATAGGCCTTGTTGAGATGGAGGTGATTCATCCATAGGAAAGAGGGGATGACTAGTATTGATAACATGATCCTTTTCTGTCAGATGAAAGTCCTCTGAGTCAGTGTTAAAAGAAATAGAGGGATTGGTATCTTTGGAGAACAATAAGGTTGAGTGTGGAGTAGATTTACTTTGTTCCTTAAATGTTTTATCCATAGGAAAGGAGGACAATCTATCTTGAAGTTCCTTGAGGGCTTCTTTTGCTGGTGAAGACTTCATTGGCAGGGGATTGCTCTCCAATGACATAATCTTATAAGAAGAATCTGAGATTGGTAAAGAATTTTTAGTAGGGGATTGGTTCTTTGTTTCGGTGAGGGGCTCGACTATTTCAGAGTTCTCAAAATCATCATTCTCTTCTACGAAGTCCCCATCAATAATATTGAGATAGATGTAAGCTAGCCCATTTCTATAGTTGATCTTTAATGAAAAATCTAAAGGATCGTTCAGATCCATTTTTACTATGATGATCTTCTTAGCATAATTCTTGTCTAAATCTATAAATCCCACAAATTTCCCTAAACAATTCCCAATAATTCTAAGTGAACCTGTGTCCGAGAGTTCAATAGGTAGGTTTTTAAGTTTAATAGCTTTTTCTACCAAAAATTTTTCTATTTTTCGAGGGTTGAAGAAGGGGGACCAATCCTGGATATGGAAGCCAATATTCCTAAATTTAGGAAGGCCTTCCTTCATAAGTTTGGCCTTTAATGAAGTACTGGTGCAATCTACATAAAGAAATTTATCTGAGATGATTGTAATATGTACCTTTGAGTCCAGTTGATTTTTGATCCATCTTGCTATCATTTTCGAGGATGCCCTTACGCTGGTCCACTTGCAAAAAAATCCAAACTTCGCACACATCCTTTGCATATTGTTAGTAATATTTCTATTGATATCCACCTCCTTTTGGAAAAGAGTTTTTACCAGAGAATCATTTTTATTAGGGTTAGAAATGTGAGAAGGAGAGTGAATCTTAGGTGAGTGTGGGCTGAGCCTAGGGTTACCTAAGTGGAGCCTTCTATGGGGGCAAGAATATACCATCATGGGAGATCTGCGATGTGGAGGAGAATAGAGTCCCTTCTCATGGATGTTTCCAGAGTGTTGTGGATGCGTCGATGGATTATGCTCAAGTTTTCTTTGTGAGTGCGTTTTGGAGAAATCTCTTGGATGAGAAACATTCTTTCTCGAGGATAATACCTGCTGCTTATCCGTTGCTTTCCTTCGCCGATGAGGGGGAGAATATAAATTAGGGTTCTGACAGGATTCCTGAGCCTTAAGCAAATTAAATTTGTTGCTTAAAGAAACAGGTATTGGTGCATGGATGAGCAAAAATAGAGTATTTTTGTGGGTTTTCCGTGCTCGAACTTCCTGCCATTCGGAGACCTCCATCCTATGACTGTTTTCATTGAGTTCTTCCCTCAGACACCATTGTTCTCCAAGCATTCCCCCTCTACTCGCTATAGACTGAGTGTCATAGGAGCTCTTTGCTGGCGGATTCCTAGAATGAGGAGCCCTAGGTGTCCCAAAGAGTGCTTTGCAGGTTCGATCAGGAAAAGAGGCATATTTTGTTTTTGCAAAAACCCGTAGTTGATGATCCAGAGATTCAACGTTGAAACACGGCCGTAGTGTGCGAAAATGCAGAGCCATTTAATTCACGTCTTCCGAACATTACAATATTTTAGTAAAAATAAAGTTATTATGCGTCATATAGGTAACCTTTTTATTTGACCTTAACGATTAATACCTTCGCATTATCGTCTTAATGTTTATCTGTGAAAAAATAAATGAATAATTATTGGCTTAAATTATTCGTAGATGGTATTGAAAAGAAGAAATGCATTTCTTGAGTTTTCACGCCCCTTTTCCCCTAACATTTAGGCTTCTAAAAATGAAATGTGGCAATTTTTTGTTTTCTGTTGCTGGCTTACAGTTACACTATTTCGCGAGTTGAAAATAAACATTACCATTTCTATGCTTGATATCATTTCAATGGTCGTACCCTACTATGGAAGGATGCCAATCGTTGATTACGAAAAGTAGCTTGTTCATTTGAGATAGTAACGCTTTGCTGTAAATATATAATTTTTATGTGCAATGAATTAGATTGAATAGTATCTCATATATAATTAAATTTTGATAAATGCTATTCTTTTTTAGTAAGAAACGATGAGCAATTGTAAATTATTTTGCATCTTAATGACATGTAGAATTAGATTAAAATTATAAATTAAATAATAATTAATGACACTTTGTTATTTATTTATTAATATTTGTATATTTATATGATGAAAAAAATATGTTGAAGTAATATATTGATATGATAATTCAATTATATAATTATTTTAAGTCAAACTCATTAATTCTTATGTTCTTTTTCCTTTGAGAGTTTTATAACAAATTTATAGAATCTTAATGTAAAGACAAAATCTTGGACTAAAAGAAGGTTATAACAAATTCATAGAATCTTTTTAGCTAATTGATATAAAGACAAGATCTTGGACTAAAATCTTTTAATCAGAACAAAGACATTATCTCAGCCTTATCCTTTACAATATCAAGAATTTAAAATCATCATTAATTTATCTTTAATAAATTGATTTACGACCATTCAGCTCTCCCATAAGAGTTAAAAAGCATGAGGACCACTTGTCTGTAGAAATTGGTATTGAACAAACAAATACGATGATAAAGTGCAAAAAATAATAGTATCTGCTGTCGTAGAAAAATATTGGACTAGGAATTCGCCACAATTCTAAGCTTGCAGTGCAATCTCTCATGCTGCCAACATCTGTCTGAACTTCTGCCAACATGTCGGCTGGAAAGACTAGAAATTCACCACAATTCTAAGCTTGCAGAGCTGCCCAACAGTTTTGGTGGCCTGAAAACTTTGGCCTATCTGGATGCCAGCTATTGCCCGCATATCTGACAGTGGAATACCTGCCGGAATATCCGAATTGTCTTCACTGAAAGTTTTGCATCTAGAAGGTAATGGAATCCACCATCTCCCTGGCGGCTGTGAAAATCTAACGCATCTGGATGACTGCAGTGAGCTGTCCGTACTGTCGGCGCCCCCGTCATATTTCCAAAATTTGCTTATGTATATATAAAGTATAAATGGGCTCATGTTTCTTTGGAATTTGATGTCATAAATGATTAGATGTCAACATTTTAATGGAATCCACCATCTCCCTGGCGGCTGTGAAAATTAAATATTGAACTAAAGAAAATGATCTATCACAAGTACAATGTTTAGTAGTTACAAGTTTGCAAAAACATCAATTCACCACAATATTTATTTTATTCTTGTTATGTGAAATGCATTTATATTTAATTTAATTTGCAATGTGGTATGTGCTATGAGATGTTCAATTTGTCACTTTGTCATTATAAATGACTTCTAGTCAATATGAACTTAATATTTATAAAAAAATTACTATGGAGTGTTATAACTACTCTACTTTGACGAAAGGTTTAAATGCTTTATTTTTATATTAAAAAATTAATACATTTTAAAATAATTTTCAAACTTTCTAGATACTTAATGTCGTGTAACCTAAACAAAACCCAAACATGATTCTATAGATTTACCTTATATTTGGATAATAAATGCTTAGATTCTATGCTATTGTTTCAGTTATTTGATTTTTGTAAGGACTGCCTTTCCTGTAACATGCCACATAAGTTAGAAATCCAAAATACATAGAAGTCGCAAAAGTATCGACAAGTCAAACAACATAAATATGAAATTAAATCCATATTTCATTTTTCCAAGAAATGAGAAGTCACCACTAAATCATTTGTAACAAGTAATTCGACCAAGTTGTCGAATAAGCATGATCAAGTGCAATGGTAACTTTTTAATCAAGAAGAAATGAGGTGTTGACCATCTTGTTGTTTAACACCAATAACATATCAAATTAAAAGTAAAACTAGCTCAATTACATCCAAGAGATGTCGACCAGCTCCTTGAAAATTGAGTACATCAATATAAACTCATCAATTTATAATGTTCAATTGACATCATTGATACAAGTAGACCAAGAAGGTTATGATCACGAAAACATGAAATATAATGTGTTGTATAATTCTTGTCTCCTTTAGGAATCAGACAAATTTCATCTACTATACTCAAGATGAGAGTGTGGTCCAAGTGCTTTAACTAGCCAACTACGGAGTGGTTAGTTCTCCTAATGCTCAACCTGTCACATTGAGTGCAACCCTGCCCGAGAAGCCTAGCAACTCAGAACTAGTGGATCAAATGGATATGATACAATAGCGAACTAAACTACATATCTCTTAAGACTATGTAGTAACTAAAATTGATATGGTAGGGAGAAGAATCAATAGCCTTCATATAAAGAAATACATATGCAAGAGCTTTGGCCAAAGCATTATAATCGTTTCTATTGGTAGGTAGAATACAAAAGAAAAACCCATTTCTACCCTTCTCTAATGTTATCCACATTTGGCACCATTTCATGTTATTTTTACACATAAAGTAAGAACTTAACATGTATCATCCATGTTTCTTATGCAAACAAAGAAGAACTATCTCCCTTTTTACTAATGTTATTTTTTTTTTAGAATGATCACTAAACATAGAGTATACAAAAGATCATAAGTGCATAGATCTTGGAAGTATCAACATGCATAAAGAGTATATACATGGTGAATAGTCAAAGATTTTTTCATTTGTTTACAAAAAAATTCATAGTACCACTAAGGTATCCATTCACACTTGTCCATTTAATGGTAAGATAAGAAATTTAAGTGTATGGGTAAAAGTACAAAGTTGTGTCGCAATAGAGGACAACCGACAGGTTCTGCCTGAAGGTAATTTTAGCTAGACATGGTCCGGTTGGACAGTATACGACTGAGCATGCATGACACATACGTGTCACCATGTGGCGTTGACGTAGCAGATACATTTCAGTCAAAGAAACAAATTGATTAAATATAAGTGTAATATTTTTAATCAATGAAGAATTGGTGCATATATATGCAGGGGGGTTTGAATGAACCAAGTCAGGCCGAAACTACTTATGTGGCATCCCATGTGGCAGCCAAATAAGACAAATTTATAGAATTGCAGAATTTTTTACTTCTGTAGCTGATTTCTCCATAAAAAATTAACTTTATTTAAAAAATAAAAATACCCTTTTGTAGAGCTTGGAGTCAAGATTATTGTCATATAATTTTTATAGTGTTTTTATTAGATATAATATATTGTAATTTCAAAATACTGCAAATAGGAATTTTAACATTCGAGAAGACGCTCCTTCAAAAAAAGAAAAAAAATAGTAAGTCATATTAGAAAAATTTAAAAATTATATTTAACACTAGAAGAGAGAGTCCTCTTCAAGAATATATTATTATTTTTTTAATGGTGTCTATTTGATAGGGTAAATTTGGTAGGAGATAGAAATTGTCGATTTCAGGTAAGTTTGACTTTGAATTGCTATAATAGAGAATATATACATCTGAAACCAATCTTTTTTTTTTAATGCATTGGCTATACATGTCACCTAGAACATACCTTGAAATCAGAGGGAAAAAATATTATTTACATATAATTTTTTGGTGAGAACTAGATCCTTGATTTTTTAGCAATTAAAAAATGGACTTTAAAAATTAAAATAACTACATCAATTCTTGTTCAAATAATTTTAAAAAAATTATAGCCAAAAACTTCATCCTTTTTTACACATTTCATTAATTTACATCATCTTCAACTTTCAAACACAAATGTCACTTTTATGTCGTTGAAGTTGAACATTTTTGGTGTTGTTAACCTTTTCCTTCATAAAAGTGTGACACGGGTTTGTGCTTTTACCTGTATACTCTTACATTCTTAGAAACTATTAATTGCACCTCCAATAAGATGCAACAGTTACACCAATAGGAAGATATATCCAGGTGATATTTTGAATGAAAATCTTCCAAAAATTTTATCAATCAAAATATATGACTAAAAATAACATATCAAATTCACACAAGCTGAAATGAACTTTGTAGCCCTTAAATGATAAAAACATGATAAAGAATTTGCATATAGATAAATTTGCACAAAGAACTTTCAAATAAAATACAAATGTGAATTACAATTCATTATACTCTTCCATACATAAAAACGCATAAGTTGTATAATGTACTACATTCCTTTACTTATATTTCTTGTTAGTAACCCATAATATTGATTCTTGTGATTATCAATTCAACCAGTTGAAAACAAATTATCAATTTACATATTATGAATATGTGAAATGCCCCATTTCACGTCGACTAAAATTTTTTACAAATGAAAGGCAATTAAGGACATTTCTACAAAACAAAATAATACCAATCAAGAACTTGAAAAGGATAATTATAGAAACCAAAATGTAATCCTATACAAACTCAAAGTCATGTCACTAAAAACATTATTTAAATCTCAAAACGTATTCACAATGCCTTGAGTTTTGGGAATATATTACTATAACAAATGATTTCACACTCAAATAAGAAGGAACATCAATTAAAAAATCTCATATTATGTTATTGTTTCACTTCTTAAATGCTTTCTTGCTAACCCTTGGAATTCTTCCCACCATATTTTGGCACACATAGGCTTGTATGCACAACATTAAGCCTTGCTAGAGTTGGTCTCTTTAAATCAAGGCGATAATAATTATCAACAACCTAAAAAAAAGTTTATATCGAAGGGACAATCTGTAATATTTATCTTAGGATTAGTTGCAAAAGCACAAAGAAAACAAATATGTAGGAATTTAGTAAAAGAAAATCATGAAACTTATGCAAATAAAAAAATCAATTTTAGAAATAGCAATGCAAGAATACTTAAATGATGTTTTTTATCAATCTATCATGAAAATTTCAAATAAATAAATTAAAAAGCTATGCTATAAAAGATCAATTGGATTTAATTATTAAATTTAATATTTTTTAAAAAGAGAAATTTTCTTCAAATATTGAAATAGAACATTCTTGAAATGCCTAAAAATTAAATACAAGTAAAGAACATCATTGTTAACTTTATATAGATATCATTTAAGCATTTCTATCATTTAAATAATGATATAGTAAACTACTTGGCTAACTATAATACCACTAAGAATACTTATTAAAGGTTTATCATATACATTTCATAATAATTCAAAATTTACAATAGTTATTGCAAGCAAGATTTATCACGATAAATGGTGAATGCAATCTTTTCAACAAGTGTTAGAAGTATTAATTTTAATTTGCTAATGAGGAAATAAAGATAAACTAAATTGATTTAATGAATGCACATACATATACATTATAAATTTGATATCATATATATAATTTATTTCAATGTATAAATTTATATTTATAAATCTTATATAAATCTTTTATATTCTCTTTTACTTATCTGTTTAAACATGCATCTATATTTTCATGTATTTTTTGTGCTATATTATGATAAGGAAATTTGTTAGATATATGGTTATATCTGATTGTATTATCTCTTATTGTGCCAAACTTAATAAGTTATTATATCTAATCAATCCTTCTTTTTAGTACTGGCCTTGAAAACTCTATGTATTTTATTTGAGGCATATATCTTACCAAAATTATCTGTAGTCCTAAAATGTTGTCTTGTCCTCGAAACAAGTCATTTGTTCTCTATTTAAAGTTGTAATCTTGTTATATTAACATTTTTAGATTATCAATTAACAATTTTGTTGTTCTGAATAATTTTAGATTGATTTATTTAGAGTTAGTAATATGATATGATACAATATATAAGGACCAATTATTTTCCATTGTAGTTTACCCTATTCATTTATTTTTATTTTTTTATCACCCACTTCTTATTTTATGTCTTTTTATTTTAATAGATATCCTAGAAAATAGATCATCATATTATTTCAATATTTCTTATCTTATCCATTTTAGGACTTTTTAATTGTGTCCTATCTTATTTTAAATAATTGATTAAAAAAATTATTTTTACCTTCATCAACTTCTATCAATTTTCTTCCTCTTTTGCATCAACATCTATATTTCAATTCCCCATATGTATCATGGCCATAATACTTTAGAAGTACTGTCTATAATCTTGTAGTGATCATAACTATAGGTTCTATTATGTCTCTTCTTCCACCAATACCACAACTATGCAACTTATTCCATGTATTTTCTTTCCTTATCAAGATGAACTAAATTTTTTTAATTTTTTAGAGCGATTTGTGCAAGTGATCTTGGAAGCTATGTTTTCTACAAAAATCCATCTTAAAATATTAAATTCTAGTCTCATATCAAACTCCTTGATGCATATATCATGTGAATGTAAAGGGCTCTAATGTCCCATAAAATTATTAAATCCACTACTTTTTATTAGTCTCACTAATGTTAGTCCAATTTATTTGGGAGATTTCAATATTTTCATGGGCTGAAAATTCATGTACATGAGGTAATATTGATGAAATAATTTCCATGTTTGATATTTATACCAATAATAAACATCTATATGCTCTCCATGTGGGTATATTGGTTCCATGCTTCTTACATCACCTTTATATGAATAATAAACATCTCTATGTTCTTCATGTAGATATATTGGTTCTATGTTTCTTACATCACCTACCTGCACTAATTATTACGGTGTCATCCAAGAATATTATTGTAAAGTTTTTATTAGGAAATATCTTTTCAATTTATTCTAAATAATCTTTAACAACTTTAAATGACTTTACTATAGTATCCTTTTAATAATAAGATTATTTATTTCAATTAAAAAAAATTAAATGTCTTTAATATAAATAGAATTAGCCATTGAAAATTAAACGCAATAAGACGTATAAAATCTTCAAATTTGGAGAATGATATGTTAATCTCTATTGAGCATTTAAGGTTGTCATTAGTATCAAAGGATAGTAAACAGTTTGGTCAGTCACTTATATTGAATTGGTCGGTAACCAGAAGTAAGACAGAGTAGTCGGTAAAGCCTTTACACCGAGCATCACATAGTTTACCGAGCACCAGTGACACCGACACCGATGGAGAGTAAACACCAAGCATCGCAGTATACACTGAGTAGATTATACAGTGTTTATCGATGATCAAAAAAAATGGCATAGTAATCTGAAATGGCACATTCTTCTATGCAAATGGGTATAACAGATCATAAAATGGTTTACGAAGATCGAGGAGCATTTATTGTAAAAGATACTCATTAAATGTAGTGTTTATCTTATTGTAATAGTTGATCTAGGTTAATTTTGCACCATAGATCTTAGGGTTATGATTATTTTTGTAACCTAATTTTTGCTAAAGTGGCAAAAATAGAACACTATATATTTTGTATGTTCGCATCATTTTGTGTGGTTGGTGAACTGATATATATGAATCATGGAGCACTTGAAGCCATTGTCTAACTTCAAGTCAATCAGTTTACAGAGTAGAACAGAATACAAAGGATATCAGATTGAGCAGAATCAGAGAAGGCTACCGAGCAGAAAAGAGTAGTGAATCATCACAGTCAAGGTGATATTTTATGAGCATTTATTGATCTATTTCAGATAGTTGGGTTGTCAACTAGCAGATACTTGCCTATTATTTTCTGACAATTGTAGTAGAGTTTTTGATAAAATCTCTTAACAAAGTAGACTTAATAGTCTTATGTAAATCTCTTAACCAAGTACACACTTCATTAGTGTTGTCAAAATCCTATAACTAGGTAGATCTAGCTGATCTAATATGTTACTCCTAACAGGGTAAGATCACCAGAAGTGATCAAAACTTGTAGCCTTAACAGGCAAACCTTTTCTATATGCAATAGTGAAGAATTTGTGGGTGTCATCCCCACCGCAGTTTTTACCTTCTTACAAGGGTTTCTACATTACCAAAATACTTGTGTTATGTGATTGTCATATTGATTTCATGTTGTTTACTTTCTCAAGTTAACTAGATGATTGATTTATCCAATTAGATTCAAGTTATTTTGATCGGTTATCATAGTATATCTGAAAGGTTTTACAAGTAAAATTTTGAAGGTACTGATTCACCCCTCCCCTCTCAGCACCTATCTCTCCTAATTCCAACAATTGGTATCAGAGCACAGTTCTCTTGTTGAACAATCTAACCACTGAAGGGTAAAGATCTAAGTCATGGAGAGATACAAACTTGACAAGACTATTAAGAATCAGAAGATACAAATATAGATGTTTGTGGAACAATATAAACAAGCCAAGGAAGAACTAAAGAAATTACTGGTTGAAAGAAAGAATCTTGCAATTCTGCATAATGAAATCGGTTATCATGAAGAGCTTATTGATGAAATATTTGATCATAGTGGATCAAGCTCTGGAAGCATCTCTGACGGATCTAAAAGCATAATCTTTGACTTCTCTGAAAAGAATCAACATCTATCTGAGCAAGTGAAAGCACTTCAAATCGGTCATGAATCTCAAATGGTGAGAATGGTGGAAATCATGAACAATGCTAGACAAGCTGAACAAGATCAGAATCTGGCTATTGAAGACCAAAAATTGATGACTGAACAACTCCAAACAAAAGAAAGTGAAATTCAAAGACTCACTAATCGTAACTTCCAAGTATCAAATCAGATGATGACAGTTAATCAAGAAATGAACTGAGTAAATGGAGAATTATCAAGAAGACTTGAAGATGTTGCAATGCTCAGAGAAGATAATGAAAAAATGAGAAATGAAATAAAGATACAAAAGCAACATAATGAAATGATGAAGATAGCTGAGGACAGTTCTAAAAAGATTGATGATTTCCTGACTAATCAGAGAAGATTCAGAAGTAGAGTCAGTATAGGCTACACCAGTGAAGGAGAATCATCACAACAAGCTAAAAAAGTCAACAACAATCAAAGTCAGAAACCTAAAGTGTTGACATGTTATCACTATGGAAAACTAGGACATACATCTAATGTGTGTAGAAGTAAAGCACAAGGTAAACCTCCTGTCATTCCTAAATTCAATGGATATTGTTATTACTGTGGTAAGTTTGGACATCCAGCTTATGAATGTAGAGCTAAATAGAATGACATTGCTAATAATACTACTGAGGAGAAAATATGCTATACGTGTAATAAGCATGGACACACTGCAAGGGACTACAAGACAAAAATGAAACAAGTTTGTACACCTAAAGAGAAACTACAATGAAAGCCATATCAACTGAAGAGACAAGGTAACTCATATGTTCGGGATTATAATACATGGACTAATTGTGTTGTATGTGGTCGGTATGGACATATTGCAGCAAACTGTTATAGAAAGAGTTGGATTGGACAATCAAGAAACTGGAAAAATGCAAGAATGGCATGTATGCGTTGTCACAAGGTCGATCATTTAAGCAAGAACTATAGAGACCAAGCACCAGATGAAAACCATATATTTAAGAGTGGATATAACATTGCTGAAATCATGAAGTTAAGGAACACAATGTGGAAGAAGGCATCTAATGAGAATGCTGAGTCAAGTAACACTGTCGGTGAAACCTCATCCATTGGATTGGGTGACATCGGTACCTCCACTTAAGATAACAAAGGTATGTATGGAACTGACATTTTTAAATGATCACATTTTACATATAGTTCCTTATATATGATGTACAAATACCAAATCTACATGAATAAAGATGCACTATGGTTTATGTGTTGTGAGTTTGCAAGTGTCACATAGTCAGTAAAAGAAGAAATGAGAGTTGATTACCCATCAGTAATCACTATACAATGTTAACCAACAACAGTGCAAACCGATGAAGAAATTGTATGTTAATCGAGCAAAGGAAATTGTAGACATTATTGAGCTGACAGCTGTTTTGGATCAAAAGTTAGGTATCTATCGAGGAGCAGAAGAAGAAAGATATGGTGTCAATTGGGAAGGATACTCTGAAGAGTGGAGAAAAATCTATTGTTATTAGTGAGAAGAAGTCACCTCTTGCACAAAAGAAGAAGAAGAAGAAAGTAAAAGGGCCGGTCACCAGTGATGAAGTCATAATTATACCAGAATGTGACCTGAGAACCCTAAGTCCAGATGAACTAAGTAGATATGGGGAGCTATGTTCAAGGAAAGCAGCACAAGAAAAGTTAAGGCAAGAACACAAACACAAAGAAGTGTTAAATGAAGTGAGGGATATTCTACAACATATAGTACCAGAGATAAATATTGATGAGAATACTCCCATCATAGATCAACTTACTACACTCACTGACAAAATCAATGCCCCTGATACAGATGCAGACAAAAGAATAGAAGAAAGGGCAAAATCAAAGATTTGAGACAAATTGGCAGAAAGGATTAGCACAATAGTGGCACTGAAAAAGCTAAAATTATCTGAGGTCATTACCGAGGTAAAATCTATCACCTAGATAATCTGTCAATTTTTTATCAAGCTTTGTACTTCAAACACCTTCACTGTAGAAGTCATTGAAAAGATAAAAGGTTTAGAAGTAGAAATAAAGTTGAGTACACAAGCAGTTATAACCGAGCTGAATGCTTTCTTAAAGCATATTCACCAAGTTCAGGAACTCCGGTGGTTGATAGCAAATCTAAGAAAACAAGAAGAGAAAATCATTGATTAGGTCACAGAGTTACAAATAGAACTCACTCCTTACCTAAACAATTTTGAAACTCATATTGTCAAAGCTGAACAACTTGTAGCAACACCAAAGATTTCGATGTTAGATAATATCTTTAACATGCATGCACAAGTCGGTCTTGAGCATATTGCTCTTACCAACTTGAAAGAGGAGTGGGACAACCTCTTGGAGTCTGTAAAGAAAACCCATCCAAACATTTTTGGTAAGATGTAAGTGTACTTTATTTTTGTGTGTTTGGCATTATTATCAAAAAGGGGGAAAACATGTATATGCCAAATAAGTATACTTTGATATATATAATTTGATATGTAAATATTATTGGGAGCATGCACCGAGGGGGAGTACTTTGTACTTAGACAATTTTTGTTGTGGATATGTATATGGCGGAGACATAAGGAATATATAGAAACATTTTGTCTATATACATTCGAAGTCTTGATACTAATGCCAAAGGGGGAGATTGTTAATCTCTATTGAGCATTTAAGGTTGTCATTAGTATCAAAGGATAGTAAATAGGTCAGTCGGTCACTTATATTGAATTGGTCGGTAACCAGAAGTAAGACAGAGCAGTCGGTAAAGCCTTTACACCGAGCATCACATAGTTTACCGAGCACCAGTGACACCGACACCGACAGATAGTAAACACCGAGCATCGCAATATACACCGAGAAGATTATACAGTGTTTACCAATGATCACAGAAAATGGCATAGTAATCTAAAATGGCACATTCTTCTATGCAAATGGGTATAATAGATTGTAAAATGGTTTACGAAGATCGAGAAGCATTTATTGTAAAAGATACTCATTAAATGTAATGTTTATCTTATTGTAATAGTTGATCTAGGTTAATTTTGCATCGTAGATCTTAGGGTTATGATTATTTTTGTAACCTAATTTTTGCTAAAGTGGAAAAAATAGAACACTATATATTTTGTATGTTCGCATCATTTTGTGTGGTTGGTGAACTGATATATATGAATCACGGAGCACTTGAAGCCATTGCCTAACTTCAAGTCAATCAGTTTACAGAGTAGAACAGAATACAGAGGATATCAGATTGAGCAGAATCAGAGAAGGCTACCGAGCAGAAAAGAGTAGTGAATCATCACAGTCAAGGTGATATTTTATGAGAATTTATTGATCTGTTTTAGACAATTGAGTTGTCAACTAGCAGATACTTGCCTATTAATTTCTGACAATTGTAGTAGAGTTTTTGATAAAATCTCTTAACAGAGTAGACTTAATAGTCTTACGTAAATCTAGATTAACCGAGTACACACTTCATTAGTGTTGTCAAAATCCTATAACTAGATAGATCTAGCTGATCTAATATGTTACTCCTAACAGGGTAAGATCACTAGAAGTGATCAAAACTTGTAGCCTTAATAGGCAAACCTTTTCTATCTGCAGTAGTGAAGAATTTGTGGGTGTCATCCCCACCACAGTTTTTACCTTCTTACAAGGGTTTATGCGTTCCCAAAATACTTTTGTTATGTGATTGTCATATTGATTTCATGTTGTTTACTTTCTCAAGTTAACTAGATGATTGATTTATGCAATTAGATTCAAGTTATTTTGATCAGTTATCATGATATATCTGAAAGGTTTTACAAGTAAAATTTTGAAGGCATTGATTCACCCCTCCACTCTCAGTACCTATCTCTCCTAATTCCAACAAGATAAATTCCATAACAAAATTGAATCAATGATTAGAACTAATTTTATTAACTGGTTGTTATTTTTCCAAGATGGGTATTTAGTTTAGTTTATTTTATTCTTCCAATAATCAAAACATTTTTTGTTAAATTGGGCACTAATATTTTCTAGATGGATATTTGCGTTGGTTTCATTCAGTCTACCTCATAGATGTACTGCCCTCCCTGCATATAAATTTTGCATCACCTTCAATGGAACATTTTTTAGTAATGTCTTCACTGTCATCAAGCACAGTAACCTGAAAGCATAGAAACATCTTGGAAAACATAATTACAGTCCTCACACTCGAATTTTTAGAATTAAAATGACTTGGAAAACATCTTAACATTATTTATTTTGTCCAATTTTTTAAACATGAATAGTTTAGATAGAAGCAGTGTTATACATATGCTTGTCTTCCTATCTGTTTATGGCATTTTCAGCTTGCTATAGGTAAAATGTATCCTTATCTTTAAATAGAGTTTATTTCCTAGCAAAAATTAGAAACACATTTACTAATTATTCAGAATTTGTTAAAAGGATTAAAATCTACAACCTTCTAAACATCTCATAGTAGTACGAGTTATTTACAACACCCAGCATAAATCAGTTCTCAAGGCAGACTTTAGCAGCTAAATGAGGATTCATTTCCATTGGTAGTTCAAATTTCACTACAGTCTTTTTCTTACCTAGCTTATACATTGAAATAGAGACCAACATGCATTCAACCTAAACTTAAACAAGGTTTTAAAAGGATTCAAACATTAAAAGCACAAAGTACAACAACAACA